>CM035162.1:97708227-98308227 GCA_020205615.1 Panax quinquefolius
ACAAATTTTAAATCAATATTAGCATGAAATAATAATTCATTAGAAGAGTTAAGTAGAGAATGCAAACTACTATCTTCTATGTATGAATTTAAAAGTTCATCGTCTATCTTTTATCCTGTAACATCAATCAATATACATCTGGAATCAAATATTCATCTTTTTTCACGCTGAGCCAAAGATATTCATCGATTAGTCATGTTCATTTAAACACTGTTCATCTTTGCACTCTGGGCAAAGATATTCTTGAAAATCATTCTTCTTTTACTACTGAGGCCCGAGATATTCTTAAGAAATCATTCATCTCTTTGCACTTCTGAACCAAAGATATTCCATAATATCATCATTTAAGGTGAGGATGATGAAAATATTTTTTTTAAAAAAGCGAATCCAATTGAAACAAAATGACAAGGATTAAGGATTAAGGATTAAGTACTTGGTTTTATCCACGTCCAAAATACCTCAAAATAATCATAGTGGTGTAAAATTCAAGAATGATCAAAACATGGATACAATCGAGTTAGTATCCGAATAGATGTTTTAGACGAAAAAGAAGAAATTTTATTTTTAAATTGAATAATACAGTATCGTGAATAGTCTCTATCGTGAATAGTCTTGTTATCGTGAATAGTAACTCAGACACCAAAAGATAGAAATTCCACAAAAACATCTTCACGCTTCATGAATAGTACTAAATGAATAGTAACTAACTGAATAGTAACTTCATGAATAGTAACTTTCGTGAATAGTAACTCATGAATAGTAACCCATGAATAGTAACCCAGACATGAAAAAAGTTCCAAATTTGATAAAACTTGGATCAACATTTCGATTATAATGATATTGAAGAAATAATATCATTCTGAAAAAAATAATATCCCTTACCTCGAAGATCGGTTACTCTAGCTAGAATCTGGTATATAGTCTTTGAAGGGAACTTGCAAGATCTAGCAATACTCAAAGTATACTCAAAATACTCACAAGAATAAACTCGATAATATAGAGAGAAAACTTGATTTACGGTGTGATTTTCAATTCTAACTTAAGCACCTATTTATAGGAAATTGCTTAGAACACCAAAGAAAAAATTTAATATATTAATAATATTATTTTCCACATCTTCCTACGCACACCATCAGCTGAAATCAACCACTAACACATGTCCCATAAGTGACAAAAACGTTTTTCATGCAAAAGTTACTTAAAACTCCAAAAAAATGATAATCAATTAATCCGGAACTTCAATAATTCATAATAAATAGCCCTTTCATCAGAAAATTCGAATCTCGCTTTAGTTTTTATAGGAAATTCAATTCTCTACAACTTTGCAGAAGAAAGTTTTTCAAATTCCAAATAGAAATTGACCAAAATCCTGAAGCAGAGCGATTTTACGGTATATAATCAAATTTGATCGATAAATGGGGTCCACCGCATGTTTAACATGTTTTAAACATTTATTGCAACAAAAATACTCTTCCTCCTCTTATACTCATATATCCCCATTAGTTGTAAAAATATCACCGTTAATATATTATTAAAATAATATATTTAAATGAATTATTTTATCGAGAAAAAGATAAAATATTAATTTTCAACAATTGTCATTTAAAAATTTTCTCCATCTATATCCACATAAAATCAATATTTTCCTCATCATATAAATCAATAATTAATTATTCACAAATAATATTACGAGAATCACAATATTGTGACAACGGCGGTTCGGGAAGAGGGGCTTTCGATAAAATTTCTTCTTCTTGGCCGCATGATTAGGTGACCAAACCTCTCCTTAGGCGAACTTTCTAGACATTGCCAATAATGTTATCTAATAATATTATTAGGATAATATGAATTATTGCCCGATAATGAAAATCTTGTGTAATGACAATTATTGAAACAACGACATATAAAATATCAACGCGACAATTATTAACTTCGATAAAATCTTTGAGCGGTAATTCACGTAACCATTATTGAGTAGTGCCCTCTTACGTAAGAATCAATAATTGGTGCAATCTGGTATCTTCTCTTGTTCAACAACGGCGTATTAGTGTGTCTTAACCAATAGGGTATTCCAGCGGTATTAAGCTTGGTAACAACTACTGCTAGTTATTTAAAACAACTTATATTTGTCGTTTTCTTCATCCAATCGCTTTCCGTTATGGGGCCCACACATGTACTTGTCGTCGTATGCGAATATTCCCGACAGCGATCTGAATATTCCACGACCAAATGAATATTCCCCAACAATAATGAATATTTTATAACCACTTGCTTATTTTGAAATATTTGCGTATTTAACCCTTAACTATCCACATTAATCAAATCAACCCTTACTATTTCAAAATAATAAATAAAGGAAATTCCTTTTTATTTAAAAATTTGAGGTCTTACAACCTCCCTCCTTATGAAATTTAAGTCCTCGAAATTGGCGTACGATACTGGTGTTTGAAAAGGTGAGGATACCTCGCTTTCATTTCCGTTTCCAATTCCCGGTCATTTCCTCTATAGCATGATTCCTCCATAAAACTTTAACTTGTGGTATGACCTTTCTTGGCGTGGGACATGCTCCTTCTATCCAAGATCTTGGCAGTACCTCCTCATACGTTAAGTCTTGGCTATCTCGTCCGTAAGTTCTAACTTCGATAACGTGGTTGGTCTTTCACATATTCTGAAATGCTGAGATATGTGAAACACATTATGAACACGAGACATACTTGGAGATAACTTGAAGTCTATAGGCTACATTTCCTACTCGGTCGAGAATTTGAAATGGACCAATAAATGCGTGGATTGAGCTTTCCTCTCTTCCCCAAATCTTGTAACTCCTTCCATGGAGCAACTTCATGACAATCATGATCCCCTACATTAAATTCCACGTCCTTTCGATGAAGATCCGCATAACTCTTTTGTCGATCTTGTGCCGTTTTGTATCGTTGTCGAATCATTTGGATCTTTTCGGTGAGTCATACGTCTTAACTTTCGGGTCCCAACAATGTTGCTTCACCCACCTCATCCCAACATATTGGAGAACGATATTTTCGTCCATATAATGCTTGAATGGAGCCACACCTATACTTGCGATAAGCTTTGTTGTTGTGGAGAATTCCACCAATGGTAAATACTTATCCCAACTACCCTTGAAGTCTAGGACCACGAGTCTTAATAGATCTTGAGAGTTTGAATAGTCTCTCTCGATTGTCCGTCCAGTTTGGGGATGGTATGCGAACTAAATCGCAAATCCGTGCCCATAGCTTTTTGCAAGCTAACCCAAAATCTTGAAGTGAATCTTGGGTCACGATCCGAAACTATGGATACGGGCATGCCATGCAACCTCACAATCTCATTCACGTCACATACTAGCAAGGCGTTCAAGGAATAAGTCTCCGTGTCGGCAAGAAATGAAGCGGACTTGGTTAATCTATCAACAATAACCCAAATAGCATTGATGCCTTGAAAGCCGTAGGAAGACCCGTGAACGAAATCCATAGTAATGTGTTCCCACTTCCATTCCGGAATCTCAAGTGGTTGCAGCGGACCCTTAGGTACAAGATGCTCCGCCTTTACCGTTGACAAGTTAAACACATCGAGATAAACTTTGCAATCTCTCTTTCATATTGTTCCACCAAAATGTATGTGAAGATCACGATACATTTTAGTACTTCGAGGATGGATTCAAATGGCGTATTGTGTGCCTCCATCATAATCTTGTACTTCAAATCAGTCGTTAGGAACACAAAGTCTAGAGTGGACTCAAAGTATTCCTTCTTCATCAATTCTAAGCTTAGGAATAGCTCCTTCTTGTACTTTCTTCTTCATACGCATCATTTCAAGATTGGTGGCTTGAAAGCAACCTTAACTTTTTCTATTAAAGTTGGCTCTGTCGTATACTTGACATCATCCTTTTCGTTCCGCATATGATCTTCTACTCGATCGTCATTACTACGTTAAACTTTACCGGGATGGTATTGAATAGTGTGGTCGTAGTCTTTCAATAGCTCGAGCCAATGTCATTGCCGCGTGTTGAGTTCTTTTGAGTGAAGAAATATTTAAGGCTTTTATGGTGCGAATATATCTCCACTTTCTCCCCATATAGATAGTGCCTCCATATTTTAAGCGGCAACATTGCTTTACCAACTCTAGATCATGAGTAGGATAATTCCTCTCATACTCTTTAAGTTATCGCGAGGCATAGGCTATGACTTTCCCACGTTGCATGAGAACACATCCTAACCCTTTGCACGAAGCATCATTTGTAGATAACAAATCCATCCGAACGGATGGTATTGTTAGAGCAGTCTTAAAATAAGTCTCCTCTTAAGCTCTTGGAAACTTTTCTCGCATTCTTCGCTCCAAGCAATTTTGTATCCTTAAGGAGTTAGGCGAGTTAATGGAGTAGCGATTAGAAAACCCTTCCACGAATCTCCGATAATAACCAATTTAAGCCCAAAAAGCTACGTACTTGATCACAAACTTGGTTGCTCCCAACTTTGTATTGCTTCATCTTGGCGGATCAGCAGATACTCCATGTTTCGACACCACGTGCCCAAGGAATGCTACTTCCTCGAAGCGAACTCGCATTTCTTCAATTTGGCATATAGTTTGTTTCCACGAAGCCTTTGGAGTACCGACTTCAAATGGTGCTCATGATCTTCACGACTTTTGGAATATATAAGGATGTCATCAATAAAAACAACAACAAATTGATCCAAATATTCCTTGAATACTCGGTTCATCATATCCATAAAAGCCGCGCGGGAGCATTAGTTAGTCAGAAAGACATGACTAAAATTCATAATGCCCATCTGGGAGTTACGAAGGCGGTCTTTGGAATATCCTCGATTCTAATCTTGATTGATGATATCCGAGCGAAGATCGATTTTGAAAAGAATTGTGCCCTTGCAATTGGTCAAACAAGTCATCAATACGAGGTGAGGATACCTATTCTTGATGGTGACATGGTTCAATTCAGATAGTCGATACAAAGTCGCATACTCCGTCTTTCTTCTTTACAAATAAAGCAGGGCACCCCAAGGAGATGTACTTGGGGCCAGAATGAAACCGATGTCCAACAATTCACACATAGTTGGACCTTTAACTCTGAAGTTCAATAGGAGCCATTCGATATGGGGTTTTAGAAATGGGCTTTGTGCGGGTTCAAGATCAATAAAATTCACTTCACGTTACGGGGTGAGGCGGGAAGTTCTTGAAAAATCGTCGGAAAGTCGATAACAACAGAATATTATTCAAATTTGGCGTGTCTTTATTCAAATCCATAACATGGGCTAAGAAAGCTTGACATCCGTTTTTCAATAAGCGAATAGCTTTATGATTAGATATGATAGTGATTGATTTTAATGGTTTAGTTGCTTGAATTAAATACTGACGGGTTGGTTAGGAATATGAAAACTAACAACCTTACGAAAACAATCAATTTTGGCATGATGAGTAGTTAACCAATCAATCCTAAAATCACTTCAAAAGCAAGTATCTTTAAAGAGATAAAATTCACGGGTAAGGTAATGGTGCCAACTTGATCAAACAAGATTTATAAGCGATGGATGTGATGAAAGTTTCTCTAATGGAGTTTCCACGAGATAGGTCAAAGTCTAATTTCTCGGAGTCAAGTTTAAGCGTTGAGCACATCGGGAGAGATAAATGAATGGGTATGCATCGGTATCAAGTAAGGTATAAACTTATGAGAATTTATAAATAGCTTACCCGTGATAACCTCGTTTGGGTTCCTCGCATTATGACCCGATCACAACAAACGCTCTTCCGGAATCGTTGACTTTGACTTTTACGGGACGATCTTTTGAGTCACCGTCCCCATTGAACTAGGTTTTCGCTCTTGTCTGATCTCGGCGATATGTCCTTCCTTTCCACAATTATAGCATACCTTGAGCTGTTGTGGGCGGTTTGGTGATATGTCCCTCTTTTCCGCATTTGTAGCATATGGCCGGTGGTCGTTCTCCTCCATTAGAACCGATTCTTTGCAAACCTTTATCGTCTTCACATAGTCGTTGTTAAATCTCCTCTTTTAAAATCTCCTCTGACTCGCTTCTTCTTTTTTTCATGGCCATGATTACCACCGGAGTGGTAACCATTTTGTCCGTCTGTTTCTTTCTCATTTGGTATCATTATTACATTGTTGCTTGCTATCTACGATACGATCCACAGGTTATGGTCCCTCGATTGGCCGTACTTTCGTTATCTCGCTCTAATAATTGAGCCTGTTTTTGACAACATCTGAATAAAGAAAATTTATGAGAAATGAGATCTTGGCGTATCTGGGGTTTCAAACCTCTAAGAAACATCCGCGTCATCGTTCCTCATTCTCCACCAAATGAGGTCTGAAACACGGATAACTCTGCAAACTTTGCCTCGTCTTTGAGACACCGTCGTATTGTTTTGTTCCAATCGATGAACTCCACTTCCTTCATATAGCGAACACTTTCGGAAAGTATTTGTCATTAAATAGCTTCTGAAACGTCTCCCAAGACATCTTTGAGTCTGGGGTGGATGGAGTGCGCTTCACGAGACTCCACCGATGATCTACCTGCCCATACGGAACATAAAGGTGGCGAATGGAACCTTCTGTTCTCCGTGCATCCCAGAGACATCGAATATCTTGGTAATTTGTTTGACCCATGTTTCCGGCGTGATCGGATCGGCTTTCCCCCTTAAATTACGTGGTCCCAACTCTTTGAGCTGCTTGGTTGTGACAACCCGTGAATTGCTATCATTTCCTCCTCATATTTTGAACACGAGTCTCCTAAATGCGATTTTGCATGAAGCTACAAAAAAACTTCTAAACATCCCTCGTTCATCATCTGCTCAATGGTGTTGTTCACGGAGAGAACATTGCCCGACTGTTGCCGTTCTCCTCGTTGGTGAGTCTGAGGCATCTCCACGGTCTCATTTCCATTGTTAATATTCTCGATTGACATTCTCAAATCTTTGTCATAAAACAAGGGTTAATTAAGGAAATCAATATATCACATAATATCCTATATCTTGACCAACTAACAAATAAGCTTAGGTAGGACACACTAGCGAAGGATTTACTCGTCTCTCCCTCTAGTTCTATTCCCGATCTCACTTGATCATATCCTAAGCTACGATACCAGCATGGCGCCCCCAAAATAGGTATACATCACTGATTACGAGTTGTCGTCATGATGCAGAAAACAACTACAACTTTATTATTACAACAATGAAAAGCTGAGTTTGAATACAAATATTATCTTACTAGACAATATCTATACTCAAATAAATCCTCATCACATTTATTGATACATTATTTTACAAAAATGGTGAGGACTACTAAACAATCCTTTCTAAAACCTTCATTCCATACCCAGGCTAAATACTTTCATTATATTCTCGCCTCCACGAGAAAAATGGAACAAAAAGGAAAAGGGTGAGCTCAACTAGCTCGATAAAGAATATTATGACTAAGATAATATACAACAAATTATCGTTAGTCTTCACGAGGAAAAATATAATAGAATCTGATAGACAACAAATTTTAAATCAATATTACATGGAAATAATAATTCATTAGAAGAGTTAAGTAGAGAATGCAAACTACTATCTTCTATGTATATGAATTTAAAAGTTCATCGTCTATCTTTTATCCTGTAACATCAATCAATATACATCTGGAATCAAATATTCATCTTTTCACTCTACGGGCGAAGATATTCATCGATTAGTCATATTCATTTAAACACTGTTCATCTTTGCTACGGGCGAAGATATTCTTGAAAATCATTCATCTTTTGCTACTGGGCCAAAGATATTCTTAAGAAATCATTCATCTTTTGCTTGCACAGGCCAAAGATATTCCATAATATCATCATTTAAGGCGAGGATGATGAAAATATTTTTTTAAAGAAACGAATCCGGTGAAAACAAAATGACAAGGATTAAGGATTAAGGATTAAGTACTTGGTTTTATCCACGTCCAAAATTACCTCAAAAATAATCATAGTGGTGTAAAATTCAAGAATGATCAAAACATGGATCTGATCGAGTTAGTATCCGAATAGATGTTTTAGACGAAAAGAAGAAATTTTATTTTTAAATGAATAATCTAGTATCGTGAATAGTCTTGAGTATCGTGAATAGTCTTAAATATCGTGAATAATAACTCAGACACCAAAAGATAGAAATTCCACAAAACATCTTCACGCTTCATGAATAGTACTTACGTGAATAGTAACTTTCGTGAATATAGTAACTTCGTGAATAGTAACTTCGTGAATAGTAACTCATGAATAATAACCCATGAATAGTAACCCGACATGAAAAAGTTCCAAATTTGATAAAAACTTGGATCAACATTTCGATATAATGATATTGAAGAAATAATATCATTCTGAAAAAAATAATATCCACTTACCTCGAAGATCGATTACTTCTAGCTAGAATCTGGGGGTATAGTCTTTGAAGGAACTTGCACCGTCTAGCAATACTCAAAGTATACTCAAAATACTCACAAATATCGCTCGATAATATATAGAGAAAAACTTGATTTACGGTGTGATTTTCAATTCTAACCTAAGCACCTATTTATAGGAAATTGCTTAGAACACAAAGCGAAAATTTAATATATTAATAATATTATTTTCCACATCTTCCTCGCACACCATCAAATGAAATCAACCACTAACACATGTCCCATAAGTGACAAAAAACGTTTTCATGCAAAAGTTACTTAAAACTCCAAAAAATGATAATCAATTAATCCTAACTTCAATAATTCATAATAAATAGCCCTTTCATCAGAAAAATTCGAATCTCGCTTAGTTTTTATAGGAAATTCAATTCTCTACAACTTTGCGAGAAGAAAGTTTTTTCAAATTCCAAATAGAAATTGGCCAAAAATCCTGAAGCAGGCGATTTTACACATTATAATCAAATTTCGATCGATAAATGGGGTCCATAGACATGTTTAACATGTTTTAAACATTTATTGCAACAAAAATACTCTTCCTCCTCTTATACTCATATATCCCCATTAGTTGTAAAAATATCACCGTTAATATATTATTAAAATAATATATTTAAATGAATTATTTTATCGGAAAAAAGATAAAATATTAATTTTCAACAATTGTCATTTTAAAATTTTCTCCATCTATATCCACATAAAATCAATATTTTCCTCATCATATAAATCAATAATTAATTATTCACAAATAATATTACGAGAATCACAATATTGTGACGAGGCGGTTCCCGGAAAGAGGGGCTTTCGATAAAATTTCTTCTTCTTGGCCCTTGATTAGGTGACCAAACCTCTCCTTAGAGCGAAACTTTCTAGACATTGCCAATAATGTTATCTAATAATATTATTAGGATAATATGAATTATTGCTTGATAATGAAAATCTTGTGTAATGACAATTATTGAACAACGACAATATAAAATATCAATATGACAATTATTAACTCGATAAAATCTTTGAGCGATAATTCACATAACCATTATTGAGTAGTGCCTTCTTCTACGTAAGAATCAATAATTGGTGCAATCTGGTATGCTTCTTGTTCAACAACGCGTATTAGTGTGTTTTAACCACCGGGTATTCCAACGATATTATCTTGGTAACAACTACTGAGTTATTTAAAAACAACTTATATTTATCGTTTTCTTCATCCAATCGCTTTTCAGTTATGGGGCCCACACATGGCATTTACTTGTAGTCGTGCGAATATTCCCAAACATGATCTGAATATTCCACGACCAAACGAATATTCCCAAACAATAATGAATATTTTATAACCACTTGCTTATTTTGAAATATTTGCGTATTTAACCCTTAACTATCCACATTAATCAAATCAACCCTTACTATTTCAAAATAATAAATAAAGGAAATTCCTTTTTATTTAAAAATTTCGGGGTCTTACATTTATCATTACAAAAGTTTATCCTCACGGAGCTGTGGAGGTGGAAGACCCAGATGCTAAACGTAATTTCAAAGTCAACGATCAGAGATTAAAGCACTACTATGGGGGTTGTGTTGATCGTGAAAAGACATCGGTCAACCTTGCTGATTAGAACAGAGAAGAAAGTCAGGCTGAAGACTATAAACCAAGCGCTAACTGGGAGGAAACCCAAGAATTTTTATTGTTATTTTCTATTTTTACTTTTATTTTGTTTAATTTGCTTTACTGTTAGTTTATTTAGTGGTTAAAATTTTATAGTTTAGGTTTTGTTACACCCCTTATGTTCTATAACACGATATTTAATTGATTTCAGGGTAGGAAACAAGATTACATATTTGGCGGGTTTGACTAATGGCCACTACGACTACCCAGTAGGAGGAGACTTTAGAAAAGACGTATCACTGAATTTTTCAAGGGATTTGCAGAGAGAACAACGAAGGAAAACACGAAGGAAAATTGCAAGGGCTGAAGATCAAAGAGAGAGTATTGGAGCAAATTCAGAGTTTCTTCTTCTCTTCTCTAGTTTTATCTTTTGTAATTATCTGGGATGTTTGGATTATTAATCTGGATGATGTTTTTCTTTATTATTATCATGAACTAATTTTAATTAAGATTGCAACGGAACTTGGTATGTAGTTTAAATTAAACCTTCCCATTGAATGAATGTTGGTTTTTATTGAATTATTTATTATATCTTTTGCTTATTGATTAATTGTTTGGCCAACAATTATTGTGATAATCTATATGAAATTGGAAGATGAAGTATAGATTGAGATCTAGATATGATAACATCTGTTCATATAATCTGAATAGGGTTAATATGATTAGCATGTAGGATAGGAATATACCTATGTGTCTTTTGTATCCTTTGAAAGAATTTTTGCGTAAACCCTAATTAACTTGATTCACATAGGAATATAATGAATTGATTGAGTAGGGTGTTCCTTGTAATTTTGTGTCTTAAGGATCTGAGTTAGGAGGATTTGTTCACGTGTTTTGGAATAGATCTTTGAAGGGGGGGTTGAATAGATCCTTTTATTTCAAATACTTTTACGGTTTATATTATATTGTTCATAATCAACATATAATAAACATAAACATAGAATCTTTTTTCAAGCCGACAATGGAATAAGTAAAAGATCCCAATCATTGATATATTCATAATTTCAAATACATACATTGTTATATAGAGTAAGTTTAGTTGTAATAAGCCCTTCAGATATAAAACATACATACATTGTTAGTAGATTATAGCGGTTATAGTTATAGTACATAATGTAAATGACATAATGTAAAAGACACAAGGGTTTTAAGTGGTTCGGAGACTCGAAGCTCTAATCCACTCTACTTTTACGGTTTATATTATATTGTTCTTTCAACTAGCGAGTTTCCACTAAGGAAGGCGCGGCCCCACGAATCACTAAGATTCCTTGAGGCCCGTGACCTTGGAACTTGATTCACTAAGAACTCTTGAGGCCAAATGACCTTGGAACTTCATTAGTCCCTCTCCAGGAACTAGCGACCCTTTTGGCCAGCCTTCTTTGTTTAGTCCCTGGAACGGGACCCTTCGAACTTCATTTAGGCTTTTGGCCCTTCACCCTCGACAAGGACCCTTCTCGCCCCTTCATTTAGTTGAGTTGTTTGTTTGTTGTTGTTGTTGTTGTCGGTCTTTGAGCTTGCTAAGATGTCTTCATGCTCTGAACATCTTCTATACTTAGCGACTTGGCTTGATCATCCTTGAAGTGCGGTGAGTGTTGCATGATGCTCGACTTTCTTTGGTTACTCAACCACTTGGATGACCCCTTGTTGAACTGCCTTGAAGATCATTCTCCTTGGTACTTGATGACTGCACATGAGAGGCGTCCAAGCTGACTATAGGCTCTTCTATTAGGTACTTAGAAGCTTTCTCAAGCTTGACACCAAGATGGCTTTTGTGATCTCTCTTTTGCTACTTGATGCCTTCTCATGATGGACTTGCTAAGATGACTATAGGCTCTTCTCTATTGTACTTAGAGTCTTCCCATGATGGACATCAAGATGTTATGATGCTCTTCTTTCTCTCTGCAGTTCTGAACACTCTTGATGTAGTAGAACTCTCACTTCTACATAGTAGAACTCACACTTCTACTTCTTTCTTTATCGACTTAGTGTTCTTGGTGGATCGTAGAGTGAGCCTTGACTCACTTTTTTCACATGGTTTAGATCGAGTCCACTTTCTCTCAAACTTCGGTAACTCCAAAGAACCTTTGATCTTTGAAGCTCTTCCTTATTTATACTCCTTCCCAATCCTTGGTTGGAAAGTAGCCGTTGAAGGCTATTCAAATATCTTCACAGATCTCAAGTTGCTTGATGTGTAGCTTGCTTGATGTGACTTGTCATACTTTTTACGACGCTGCGATCTCTTTGTTTCACCTACTCTCTGTCGGATGTATCACTTTAATATCTTGGGTATGTCGAAGACTTTATTACCTCTTTCGATTTCTCGATCGAGAGGTTGTCTATTGCATCGATGCTCTCAATAAGCACTTGTCCAAATATTACCCTTGATTGAACCTTTGCGATGCTTGCGGTCTTTAGTTATTCGGACTCTACGATTACGATGCACGTCTTGAGGACTTGATCGTAGTGTCTTGTTGAGTGTTTCTCATTGGTAGGTAGGGTTAACACTACGATCTTGAAGAGTGTTGATTGGATCTTCAATGTAGAACACCTCTTCCTTGTATTGTATGCGATGCTTGATACTTACTTTCCTCCTTCGACTATTCTCCGATCTTGATGGCCTAATTCCTTGCTTATGGTCCCCTTACGAATATCAAGACACTTGATTTGTGGCGCGTCGACTTGCTTTCTCCTTGTGATCTTCCGTTCACTTATCATCAATGAACCCGACCTCGCACTTAATCACTTTATCCTTGCTCTTGAGTGACGATATCTCTGTTCACCTTCCATCGAGTTCCTTCTCTGTTTGGCAAACACTATAATCTTGGTTGCTTCCAAGATCGTTGTCTTCTATTCACTTGATAGCTCTCTGCATAAGTGACTTTCCTTAGTCGACTTACGAAGTCTTCTTTGGATCTCCTTGTGGAAGACTTCATCACGAATAGCCTTACACCTCAATCTTGATCTTTGATTGGGTTGGTCTTTGAGATCTTACATTAGCTTTGCGTGCCATTCGTTGAGTGCTCTCTGGTTTCCTTGGATGTAGCTTGCGGCTTGAACCCGGAGGCTTCGTTCCTTTGGATATTATGGGAGTGCTCATTTGTTGAGAACCAGTATATATATCTCTGATTCTTCCTTGGCATTGTGAGCACTTCTTTTTAAGGTCGTGGTTCTTGCGCTCTGATTCGACTTTGGTTGGTGCGCGAGACACTACGATCCGAGATCGAGATCTTGACACTCTACGATTTACGCCTTGTGCTTGTTGTCTTCATCGATCTTGCTTGACTATAATCTCTGCATGTAATCAATAGACTCTACGAACTTAGAGTGTGATCTACGATCCTTGACTTGGCTTTGGCATCGATGGACTCTCTACGACTTTTGAGTGTAGTCTATGTTTACATCTTGGCTTTGGCGGATGATCGGTCGGCTCGTGGCGGTTTGTCTCTGATTACGAACATGACTTCCTCGGCCACTACGATCCAGGAAGCTCTAATGGATACACTACGATCCTTCTTCGTTTCCCCCCGGCGATCTACGAACTCCAGATCTCTATCTTGCATACTCCTCTGATTCGCCTCGATAGCTCTCGAGTTAACCTTGACTCACTGGCGATTCTCGACTTACAGTGCGATGCTCGACGATCGGACTAGCCTATCTATTACATCATTAGATCAACCTAACAAGCTTGATCTTCTATATTTATAGTCCTTGTACATCATTTCTTTTTAAGGACTTTACAAAGTTATTTTTGCTTATGTAGGATCAACTAACATATTTGATCAATTCATTCTAAGTCCTTGTACATATATTTCTATTATCTATCAAAGGACTTTCTGACTTTTTTCTTAATACTGAGCATACTTGCATATTATTCATTATATATATATATATATCATAATCAAATCATATATAAATAGGAATAACATTCACATGCTTATTCACGACAATCTCCCCTATTTGATTATGACAAAAACAATAAGTGCATATGCATGTTATGAATGAATCTTATATCTCGATGAAGCATTTGTATTTCTAAAACAGATTAATCATGAATGTCATTTAAATTGATGTGGTAATTTATACATTAAGACATTCTACATCCACGGATCCGAACATACCTATCTAGTTAGAGATGTACCTCTTTGGCTCCATGTATGTTTCTAGGATGCTTGTTGATCATTACTCTCATCGATTGGTCTTCTTTTTCTTGCTCCACCACAGGATGATGACCTTTTGTCTTTGCTTGGGTCCTCTTGACATCTTCTGATCGGGCTCCCCTCGGACTTTGCAATCTTGTTATCATCATCTTACGGCTCCCCCCTCGGATGATGACTCTTTATCTGCGGTTTGCTTTCTTCTTCTTTGACTTCTTCTCCCTAACCCTCTGCTCTTCCTTGAGTGCCTCTTGCTCCTCTTCTTTTCTATTTCTTTTTCTCCCCTTTTTGTCATCAATCATTTGAGAGAGCTGCTCCATGTTGGACATAAAATTGCTCCATCGGTGGGAGGAGGTTAGCAACTTCAAACTTTAGTTCTTGTTGGCCTAGCTTCAAGTTGCTTTGAGAAGGTCGCCTCGTATCATCAATCTTGTCGAGAGAGGGCTTGATCTGCTTTCTTCATTGGCCTTCTAATTTGTAGAGCTTACGCCTTTTGATCTTGTATGGCCTTCTGATAGATGTTATCTCTCTTTTGGAGTTTAAGAGGTACATCAGCCAAGATAGCTTGAAGCTTGTGCTGGAAAGAATCATCTCCTGCAGCTGTCTGCTTCTGTGATTCTTCAGTGAGCATAGATATCTTTTTGCTTAGATCATCAGAGCTCTCTTATAGTTCTTGCTCCAAAGTAATTTGATCCTTTTGTTGGGTAGCAGCTGGTTGAGTATCAGTTTGGACTCTACGATTTTCATCCTTAGAAAGATTTTCAAAAGTCTGGAGAATCTGGATAATCGTTGAGTTCCAATCACTGGTTGAGGTTGAGGATGAGGGAATATCTGATAGTAGTGCTTGAGCATAAGGAGGCTTCTAGTTTTGGGCTTGAACATCATCGGTGGATGGAGTGACTAGATTCTACGATCGACCTCCTTTATCATGTTCTTCCTCCTTGAAAGTCCACTCTACGATCGTAGGGGATGTAGAGATTTTAGACATGTCGATAGACCTTGAAGTGAAATGGGTCTTTGATCGGTTTTTGTGGAAAACTTCTTTACTCTTGGAAAGTTTTGAGCCACCGGTTCCATGCTTGAAAGCGCTTGTAACACCAATGAAGTAGCTTCCATCTTTTTATTAAAGGGCCTTTAACCATCCACTTATAGGAAGAACCATCTCTCTGGTGAAGCATCTGTTAGATCATTTGACACTTCCTCTACTGATCCTTCTCCGCTAAATCTTGCGGGGAGGGAATCTGGATAATCTTCTTGTTAAATACGCTTCACGAGGTGCGAACCGAATCTTCTTGATCTCTTCTCTCTCGAGCACTGAACTTTCTTGATCATTTTCGGCGGAATTCCTCTTCTTTGCATTTCATTCTCGAGAACCTTCTTGACCAGATCTTCTTGATTCATCTTCTTCATTCTTGGTTTCTTCTTGACATTTTCTCCACGGGATCTGGACTCATCATCACTCAATTTAATGATGGCATTTGATTGACCACTGCTTCTTTTAAAGGCAAACTTGGCTTGTAGTCTGTAGCTTTTCCTTCTTCTTGGAGGTTCAGGTATGGGAGAGTCAGACTCTTCTTCTTCTTCAGACTCTGACTTCTCTAGTTCAGCAGACAGACTTCTTTGAGGTTTAGCACTGGCATGAACATACCCTTCTTCTGTCATCTCATCAACTCTTGATTTAGTAAGATGGCTATCTGGATTGGTGGGGGCAAGTTCTTCTTCTTCAGACACAACATTACTTGACCTATCATCTTGGGTCATTGGGGCAGTTGCATTTAGGGATGCAATTTGGTCATCTTGGATTTCTTCTTTATCATCAGAGTGACTACTCTGAGAATTAGCCACTGGGCTTGCATTTCTTCTTCATCGTGAGATCTTTGCTGATTTCTTCCATCCCATCAACTTCATTTTCATTTACGGATCTTTGTTGTGGGGGGAATTTGGACCTTGACATCTGTTTCTTTTTTTTTTCTGACTCTCGTCCCTTTCTTTTTGCGATGTCTTGATTTGAGAAGCTAAGGGTTGGTGTGTCTTCCACCTTAGCTTTCTTGCTAACTGGCCCTTGAAGCGACTTCTTTGCTTCTTCTTTTTGTTGTTTTAGCCAGTTAGGACTTTTCTTCTTTTCCTTGTCCTTTGAGGAGACTCTCCTTGGTGGGGCCTGGGCTTTCTTCTCATCACTAGCTTTCTTTACTACTTTTGATTTCTTCCTGGCTGGTGAGATTTTCTTCTACAGAGTCATCAGACTCAGAGCTCTCTGCCTCTACTATCTTTCTCTTCTTTGCGAGGCTTTCTGCTTTGCTCCCAGGTTGTCGACCTTTTTGTTCTCCTTAGGGTTCTTCTTCCGGTTCTCAAATAATTATGGAGACATCACTTTGTGCACATTCAATGTTTCTCCTTCATCATCCTTGATTTTCCCTCCTAGTTTCTTCTTGATATAATACTCGGCATCCTTCCATGAAAACACCTTGGTTAGGGGTTTTTCGGTGGGTCTTCTTCTTCTCGACCTTTCTCTACCCATTTGGAGATTTGATCGAATAAGATAGCTCCAAAGTTAATTTGTTTCTTCAGAACTATAGCTAACATTGTCTTCAATTGTTGGTCGATCAACATGTCATGTGTAGTGTGTTTTTGCCTGATATGCACTTTCCAACAATTTCACTAGGAACTCATATTCTTTAGAAAACTCCTTCTTCTTCATGTCTTTGAAACTAGGGTTTCTTTGGTACCCCATCAACTCTTTTGCTTGTTCAGTGTTAACATCTTTAAAGTTCTTTAGCCATTGGTTAGGAAAACCTAGGCATTGATTGAGGTCGGAAGATTTGACTTGAGTCGACCTTTAACCTTGGTAGACGAGTTCGAGTTTATGGAGGCGTTTGAGTAGAACTCTTTAACTGGGTCGATGTACACACGAGTACTTGTCTCGAAGACATTACGAAAACCCGACTTTCTTTATGAGTTCAAGAATGTCCACGAACTTCTTCTCAGTTTTCTCAAGCGATTTGGTTCCGAAATTTGAATCTTTGGTGATAACTTGCCGTTCTCCATTTGAATAGTTCAAAAGGCTGTGGGTGTTTGATTTAGAGAGGTTTATGCGAGATGGTTGTGCAGGATTTGGTAAGGCTCGGAGGGTAAACCGATTTCGCTCTTGAAAAGCTTTCTAGGGTTTTGAAAATGGGAGGAGAAAGGTTCGATAGCTTTTTGAGTAGCTTGTCTGCAGATTTGAAATTGTCTTTAAAGGCGGTTCCTTCTAACTCTGCATAATCGGTGATGTGTCGATCGTCCATTGGTTGCACGTTGCCCGATAATGAGCTATAACTCCCCATAACTTTTAGTTAGATGTTTCCTTTTAGAAGAGTAGTCGTTTAAATTGATGTGGCTTTGATGGTTGACCTTTTGATTAAGTAGAGTAGCATGATGAGGCGATTATAGACTCTACGATTTCCTTTGTTAACTCAATGATCAACTTCTGAGAGATGCTGTGGATGGCTTTGTCTTTTATCCTTACTTTGATGCAGCATAGCTCACTCACTATAGTATTCGAACTTATCTCCTCCACTTGAATGGTTTAGCAAGTGTCTCATTTTCCAAGCTTCTTGTGAACTGGAGTACCCTTTGGTAGGACTACGATCGTCGAGTTGTATTCTACGATCGGAGAGGTCGTCTTTCTGATCGTTGAGGTAGTACTACGATCGTTTAGTTCTTCGTTTAACTTTTCAACTCTACTCTACGATCGTTGGTGACGTGGTCCTTGAGATGAACTTAATCAAGCATTCCTTACGGGTTAAGGTAGCTCATGAAGGGCCAACATCTTAGTGAGCTAAGGGTCGAGTTTGTCCACGAGGCGCTTTCAAATGGAATACTATAGCGCTGTGATTTGTAATGACATCTCATTCGACCTCTTACGAGTGGGAGGTCTTCTACCGATTTTTAGAACAATTGCATTCTTTGAAATCGTGGTGTCCTCCTGCTTCTTATACTACGATCATATGTTTGATCGTAGGCACTTCACGATTATGGGTTGGGTGGGTGAAGGGTTATCGTGATGAAACGTTTTGAGGCGTTCCTACTTGACTATGGATCTTCATTTGGTTCATCGACCCACAAAGTTTTGGGACTCATGTAGTGAGTACTGACTTTTTCATAGTATATCTCGGTGCTGTTGTTCCTTAACGGATCATTTGCTCCTCCATTGTTGATGTTGTCTTTCCGGATAGATGTGATTCCCTCTTCTTGAGTTCATTTGAAGGCGACCTTGCATATCTCCTTACACGGAATCTCCATTATCGCTTAGATTTCCTTGTATCGTAGAGATGAGTATTTTCGGGATCGATCACTCTACGATTATATAATAACACTACTGACGTAGTCTTCTTTGACAATTGTGTTTGTGAAGTTCGCTCTCATGATAAGTTCCTCTTGAATGATGCTCGATAATCTTACATTGTGAGCTTCCTTGAGGATTCTTCCCATATAGCATTCTTGGTTTGTCTTTTGAGCACATAAGACCTTTTCCTTTCTTTGGCTGAATGGCTTGCTTCCATATACAGATTAGCAGCCATGTGAGCTCCATTTTGGTTAGCTCAGAGGGTCTTCGAGGACAGGCTTGGACAGATAGGAACTATATCAGAATCATCTATGAATTGTCCTTAGCCTTCTGCTGGTTGAGTCTTCTTGACTGAAGTCTTCTGCTTCATCATTCCTTAGTGTGGTCAGACTGACCAAGTACCTGCAGGTTTAAATATATTTCTATTTTTGGTACCCATAGTTAAATGGGTCCTGCTAGGTTAGTTTTCTAAACCCCTGTTCCTCTTATTTGGATAATCATCATATTTATCACCAACAGACATATTCATGCATGCAACTATCTTAAGATAATACATTTTGAGATGCATGATGGTGAGTGTGTGGGATTTGGCATCTAATAACACACTCTTTATCTATGATGGTTTCATCATTCAACTGGTTATGTTCACGGTGTTTAAGTGTTCGGAGTAGTGAGAATCAATTCTATGATTTATGAGTATCTAGTTGATCCATGGAGGTGATCAGTTTCTACAGATCAACCAGATCCTTTTGTAGAACTGATCATACTTTGTGAGTTATCAAACACTTAGAACATAGGCTTGTACATACATACTAATCCATCAGCAACAATTACTTCACATAAAGTTTATTAGGCCTGTGATGTACTTATGACTTATTTCAGATTTCTTTCAAGATGTCATCTTCAACCTTAAACTTGGATGGAGAGAAAGTTTATAGTCATTTGAGTTTCCATCCTCAGGTTACCTTCTCTCTTCACCTTTTTAGGTAGATTGTGACTTCTTGACAGAATACTGTTATAGTTCATAAGAAGATGCAATTATGATGAACAATTATAATAGTGAGGAACCGTACCTTTTTACTGTCAGTTACTAAACAGTCATTTTCCTTAAATATACTAAGTTTAGGTATTGATGAGCATAGCTTTAGTTTTGCTCCTGACAGCTTATTGCTCTTGCTGGCCTTTAATCAATCATTAGTGGTCTTGAAGATACAGGCCAAGAGAATCTCAGTCATTAAGATCTTTGATATCTTTTAGGCGATGAGTTTGCACCAATTTGTTGGTTGGCGGACATAAGTTTGAGAAGATCTTCTTTCTTCTCTTGATAAGCATTTTAGCATGCATGTATGGCTTCTTCATCTTTCGGTGGGTGGGTGCTTGACTCTTTGTCATTGATGTCTCTTGAGTGTTCTCGTCGCGGTCTTAGGACTACAAAGATTGATTGCGAGCTAGGATTGGTCTTGTTGATGTATTAATAGAGACCATGGACCAATCTGAGCGACTTCGGTGTATATACACATTTAACTTTATACACATATTTCCAACATGTGAGCTCATACGCATATAACAAGTTACTTACTACTAAACTAAGTTTAGAACAATGTTAGTGCACTTGGATCGGGACTCAAAGCGATTAGCTTTTGAATATAGCATGAGAACACCTTTCGATACCAATTGTTAGTTCCCGAGGGCACATAGATCTAGAAGGGGGGGTTGAATAGATCCTTTTTATTTCAAATACTTTTTTGGTTTATATTATATTGTTCATAATCAACATATGACAAACATAAGAATCTTTTCAAGCACAACGGAATAAGTAAAAGATCCCTTTCATTGATATATTCATAATCATACATACATTGTTCGTAGAGTAAGTTTAGTTATAAGCGATTAAAACATATATTATAGCGGTTATAGTACATAATGTAAATGACATAATGTAAAAGACACAGGGTTTAAGTGGTTCGAGAGACTCAAGCTCTAATCCACTCTTACGCTTTCAAATAGCGAGATTTCCCACTAAGGAAGGGCGGCACCACAGATCACTAAGATTCCTTGAGGCCGGCTGACCTTGGAACTTCAGTTCACTAAGAACTCTTCAAGGCCAGCAGCCTTGGAACTTCATTTAGTCCCTCCGGACAAGGACCCTTTAGTCCCTTCTTTGTTTAGTCCCTTCGGACAAGGACCCTTCTGTCCCTGCTTCATTTAGTCCCTCTGGACAAGGACCCCACAGGCCCTGGCTTTGTTGAGTTGTTTGTTTGTTTTTGTTGGAGTCGGTCTTTGCTAAGATGTCTTCATGCTCTAAACATCTTCTATACTTAGCAGCTTGGCTTGATCATCCTTGAAGTGCAGCTGAGTGTTGCATGATGCTCAGCTTCTTTGGTTACTCAACCACTTCGGATGACCCCTTGTTGAACTGCCTTGAAGATCATTCTCCTTGGTACTTGATGACTGCACATGAGAGGCTTCCAAGCTGACTGTAGGCTCTTCTATTAGGTACTTAGAAGCTTTCTCATGCTTGACACCAAGATGGCTTTTGTGATCTCCCTTTTGCTACTTGATGCCTTCTCATGATGGACTTGCTAAGATGACTGTAGGCTCTTCTCTATTGTACTTAGAGTCTTCCCATGATGGACATCAAGATGTCATGATGCTCTTCTTTCTCTCGGCAGTTCTGAACACTCTTCATGTAGTAGAACTCTCACTTCTACATAGTAGAACTCACACTTCTACTTCTTTCTTTATCTGACTTCTGAGTGTTCTTGGTGGATCGTTGAGTGAGCCTTCGGACTCACTGTTTCATACGGTTTAGATCAGTCCACCTTCTCTCAAAACTCGGCAACTCTAGCAACCTTTGATCTTTGAAGCTCTTCCTTATTTATACTCCTTCCCAATCCTTCCGTTGGAAAGTAGTCGTTGAAGGCTATTCAAATATCTTCACAGATCTCAAGTTGCTTGATGTAGACTACTTGATGTGACTTGTCATACTTTTTTACGACGCTTGCGATCTCTTTGTTTCACCTACCTGTCGGATGTATCACTTTAATGTCTTGGCGGCGGTCGAAGACTTTATTACCTCTTTCGATTTCTCGATCGAGAGGTTGTCTATTACATCGATGCTCTCAATAAGCACTTGTCCAAATATTACCCTTGATTGAACCTTTGCGATGCTTGGTCTTGATTATTCGGACTCTACGATTACGATGCACGTCTTGAGGACTTGATCGTAGTGTCTTGTTGAGTGTTGCTCATTGGTAGGTAGGGTTAACACTACGATCTTGAAGAGTGTTGATTGGATCTTCATGTAGAACACCTCTTCCTTGTATTGTGCGATGCTTGATACTTACATTTGCTTCATTTGTTCTCGAGATGATGGCCTAATTCCTTGCTCTGGTCCCCTTACGAATATCAAGACACTTGATTTGTGGCGCGTCCGACTTGCTTTCTCCTTGTGATCTTCCGCTTCACTTATCATCAATGAATTGACCACACACTTAATCACTTTAGCCTTGCTCTTGGTGACCCGGTATCTCGGTTCACCTTCCATCAGTTCCTTTTACATTTGGGCAAACACTACGATCTTGGTTGCTTCTAAGATCATTGTCTTCTGTTCACTTGATAGCTACTTGCATAAGGTGACTTTCCTTAGTCGACTTAAAAGTCTTCTTTGGATCTCCTTGTGGAAGACTTCATCACGAATGGCCTTACATCTCAATCTTGATCTTGATTGGGTTGGTCTTTGAGATCTTACATTAGCACTGCATGCCATTCGTTGAGTGCTCTCTAGTTTCCTTGGATGTAGTTTGCAGCTTGAACTAGAGGCTTCGTTCCTTTGGATATTCTGGGAGTGCTCATATATTGAGAACCGTATATGCTCTACGATTCTTCCTTGGCATTGTGAGCACTTCTTTTGAGAGTCGTGATACGCACTCTCTATGATTCGGCTTTGGCTTGTCAGCGAGACACTACGATCCCGAGATCAGATCTTGACACTCTACGATTTCTGCCTTGTGCTTGTTGTCTTCATCTGATCTTGCTTGACTACGATCTCTGCATGTAATCAATAGACTTTACGAACTCAAAGTGTGATCTACGATCCTTGACTTGGCTTTGGCATCAGTAGACTCTACGACTCTGAGTGTAGTCTACGTTTCTGTCTTGGCTTCGGTAGATGACCGGTCGGCTCGTAGGCAGGCTGTCTCTACGATTCTGAACATGACTTGCTCAGCACACTGCTATCCCGAGGAAGCTCTACTCGATACACTACGATCCTTCTTCGTTTCCCCTGGCAGTTTACGAACTCCGAGATCGTCTCTCTTGCATACTCCTATTCTTCCTCGATAGCTCTCGAGTTAACCTTGACTCACCTGGTAGACTACGATTTCTGGTGCAGTGCTCGACGATCAGATTAGTCTATCTATTACATCATTAGATCGACCTAACAGGCTTGATCTCTCTATATTTATAGTCCTTGTACATCATTTCTTTTTAAGGACTTTACAAAGCTGTTTTGCTTATGTTGGATCAACCTAACATATTTGATCAATTCATTCTAAGTCCTTGTACATATACTTCTATTATCTATCAAAGGACTTTACAACTTTTCTTAATGCAAGCATACTTGCATATTCTTTCATATATATATATATATATATCATAATCAAATCATATATTAAATCGGAATATCATTCATATGTTTATTCCTGACAATCTCTACTCTACATCTGCAAGTCGTGCGGTAAAGTCTTGAGTCGCGACATCTTTTTACGCTAGCTCTATGGCTTTCCTAACTCTTCTTACTCATACTTCATATTTACCTTCTAAAATTCATCTTCCGGATCAAACTCAAGATCATACCCAAGTTCTACAACAAAAATCCACGGGTATGGCTTACCCAATACCAACCATACTCAAACTATATAACTTCTCAGGGCTCCTAATCCCTATCTTCCTTCATCAATCTCTCTGACAACAAAATTTTAATAACTCCACAACTTGATATGTATAATACTTGCTACTCCTAAGTACTCACGAGCACATAAGACATTAACACATAAGCACATAAAGTCTTTTATCATTTTATCTTCAATGAATTTCCTTAATTCATTCCTCAGAACTCGATAAGAGTTTATCACCTCTATGTTTTCGATCTCGTAGAAGGTTACAGCCCTACGGTTTCCCCACCTAAGGTTCATAACCTAAAGCTTTGATACCAACTTGTGACACCCCCAAATTCAGGTAATTAAATTCCACAGATTAGGTGTTCACTGTCCAATAAAATAATAACTAACTACCCATAAACAAAGGATATAATTAAACTCAAAAGTTTAAACAATCAATCTCCCATTAAAGGGTTACATAATCTAAAATAAATCCCAGGTCATCTAACCTTTATTACAATCATCAGCGGAAAAATTAAAACTTGATCATAAATAATTCTATTACATAAGCTTCATAAATAAAAAGATAAATTAAACGTTGTCGTCTAATCAAGCACTTTATCCTTGTCCTTGCTTGTAGAAAACTCTTCAAACTTCTTAACTTCATCTGCATTATTTTGTGTAAGAGTGAGCAAACAATTGCCCACAAGAAGGATAATATACAATAACGGTTTATGAATGATAATTCACCGAGTTTTCAATGGTAAAGTATTCTTACCGGAACAATAAAATTTAATTCAACAACTATGAGTTCAAAGAAATAATGAACATTAAATTAACAATATATATCAATATCAAAGAATACATTGAGGGTCACAAGACCATGAACTATAATCTAGGTTTCAAGTATTTCTACTTTAACCTTTAACAGTCTAAAAGACTATAATCATCATCTGTGTCCTAGGTTAACAGGTGTTTCTACTGTAACCTTTAACAGTCTAAACGACTATATGGACCATCATTCCGTACTCCAGGTGATCATCCCTTTGTACTATGTATTGCGCAAACATTTTAACACTATTGCGTAGTTCTAAAATAATCCCCTAATATAGGGTTGTTCATCTCAGCTTAGATTATCAGGTTCCGAACCAAATAAAGTTTGGTTGGGAATTAGCTTCAAAGGAATTCTAGATCTTTAGAATGCTCATCAACCAAATAATGGTTGAATCAGATAGAGTCCAATAACTATTCAAGAGTTTGGTTATAATATTTTCATGAACAAGGTATATCGATGAATCAATAAGAGCTAGAGTATTAACAGTTACTAAATTGAACAAATGTTATCATCGACAACATGCTTTCAAAATTGTGTGAGTACATAAGTAAACCAAAGGAAGTTTGGTTTGAGTTGATTTCAAAGGTAATTTAGAGTTTAGAACATTCATCAACTAAGGATTAGTTGAATTGGTAAAGAATCGCTAGGCAACTTAGAGTTTGGTACAATAATGTAAGATAGTACAATGACATTGGAGAACGAAGATTAAACAACAATTATTAGTAGATGAATAAACACATTTCATACAACAACATTGCAGACTTTGAATAACCAAAGTAATCTCGTTTGGAATAAAGAAATAAAGATTAACTAACTTGCTTCAACAATAAATGAGGGTTACAGAATTCGCATGACAATAAATCGTTAAACAAGAGATTAGAGTTAGAGAATTTGCATAAGTATAACGTAATAGTGAAAAGTAACCTTGCTGAATAATAAAGTAGCAAAGGTTAGGGAACTTGCCTCGTGCGTAGGTTAAACAATCACTACTCACGTTCACCACAAGTCCTACACATACCATATGTATTGACAATACACATTAGTTATACTAATATTAGTTTCATATAGCTCACTAACAACATCACATCTTTTCATGAACATCACTATTTAGCTTTATTACAACTACTTAAGGAATCAATTCATTGCACCACATACACATTAACAACTTGATACAACATCATATTACATGTCCAACATATTACCATTAGGTTATACTAATACACAAAGGATTGCACTTGCATTCGCGCATCCCGACGCCCTCCGATGGCCTCCAAATATACAGCAGTCCTAAAGATAGCCGTTTTGACCCTTCATAACGATTTCAAATTGAAACACTCAAAGAATAAAAGTTATAGGCCTATTTGTGCTCGTTCCGAATCATCTTGAATCGTATCAATCGAAGTTCGTATGAAAACGTTATGATCATTTTAGTAAACTATGTCCGGTCAGTTTTTTTTCCAAAATTTTGTCTTGAAAGAATACCCCCCCCCCCCCCGTGGGTGCGGGGGTTTTTACACTAGGGGGCCATAGCCGTGAAGGTCTCTACTGATTTCACGATTTCAAATTTCTAGAACACTACAGAAAGCCAAATTAGGCCTCCAAGCTCCTTTCTAACAACCATACAAACCTACCCAATGTGTAATAGGTTTACAGAAACACAATCTAATGTTTTCTAACGCGTTTCTAGCCATCTAAAAAACATAAACATCCAAATTACAACCATTAATTTTCACTATTTTTGCTAAAGCTTCACTTTTTGACGTTTTAGTGAAAAATCATCACTGTGACTTTTGTTTTCATCCAAAACAGTTAATTCAACATACTATGCTTATGTTTATTCATCCTCTTTCAAATTCAATTGTCAATTTATAAATTAAACAACTAATTAGACCTTAATTTTACTTTAAACTAAGCCATATTAATATATTTTTATATAAACACTCTGTAATATAGTTCTCTTCACAAAAATACATACACACATGAATTAGTTTATCTATACTCATATATAACTTATGAAAACCACCTTTTAACAAACAATTATCATATAAAGCTATATACACAAGAAATTCATCTTTACAAAAACTTTACAGAGAACTTTTGGAGAAGAAGATAACCATAGCTTTTAGAAAAAATAGGAGCAAGATGATACCTTAATTTAGAAGAAGATGATGGCTATTCTCAAGCTTCTTCTCTTTATCAAAACCTTCTTTCTCTCAACTTTTATCTGTATTCTTCTTCTTCTTCTCCTCTTTCTTCTTCTGAGTCTTTCTCTTAACCCTATTCTAACTTACGTACTAACAAAAAAAAAAGATATAACGTATAATAATAATAATATAGGTATTAAGTATAAAATTTTAACTGACATCTGTTATAAATTATTTGAAAATCAAAAGCCATAAGGCTTGTTTGGCTAGCTAACTAAAAATAACCCATTAAATCTTACACCTTGTTTGGTAAACCTAATTAAAATAAATCAATTAATCCCTATACCCTTGTTTGGTAAAACACCATTAGATTAAAGACTTAATAAGCATTAAGACTTGTTTGGCCAAAACTAAATTAAACTCTTTTAATTTATTTTAATAACTCCTTTATATTAAGGTTATTTGTCACCCTTTTATTTAATTAAATTTTAATAAATTCTAATACTAATCTATTAAATTACTTTAACACATAAATCATTACCACATAATTATAATTTCCTTTATAATTATAATTTTATTTAACCAACTAACACCTTATTTTAATTACAAATTCCAATTAAAATATTATAATTCATTTAATCATTATAAGCTCTCTAACTTAATTATTAAATTAAATTAGTATATAATCTCATAACAATTAATTTTCTTAACTCCTTAATTATTTACTTAACAAATAATTAACTAAATCAAATCAGATCAAATTAAACAATTATTTATTCAATAATAAACATATCCATTAAATACTTATATAATTCAATAAATATTTAATATAACACTTTAAATTTCTGGAATGTTACATCATTCCCTCCTTACAAGGATTCTGTCCCCAGAATCACAACTAAAACAAATCATTCGTTACATAGTCCACCAATTTAAATAACTATTAGTGACTCCCTTTAATCATATTATAAATTCACATAACCACATAAGGTTTAAATAGACTCACAAAACTAACTCATAAAAATTAAATCACATATTTAATTAAATAAGGAGTTTAAAATTCACGGTCATTACATCCCTCCCCCCTTATAAAAATTTCGTCCTCGAAATTGTAAAAATAAGGTTACTCAAATAAAAACGGATAATTCGCTCTCATCTTCTCTTCTAGCTCCCACGTAGCTTTTTCAATTGCATGATTCCTCCAGAGAATCTTAACGGAGTGGATGATTTATTCCTTAGATTCTGTTCCTTCCTATCTAGTATCTGCACAGGAACTTCCTCGTACGATAAGTCTTTCTCGACTTGGATTGGTTTATAGGAGATAACGTGCTTGTAGTCCGTTTTATACTACTGCAATACTGACACATGAAACACGTTGTGAATGTGCTCAAGTTCAGGAGGTAACGCTACCTCGTACGCCACTTCACCGACTCGCCTCTAAATCTCGAACGGTCCTATGAACCTAAGGCTCAACTTGCCCTTCTTCCCTTTTCAGGGAAATACTTTCAGAAATGCATAGCTTCCTAATTCAAAATCTTTCTTCTTGCGATGTAAGTTCACATACTTCTTCTGGCGATCTTGAGCTGCTACTAGTCGGGCTCTTATCACTTTGATTATCTCCACCGTCTGTTGTACTAACTCTGGTCCCAACAGTCGACGTTCTCCAACTTCGTCCCAGCATAAGGGCGTTCTACATTTCCTCCCATACTGTGCTTCGTATGATAACATTCCAATACTGGCGTGATAACTATTGTTATACGCGAACTCTACTAACAGAATGTGATCCTCCCAACTACCCTTGAAGTCCATCACACAAGCTCGAAGCATGTCTTCAAGTGTTTAAATTGTTCTCTCGCTTTGCACATCGGTCTGCGGATGATACGCGGTACTCATTCGTAGTTGTGTCCCCATTCTTTCTTGAAGACTCTTCCAGAAGTTTGACGTGAATTGCGGATCTCTATTTGATACAATAGATACCAGCACCCCATGCCTCAAGATAATTTCCTTGACATACAATTTGGCTAACTGGTCCAAACTATACTTATTCTTAATCGGCAAAAAGTGAGCTGACTTAGTAATACGATCTACAATTAACCATCTGGCGTCGTGCCCTTTTTACGTTGCCGCAAGTCCCACCACGAATTCTTTTGTGATGTGCTCCCATTTCCATTTTGGAATCTCTAATGGTTGTAATAACCCACTTAGTCGTTGGTGCTCTGCCTTGACTCTCTGACAAGTTAGACATCTACTTACGCATTCCGCAACCTCTCTCTTCATGTTTGGCCACCAGAAGTGGTGACGCAAATATTGGTACATCTTCGTGCTTCCTGGGTATATCAAGTATCTCGTATTGTGCGCTTCTTGCAAAATCTCCTCTCTCAGTTCTGGTACTAACGGTACCCAAATTCATCCTTCAAATCTTAGCAGTCTAGTGCTATCAATCTTAAATTTCAATTCATCACCTTCAGTCAATCGTTTCTTGATGTTATTGCAATCTTCGTCCTTTTCTTGTGCCTCTTTAACTTTATCCAATAAAGTCAGGCTCGCTGTCACTATAAATAATTGCTCGTCGGTCTCCATCGGATACCTAATTTCCAAGTCTAGTCGTTCAAAATCCTTCACCAATTCTTCTTGAAGGGTTAACTTCAATAACTTCTCTCTACCTTTTTTTCTCAAGGCATCTACCACTACATTTGCCTTGCCTGGATGGTACATAATCTCACAATCATAATCTTTGATCAATTCTAACCAGCGGCGCTGCCTCATGTTTAACTCTCTCTGCGTAAAGATATACTTCAGACTCTTGTAATTCGTATATTTCTCACACTTCTCGCCATACAAATAATGCCTCCAGATCTTCAAGGCGAAAACTACTACTGCTAACTCCAGGTCATGAGTCAGATATCCCTTCTCATAATCTTTTAGCTGACGTGACGCGTACACAATGACCCTGCTGTGTTGCATCAGTCCACAACCAAAACCTTTGTGTGACGCATCACTATACACTATAAACCCTCCCGTGTTGTCTGGTAAAGTCAACACAGGTGCTTGACTAAGCCTCTTCCTCAATTCTAGGAGACTTCCTTCACACTTCTCTGTCCAAACGAACTTAACTATTTTTCTGGTAAGATTGGTCAACGGTGATGCTAATTTTGAAAAATCTTGAATAAATCTTTGATAGTACCCTGCCAATCCTAAGAAACTCCAGATTTTTGTCTGCGTCTTCGGCTGCTCCCAATTGATAACCGCTTCTACCTTCGCTGGATCCACTGAAACACCATTCTTGTTGATAACGTGCCCTAAAAACTACACTCTCTACAACCAAAACTCACACTTGGAGAATTTTGCATATAGCTTCTCCCTCCTTAATGTCTCCAATACTATCCGAAGATGCTCGACGTGTTCTTCCTCCGTCTCTGAATACACTAGGATGTCATCTATGAATACGACAATAAACTTATCCAAATACTGTTTGAATACTTTGTTCATCAAATCCATAAATGCTGCTGGCGCATTCGTCAATCCAAATGACATTACCAGAAACTCAAAGTGTCCATACCGAGTTCTAAATGCCGTCTTTGGAATGTCTTCTGGCCTCACTTTCAGTTGGTGATAACCGGTTCTCAAGTCAATTTTTGAAAAGTACTTTGCCCTCTTCAATTGATCAAACAAATCGTCTATCCTGGGTAATGGGTACTTGTTCTTAATGGTAACCTTGTTCAACTCTCGGTAGTTGATATAAAGTCTTAGCGACCCATCTTTCTTCTTCACGAATAAGACTGGTTCTCCCCACGGTGATACACTTGGTCGAATGTATCCCTTATCTAACAACTCTTGTAATTGAGCCATCAGTTCTTTCATCTCTACTAGTGCCATACGATACGATGCTTTGTATACCGGTGCTGTCCCCGGTGCCAAATCAATAACAAACTCAATCTCTCTATCCGTTGGCAATCCCAGAATCTCGTCTGGGAAGACATCAACGAAATCCCTTACAATAGGTATCTGACTCAGTTCACCCTCGACTCGTCGAGTATCAACCACGTGAGCCAAATAACCTATACAACCCTTCCTAAGCAATCTCTGTGCTTGCACCATCGTTAGACAATGAGATTGTCTCGGCGATTTACTACCATAAAATATCACCTTTGACTTATTCAGAGTCTTAAGGTGTACACACCTCTTCTTACAGTCTATAACTGCTTCGTGAACCGATAACCAATCCATTCCAAGGATTACTTCGAACTCCCCCAAACGAATCGGTATCAAATCCACTTTGAGCCTAAATCCTCGTAATTTGGCATAACAATTTCTATGAATGTATTCTATGGGAATAATTTCCTTGTTCGCTACTTCTACGTTCATAGGGTGTTCTAATCTCTCACGAGGTAAGTTTAACTGTTCAGCAAATTCTTCGAAAAAAAGAGAGCAGGTAGCACCCGAATCAAATAACATGTATGCATCTATATCATTGATCGGAATGATACCTAACACCACGTCCTTAGACTCCACCGCATCCTGTATGGTCATGTTGAACGTTCGTGCCGTTGGTATGTTGGCTTGACTGGCTGACCCTCCAATGTTTAGCCCGTTGTTGTTGTTGCAGTTGCCGCTAGCTGCATCGCCCTTTTTCTTCGGGCAGTCCTTGATTTGATGGGTTGTGGCTCTACACGAGAAACATCCCCCCTTCTACTTATTCGGACACTGAGGAGCCATTTACCCCGGTTGTCGACAATGATAACAAACACTCTTTCCCTTCATACACTCCCCCGAGTGATTCCTCCCACAGTTGTTGCACTTCATACCTTTCTTGGCCTCCCCCCCAGACTTATTACCTCCCGAGGATTGGCTCTCTGTCCATTTACGCTTGTTGGGGTTGCTTCCTTCGCTACTTCTCCCCTTTTGTCCATCATGATCGGTCTTCTTGTTTTGTTTTAATTGAGCGATGGCTTCATTGCCTCCTTCAGGAATGATAGCCCTTTCCAAAAGATCAGAGTATATCTTAATCTTCAATACAACCACTGCTTTCGGCACCCATGGTTTCAGTCCTAATTCGAACCTCTTTGCCTTCTTGGCCTCTGTGTCAACTTGATGTTGTGACGAACGAGATTTTTGTAATTTAATTTTAATATTTATTAAATTAAATAAATATTGTTCGATGATTTAATTATTGGATTAATTAATTAATTGATGAAATTGTGGTAGATTAATTTAATTATATGTGTTATATTTATTAAGTTAATGTGGAGAATTTTTATTATTCAAATTATGTAATTATGTGAGCTTATTGAATTAAATGAAATATTTAATAAGCATAATGTTATTTTAATTAATTTAATAATTAATTAGAGAATTAATAACTTGACAAAATTAATAAATGAGAAATTTAATTTTTAACTATGTGAATTAATGAGAAATTATTATAGTTATTTTAAATTAATGTAAATAAGATATTTGATTTATTGTGTAATTTGGGTGTGACATGTTTTAAACTATAGTATAAGAGAATCATTAAATTAAATGGTTTTGGAGTCTATTATTGCCAGCCAAACGAGGCCCTGAGGGAAGTTAGTAGCAGTTAACCCATGATGGGTTAACTGACCACCACTATGCGCTCAGTTCTTTTATAAAATTAATACCTTTATTTTTCCAAGTTTGGAACAAAGCAATTACAGAGAGAAAATTTAGAGTTTGTTTGAATTAAGAAGTGTCTGAGAAAGGAATAATGGTCATCCCTACTAACGTACACTCTACGCTTTGGGTAATTTCTACAACCCAAATTTATTTACGTTGTTTATAAGTTTTATAAGAAAATGGCTTTCAAGTTCTGTAAAACCTATGTAATTGGGAAAGAGTAATAATTATGTGCTTATATATGTGATAATATGTTTTATAACGTTTTGTTTCTATATATCGTATAATTCCATATCATCAGTTTCATAAAAATATATGTCGTAGATTGTTTCTAAATCACAGAGTATGAAAATATGGCCATATGGCCTTACATACCAAATTTAACACGATAATCATAAGTTGTATTATAAATTTACACATATATGTGTTAATATGTTAACGTAGTATGTTTTTACTATGTTGTATAAACCATAACATCAGTTTCATAAAATATATGTACTAGATGGTTTATTCAAAATTACAGAGTATGAAAATATGGCCATATGGCCTTACGTACCAAATTTAATACGTCAAACATAAATTGTGTCATAAATTTTATACCTGTATATAATTATGCTTATTAAAACGAAGAGACCAAACTTCAAATGAACGGATTCGGTGTTATAACGAATCTGTAGTGTTGATTTTCATGTTCTGTATTCAAAACTTTTAAAAACACCAAGAACAGTAAATTACATGTGTTGATTCTGTAAATTATGTGTTTTAACATGTTAAAATCATGCTAGAAGGGTTAAGTAGTGGTTATATGTGTATTACAGTGTTTGGGTATGTCTAATTTCGTGTAAGAATAAATTAATTGGAGGTGTTGGCCATGTTCTGCAATTTTTGGGAATTGCAATCATTATCGGTTCATGCATAGCACCAGCTTTCACATGTAAAGCACAACAGCATGGCATATCATCGCCGCATTACCCAGAAAAGGCCGAAGCCGCATGCCGCCATGCACCGAGAACAAGCATAAAAGTGGTAGCCGTATATTTTTCTGCAGAATAATGATAATGAAATTTTCTAGTTGTTCAAGTTTAGAAATATGATAGTAACCTAATCTAATGAACATAAAAATATGTTAGACGTATAATGAGATGTTAAAATAGATTCTTAACATGTCAATAACGCATTCACGTGTGGGTTGAATTATTAAACGGATAGTTAACTTATTGTTCGTGAAGTGTGAATTATGTGACAATAAGTGTAGTAATTTGACTAAGTATAGTTATAACCAGAAGTTATACAAAATAATGAACTTGTGATGACTAGTTACGTTATCATTGACTGGTATTGCGAATGAAATGATATGTAGGATTAAATCAAGGAACGTGTATAATTAACGTGTAATCTACGCACGAGGCAAGTTTTCTAACCCTACTTGTTATCATTATTCAAGTTTATAAATTACCTCGAGCAAATTCTCTTTATTATTAAATCAAGTTCAAATTGTTATATTAAAGATTATTTATCTTTTCAAAGTATGATTCTGTTATACAATACTTGTTGTATTGTATACCTCTTGAGATTGTTATTCAATTTAAATATCATTTATTGTTGAACCTAATTAGACTAGTGAACCCTTATTTGATTCGACTAGTCCATAGTTGATGAACGTTCTAAAATTCAGAACTCTTATTGATTTATCCAAACCAAACTTCCTTTGGTGCGGACTCTAATGTCAAACTGAGATGAACAACCCTGTATAGGGATTTATTATGCGTTAGCGTTAAGATATTGTGCACAATATGGTAGTAAGGGCTGATCCCCCTAAGTTCGAGTAGAAGAGTCCATAGTCTTATGACTGTTAAATGTTTCAAGTATAACCCTTGATAACCTAGGACATAGTTCAAGGTCTTATGACCCTCATAAATCTTTTGATTCTTGTTATTCATTCTTGGTTCAGAAGTTGAGTTTTTATTCCAGAAGTCTTTGATTCACTAGCATGTTATTATATTATTATTTCATTATTATATTTGTGGGCAATCGTGACTCTTGCGTAATAATAACATTGCAGTTAAGAATGAAAGATCCGACGAGCCTTCTACTAGTAAAGGCAAGGGAAAGATTAACAAGTGATGAAGACTTGTTGTTTTATGTGATGTTAAATTTATGTGTTAAGACTTATGTTGATGTTATGTAAGACTATAAATTATTTATGTTTCCGAATTTAAGATTTAAGGTTAGTATGACCTGGGATTGATGTAATTTTGTTGATGATGTAACTCCTTAAGGAGATGATTTATTTCTATCTATTTATGCTTTCATTTATTATGGGTAGATAGATATATGATGTTTGAATAGTGAACACCAAATCAAGTGGAAATTAAAGTACCCGGATTTGGGGGAGCCACAAATGTGACGCGAATCGGGCCAACTCGTTAAATCTTGCCGCGTACTCTGTGACAGACATACTACCTTGCTTCAGTTCCAGAAACTTAACTTCCATATCCTGTTGCGTATTCTCTGAGAAGTAATTCTCAAGTAATAGCTCCTTAAATCTGTCGCAAGGAATAACTCCTTCGTCTGCTCGTCCCTTATTGGCCTTCCACTAATAATTAGCTTCGCCCTTCATCATAAAAGTGGCAAAACTCATCTTCTATGCTTCGGCCACTCGTGCGACCTCAAAAACCTTCTCCATTTCTTCTATCCATGTCTGGGCTTCAATTAGGTCCAAGGTTCCCCGGAACTCTAGTGGTCCTACCAATTTAAAGTCCTTAAAGCTCGCCAAGTGTTGTCCTGGTTGCCCTGCTGTTGACGGGGGTATATTTTGCATTGCCTCAGTTAACACGTTAACGAAGTTCTGCATTGGATCAACATTTTCCCCTCCACCATTGTTAACAGATCCTTTCTCCCTCTGATTCCGTTGAAGTCTCCTAGGCGGCATGATCCGAGGAAAGGAAGAAACAATTAGGCTTTATGTGATATGCTATCCATGTTAGCATTAAGAAGTTTAAGACATCTATCAATCATTTTTGATTTAAATAAACCACTTCAATATCACAATAAAACTCGATGGATTTCGTCATCCCATCACTTACCTAGACTTCTTGAGTTTTCTCACTAAGGTTATAACCTAGGTTTCGCATTCCTAATGTTTATAACCTAGGCTTTGATACCAACCTCTGACGCCCCCAAAACCGGGTCCTCTGACCCCAGTTCGGTCATCACGATAAAATACAAACATCCACCTCTAAACAACATACTGAAAGTAGTATGCACACAAGCCAATCATGTTTGATGATAAAGCATATACTTTGTAACAATCTTATTCATTTATTAATAAAAAATATTAATTTATTAAAGGCTTTTAATTATCTACATGATCTTGTTTTTATAATATGTGATAAACCCATAGTATTAAGCAATGCTTTTAGAACAATGATGATGATCATTCTAATGAGATCTAAATTCTTAGAAAGCTTAAAACTAAAATAGTTCCCAATCATTGGATTACTAAATTGGGGATTAGTGAATCCGGATAGATTGGTACATACGTTAACTTGCTCATTGGATGAGGATGATTGATCTCATGATCATTTGTGTGGAGATACTAAAGCAAGTATGTAGGTGCTTATTAGAGAATAAGTTCAATTTGAGCGTTGGCTCGCTAAGGAATACCTAATGGAGTTTTATTTGCACCGTCAATAGGAATTCAGTAGTGATAGTAGTACAAGTAATCCTTGGACTTGAGATCATCATAGTATCTTGTGTATGATGAGTTATACTTTGACTTATTCCTTAAGACCCTTAGGGTATATCAAAGGGTATGCTTGGGTATAATAAGTTGTACATGGAGATAATGTATGATCAATAAAGAATCTACCACTTCTAATAAAAGAAGAGAAATGTCCTATGTGATTCGATAAATGACAACCCAAATGAGTCCTTGGCGGCGAAATGAAATTAGAAATGAGTTTCTAATTTGCATTATTTGGAGTTGTGCATTTAAGAGTCGAAAATACATATAATTAAATAAAATAAGACTTGTGATAAATTCCATGTCTTATATTTAATTGGGACATTGTATGGTGGAAGGATTGAATTGTACGGTAACTATTTACTCAAAGGTTCTTTAATGATTAATGTTGAAATCTATATTATACGGAAAGTCGTTGATCGTTGGGAGGCTTATCCCTATTGTAGAATAAATATTATTTATTTAAATAAATTAATTATTTAATTTATTTATTTAAATAAGATTAGAATTGTTCTAATTGATTTATTCACAACCGGTTTAATATGGAGAACCTAAAGGGTCACACCATAAAAGGAAGAATAATTATTTAAGAAGTTAATGGCATAATCGTAATAATATATTAAGTATATTTAATTTAATCTATGGTGATAGAATAAATTAAATAGCTTAATATTATTATTTAATATTTTAGAAATATTAAATATAAATTAATAAGAGGAGTCTTATTAATATTATTACAATTATTATTATTTTAATTTCTAAAAGAGTTTAGGAATTAATTTAATATAAGTACTCTCATTTATTCCTAATTGGATTAGGAAGGAAAATTAATTAAAAGAGTTTAATTAATTATCCCTAATAAGATTAGGGAGCCTAATTAATTAAAAGAATTTAATTAATTAAATAAAACCCAATTTCTTAATTGTTAAGGAGGGTTGCCCACATCAATAAATAAGAGGAGTCTTATTATGGGTGGTATGGGTTGTTGACTTTTTCAACATACGACATAATTCCAATTGTTGGGAGAGTACACCCTTTCTATAGAGATAGAAAAACTAGGGTTTAGCCAACCACCCTTCTTCTTGAATTTTCTTCTTCCTTGGTGGATCACCTCTAGAGGCCAAACGCATGGGTGGCTAACGTTGATCAAAGGAAGGAACCAAACCCTATGTGGATTCAAGTTGAGCGCTTGAAAAGGATTGGAGGTGAACTTGTACTGAGGAAGCTTCGATCTTCAAGGGTATGATTTTATTCTTTATCTTTTCGTTTAATTAATAATTGTGCATAAAGGATGATCCGGGTTTATGGTTTGTAAATTTTTAAACTCTGATTTTTACTCGCTTCCGCATTATTTTGCAATTTGATTACGTTCTAGAATATTACAAACCTAACAGTGGCATCAGAGCCAAACCTTTATGCGAATTATTAATTGTTTTAATTTGATATATAAATTGATATGTGTTTAGAACAATTTAATTGGGCATAATTTTATTGTATAAAATTTAAATAAAAAAAATAAAAAATAAAAAAAAATTACCGAGAACATGCATGTGATTTTTCGGCAGATTTTTTTTTTTATGCATGTAGCACGAAAATCGAAGTAGGTCATGCAATTAAAAAAAAAAAAAAGCTACGAATTACATGCGAGGCACGGAAATCAAGGACAAGGATTACAAGGATTTTCAAATAACAAAGTAATCACATGGTTCGCATGATTAAAAGACTACAGGATTCAAAAATAAAAAAAGGAACATCTTATATATATGGTTAACGTGATGGACGATTTTTTCATAATATATATATATTTTAATATTATACGGTTAATATATATATATATATATATATATATATATATTAATTATTTTATAATTAAAATAAAATTTTATTTTAATTTTAAAATAAAAGGTTTATTTTAATATTAAAATAAAAAGGTTTATTTTAATTTTAAAATTAGAATTTCATGCTAACTAATTAGAATTGGAATTGGATTCCATGCTAACTAATTGGAGTTGAAATTGGATTTTATTTTTCCTAAAATAAAGGAGTTTATTTGTGAATAGGGAAGTAAATCCATCTTTCCTTAAATAAAGGAGTTTGTTTAGATATGAAATAAGATTTCATATTATTCAAAATAAAAGAGTTTATTTGTGAATAGGAAAGAGAATCCATGTTTCCTTAAATAAAGGAGTTTATTTAAATATGAAATAAGATTTCATATTATTCAAAATAAAAGAGTTTATTTGTGAATAGGAAAGAATATCCGTGTTTCCTTTAATAAAAGATTTTTATATATATGGAATTGGATTCCATAATTAATTAAAATAAAGGAGTTTATTTTGATTAAAATTTTGATTAAAATAAAATAGTTTATTTTATTCAAAATTGGATAAATTAAAATAAAATAGTTTTATTTTAATTTAAATTTGAATTAAAATAAAGGAGTTTATTTTGATTCAAAAATTAGATTTTATACTAACTAAATTTGCCCATTAAATGATATCAATATATATATATTAAATGTTTATTATTCATGAGATGAATGTTATTTATTGATGCATATGGTGATGTGTATGATAATAAATGGGATTGATTATGGACTATTGACCAACTGATTGGATTTTATTTTAGTTGGATGCATGAATGTATGGGTTTTTAGTAAATGGGGTTCACTGCGTTACCTCGTCTTCTCTAATTTTCCTTAATGTAAATTCTATCTCCTCCTATGTACTTCCCTTATTTCTTGATCAAGGTTTCTATTTATTTTAAATAGTTTTGTAATAGGAATATTTAGAATTATTTTGAAGAATTAGAGATCAAGGGACAAGAAGCGCTTGAAGACCCGTTTGTAATGGAGCCCGGGTTTAAATGTAATAGTTATATTTAAATATTATTTCTTGCACCCCTAGGGTTTGACCTTTTGGTTCACTTGGTGGCTCTAGTGAACCAAACTAGAATAAAAGTCCATAATCAATCTTGGTAGAATATAGTATTCTATATGTGCATGCTTATTCTATATATATTATATATTATGCAAACATGCTTCGCATGTTCATTAATATATTGCGTATTTTATATATATATGTAAATGCTAGCTAAACAAGATGAGACAAATTAATAACAAACCCTCAAATTTTTTTATTATTAAGTCCTAAGCGTTCAAAGATATTTGGAATATCGAACGTTAAGCCTTCTAGCATGATAAAATTAATAGAGTATTAAATATTTAATATGAGTTTGTTGTGTCACCACAAGGCAAGTATTATGTATTTAAGATGTTAATTTATCACATTTGATGCTTATAAAGAAAATTGAACAATATTGTTTTGTTGTGTCACCACAAGGATGATATTTTTCTTTTTGAATATATGGAGTGCTAGGTCGGACTTAACTTGGATAATTTTGATTCGGATGTGCCACCACTTGATCAAAATAATCTAAGAGGCAAAAGAAAAGGAGTTGCATAAATGATGTAATTGACAAAAGTTGTCTACCTATTTATTTATATATAGTTTGTTGTGTCACCACAAGGCTATATACATTTGAAATGGGATCCTTATTCTCACTAGCAAATCTTTAATTAGATTTTGCTTGAACTATATAAGTGAGGTAATATAGTTTGAAGAAAATAGTGGGAGATACCAATTTAAAACAAGACCTAATTTATTTTGGTAATTAATAAAAGAATGTATGTTAAAATGTTGTTAATTACAAATTCATTTACTGAATTTTACAATGTCTAAAATTACTATCAACTGCGAAGCATATTAGATGCTATTTAATCTGGATCAAATTAAGCGGATTGATTGAGGAATTTGAGAATAGTTCTCATGGTTGAAAAAGCTATCTTATGTCCTTAATACGCCTATCCTGCAGAATGGTTGCGAATAATGCCTCGAGGAAGAGATTGTGACTTTTAGAAAGTGGCAAGATGATGCACAGTTGGCTCAATGCATCATGCTCGCATCCGTGAGTAACGAGCTTGGCGTCGGCACAAGATGAAACTATGGATGCTCCTACTATATTCCTCGCACATCAAGTAGTTGACGGTGAGGAAAGTAGGGACCGATAGATATCGAGATATCTAAGGAGCTCTTCCGATCTAGAATGGCCAATGACACTATAAAGATGCATAAAAAAAGTTCTTAACATAATCAATTTGATTGATCAATTAGGACAACCGGTTTTGTCATGGATGGAGAGTTGAGCCAAGATTTGATCTTGCCCTCACTCCGGACTCCTTTCACAATTGTTGTGAATTTTTCATATGAACAAGCTAGATATCGGCCTTTGGCGATTTGCTTATCATGTTGAAAAATGTTGAGAGTCACTTTCCAACCAAGAAAGATCAAGTCTTCTTGGTAGGGGCCAAAGGATCTTCCGAAAGAAGAACGATTCAAAGAAGGTAAATAGAAAGGCATAAACAAAGGATAATAAGAACAAAAGCGATACGGATAGCAAAGGAGTTTGCTTCCACCGCAATAAGCCCTTACAACGGGAAAGAAAGCATGAGAAGCGTCTTGCGAGGCTAACCAAAGAAGCTTAATGAAGTTTCGGTTATAAATACAAATTTGTTCATGATTTAAAATAAATTTTTCTTTAAACCAAGGTTCTACTTGGGTATTGGATACCGACTTTGGTTGTCATAAATATAGATTTATGAAGGACCAAGCGTAAGAAAGCCAAACAAATATAAGTAATCCTATGTGCGGAAAAATGAAGCAAAGGTTGCGCGATTAGCTATAGAAACTTATAGTTTAAAGATCGCCACTGGAAAATCTATTAAGTCGATAAGTTGTTATTGTATTCCAATTCTTGTTAGAAACATTATTTCGCATTTTATTGTTGAACAATAAAATTTTTGGTATTATAATTAAGAGCAATTGTTGTTCTATTTATAATAATAATGTTTTGTATAGAATCGGAATATTACTTAATAAATTTTGTATACTTGACTTACATGAAAATAATTTTGCATATTGAACAAATTAGTATAAGAAAAGGAGATGATCATTCAAAGAGTTGAATGTGTGTATTTGCTAAAATACAAGTGTGAATTATTTGAAAGGTTCAAAGAATTCAGAAGTAAAACAGATTTGCAAAGTATTAAGATTTTTTGATTAGATCAAGGAATAAATACTTGTGCAATAAGTTTCTAGATCATCTCAAATAGTTTTCTCATAATGGACACCTCATGATACGTAATAATTGATTGATGTATCTGAAAGGAAAAATCGTACCTTGTTGGACATGGTGTGGTCCATAATGATTTTACCGACATTCCAGTATCCTTCTAGGATCATGTCCTAGAAATGGTCATGCATATCTACGAAAAGGTAACCTCAAAATCCATTTTCAAGACTCCATAAAAGTTATGGACAGGGAGGATTCCTAATCTTAAGTATGTTAAGATAAGGTGTTGTCCAACTTATGTGAAAAGGTTTCAAAGGATAAGCTTGGGACAAGATTTTATAAGTGTCGATTTGTGGGACATCCTAAAGTAAGTTTAGGGTATATGTTCTATAATCCTACTTTGCAAAAGGTGTTTGTTGCGAAACACGCTGCCTTATAAGATAAAGGTGTTTATCATTGAAAGGGATAGTGGGAGGATAATAGATCTTGAAGAGTTCAAGAACCACAAAATACTATAAGTCAAATAAGAGGAACACAGTAGATGACCTATTATACCACAACCTAATCGTAATTACGAATAGTCACAGAAGATACCTAGGAGGTATGGATTCATCATAGATGATGATGATGAGGTACACATCATAGAAGATGATGATCCAGGTTACATACGATGAGGTAAGTGTTGTGAACACTTTCGAGAGAAATGGATTAAAGCAAGTTTCTCAAATATGGAACATTCGTTTTGATGAGGCAATCAAAAGAGTTTGATTTTATCGAAATAAGAATGAACCTAGTGTGTACAAAAGGGTCCATTGGGAGCGTCGTGAAATTTCTAGTATTATATGTTGATATACTACGGATGAGGAATAACATACCAATGCTACAATCATGAAGATAAAGTTATCTAAACAATCCTCCATGAATGATTTGGGAAGAGTATCATTATTGGGGATGCAAATCTATACAGATAGATTTAAAAGGATGCTCAACTTAACCCAAGGAACGTATATTCATTTGATGCTAAAGTCGTTTAGCATGGCAAACTCCAAGAGATGTCTCATGTAGATGAGCTATGGAGTGTATCTCTCTTAATAGTCCCCAAAGACTCCTGAAAAGAGAGGTCGCATGAGTGACAATCATGTATGCAATGAAATGTACGAGACCTGATGCTGATCAGTCATATTCTGGAGAAGTTCACTATGAGTTAGTGAAAAACATTTTAAAGTGCTTAACCGGCACTAAGGATGTGATCATATTCATGGTGGGTCTAAATTAAAACTAGAGGGCTTAACAGACTCAAGTTTTTTCAAACAGACCAAGATGACAGAAAATCCACTTTAAGGTAAAGCGTTATCTTGAATAGTGATGCAGTGAATTGGAAAGGTTCCAAACAGCAAAGAGTTGCTGGTTTAGTGATAAAGACAAAGTATATAGCTATAAATGAAGCTGCAAGTTGATTGTTTGGATTAAAAGTTCATTACAGAACTAGGAATAGTTCCTAAGTCTCATCTTGGATCTAAACATGTGTTGTGGCAATTTCATTTGATTATAAGAATCATTGAAAGATGGGAAATCACTATAGAGATGGTGGACTCTCAAGAACAACATTACATATCCATTAACTAAAGCTTATCCAACAGCAGGATAATCGTCACTTAGAGAAGAAGAGTATGAGATACCATGACGATTGGCTTTAGTGCAAGTGGGAGATTGAAAGTAGTATGCACACAAGCCAATCATGTTTGATGATAAAGCATATACTTTGTAACAATCTTATTCATTTATTAATAAAAAGTATTATTTTATTAAAGGCTTTTAATTATCTACATGATGCTATTTTATAATATGTGATAAACCCATAGTATTAAGCAATGCTTTTAGAACAATGATGATGATCATTCTAATGAGATCTAAATTCTTAGAAAGCTTAAAACTAAAATAGTTCCCAATCATTGGATTACTAAATTGGGGATTAGTGAATCCGGATAGATTGAATACACATCGTTGCTTGCTCATTGGATGAGGATGATTGATCTCATGATCATTTGTGTGGAACACTAAAGCAAGTATGTAGGTGCTTATTAGAGAATAAGTTCATTTGAGCGTGGCTCGCTAAGGAATACCTAATGGAGTTTTATTTGCATGTCAATAGGAATTCTGTGAGTGATAGTAGTCTAAGTAATCCTTGGACTTGAGATCATCATAGTATCTTGTGTATGATGAGTTATACTTTGACTTATTCCTTAAGACCCTTAGGGTATATCAAAGGGTATGCTTGGGTATAATAAGTTGTACGTGGAGATAATGTATGATCAATAAAGAATCTACCACTTCTAATAAAAGAAGAGAAATGTGTCCTATGTGATTCGATAAATGACAACCCAAAGTAGTCCTTGGCGGCGAATGAAATTAGAAAGGAGTTTCTAATTTCCATTATTTGAGTTGTGCATTTAATAGTGAAATACATATAATTAAATAAAATAAGACTTGTGATGAATTCTATGTCTTATATTTAATTGGGACATTGTATGGTGGAAGGATTGAATTGTCACGGTAACTATTTACTCAAAGGTTCTTTAATGATTAATGTTGAAATCTATATTATCTGGAAAGTCGTTGATCATTGGGGAGGCTTATCCCTATTGTAGAATAAATATTATTTATTTAAATAAATTAATTATTTAATTTATTTATTTAAATAAGATTAGAATTGTTCTAATTGATTTATTCACAACCGGTTTAATATGGAGAACCTAAAGGGTCACACCATAAAAGGAAGAATAATTATTTAAGAAGTTAATGGCATAATCGTAATAATATGTTAAGTATATTTAATTTAATCTATGGTGATAGAATAAATTAAATAGCTTAATATTTATTATTTAATATTTTAGAAATATTAAATATAAATTAATAAGAGGAGTCTTATTAATATTATTACAATTATTATTATTTTAATTTCTAAAAGAGTTTAGGAATTAATTTAATATAAGTACTCTCATTTATTCCTAATTGGATTAGGAAGGAAAATTAATTAAAAGAGTTTAATTAATTATCCCTAATAAGATTAGGGAGCCTAATTAATTAAAAGAATTTAATTAATTAAATAAAACCCAATTTCTTAATTGTTAAGGAGGTTGCCCACATCGATAAATAAGAGGAGTCTTATTATGGGTGGTATGGGTTGTTGACTTTTTTTTGACATAATGACATAATTCCAATTGTTGGGAGAGTACACCCTTTCATAGAGATAGAAAAACTAGGGTTTAGCCAACCACCCTTCTTCTTGAATTTTCTTCTTCCTTGGTGGATCACCTCTAGAGGCCAAACGCATGGGTGGCTAACGTTGATCAAAGGAAGGAACCAAACCCGGTGGATTCAAGTTGAACGCGAAAAGGATTGGAGGTGAACTTGTACCTGAGGAAGCTCGATCTTCAAGGGTATGATTTTATTCTTTATCTTTTCGTTTAATTAATAATTGTGCATAAAGGATGATCCGGGTTTATGGTTTGTAAATTTTTAAACTCTGATTTTTACTCGCTTCCGCATTATTTTGCAATTTGATTGTGTTCTAGAATATTACAAACCTAACACATACGATAACTAAAATGCAAAAAATAATAAACGTACGTCGTTCATTCAAAAGGTGTTACTAGTCCCAAGATTCGATAAACTTAATACAATTTTACAAACATACCCTAAAATAATAATTAAGGTTCACATTACATAATAGTAATTTAAACTAGGAATATAGTAAAGTCTGCTCCTGGCGACTATCCTACATCTTTCCTTTACCCTTGTCCTTTTCCTGAGGTCTCGGGCTTAGATGCAATATAATTCATGATATAGCAAGGATGAGCAACGAGTTTCCTCAACAAGTATAAATATAACAATAAGGTATATCATGATGAATGGAAAAATATTTGACAATGAATTCAACAATATGAATATCTGAAGGATTCAACAATATGAATATTAGAAGAAAAGAAAATGATTGCTTTTAGAATAACTGTTAGTCAAGTAGACTTTGAACTATAACACTCCAATGGAATCAATTAGTAATTGACCCTTTGGTTACTGGCTACAAAATAAGTACTTGAGGGGATCAGCCTCGCGTACACCATGTATATGCATAACATTTAAATCTGTTCTTTGTATCTTATATTAGATAAATGGGGTACTCCCCTATCATAAATGGGTGTTCTTTTAGTCTAAGAATACTTACCATCAATTGGTTTGGATAGCGTTTATAAAACTTCATACACTTCTTTGACCAAACAAAGGTTCAGACTCTATCTAACATAGTTCAAGAATTATAAAACTTTAAACGATGTACAAGTCCAAGACTGTACGAACTCCAATGCACTAAGTGCGAATATCAAAAATATTGATGTGGAGGAATTTGTAAAGTAATTAAACTACTTAATAGTATGCTTGGGAATAAAGTTCAAGCTTAAATGAATAACTTTCTTACTCATGTCCATTGCATAAGGTAAATGTAAAGGTTAGGATACTTTGCACCATAAAAGTATGGTTCAAGGAACTTGCACAATCAAAGAGTGAAGTTCAAGGAAACTTGCTCAGTATAAATTTGAGTAAGGTTAGGTAACTTGCAACACAATAAAAATAGTGTCGGATACTTGCTCAAGTAAAAGATTAAGAATTAAGGAACTTGCCAGCTTGCTCAGCTACAAATAATTCTAGCTTTAATTAACTTGCATTGAAACGACCTAACGTTAACAAGTCGGTCTTTCCAATTAATATGCATAAATTAGTATGAGTCTACACTTACAAGAAGCGAGTCATCACATAACATGCTTCTCAACACATTATATGGCATAATGATCATACATTACAAGGTAAAGAAATCATATAAGCATGCCTTGAATTTCAGAAACAAAAAACAGAATGTACTCATGACTGCAGGATGGCGCAACTGCACCTTATCTAGGCTTAGGGACGGCGTAGCTGCGTTATCCCCTGGCCATACCAGGTTTGAGCTTTGCTCTCCTGACTACAGCCCAACTCTAACACACCCATATACATACATATTAACATATATACATGCTAGAGGTTTCACATGACACATGACCATAATTGAATTTACCACAAGTTTAACTTACAATTTATAAGACATTAATACATACAAAGGTCATGTAATCATCTTGGTTTATATTTCATGACATATGTCAACATAGAGATTACTAAATCTGTTAATATACATGTTTGTGGTGTTCATATTGTTTGTTCGCAACTAACATTATTTAACACTTCAAATCATGCTCTAAACTCATATTCGGTTTAGTTATCATCATGCCTAATACATATGAATCATGTCTAATAGTATTGTAGCCATAACATGACATCTTACTTCTTTAGAATCTATATATAAATGTGATGCAACTAAATTTTGAAAACATGTTCAAGGTTGTCTTTGAAATCATTTTAGCACGAATGATGCAATCCAACACATGTAAGACAAATCTAAAACTTTTATCACAAGTAAATAAGTTATGATAACCTCGTTTCAAAATTAGAAATTATATCTCTTATCATTCACGTTCATTAGCCTTAACTAAGCTTTTCTTTTTAAAGCATTCTCTAGCACAAAGCTAACAAGTTCAAATTAAGATAAAGACACTATACATCATATATCATGCTTATTTAGGTTCCGAATTAGTCATGTACATGAGCCACTAAGTTTTGAACTTGTGAACATAAGTTTTCCACAAGGTTAGTTTTGAAAACTTTATGTTTTGTTATAAACTTCCTTACTAATCCAAGTTGATTACTTCATACCACATAAGAAAGCTTTACGTCTCATGTTATACTTCTATTTAGGTACCTATATAAGTTATACTACCAAATCGGGAATGCTTAGCATAATAGAATCTGGATCTGAGGTACGGCGCAGCTGCGCTGCACCCTAGTACAAATAGGGCGCAGCTGTGCCATGCCTGCATCAGAGGCAGTAACATGCTCTGATTTGCAGAGCATCAAAAAACTCCGATTTTCTCTTGATTAAAACATGTTCCCAACCATAATTACGGGTTCTATGTATATACACATACATCTTAACACAATGATAGTATTCTAAGTCATGCTAATTCAAGTAATCTTAAGAATTTGACATAACTAAACTAAGGACATAAATTGGGATTTTCATACCTCTTGAGGTAATTGAGCTGCAATACACTCACTCCTTACAAGATCTTTAGTAAATAAATCTCAGCAATTGAAATGAGAAAGGTGAGGGTCTTAGTTATAGAAGAATGGTTAACTAGACAATGCCATTACCTTACAAATCAAACCATTGGATATCAAGAATGCAATATGGATAAGAGGAGGTTGGTGAGAGTTGGTGATTCCACTCATGAATCCCACTCCCCATCCACTTATTGCCCTAGGTTTGTTGAATTTGAGATGAAGATAGGCTTAGCTAGCTTTTCATGTGGGAAGAATGAAGTTGGCTCTTAATATGGGACAAGGGGAAATATCTCAGCACTTGCCAAATAGTACTAATGCAACATTTGATTTATACCATATATACACATAATATAAACTTTGGTTATAAAATGTGTATACACAATTTATTTCATATAACATAGGTTATAATGATTTAAAGGGCATACAATGTATTTCCTAATTACACGGTATCAAGTAGTGCACATACATAACTTCTTTCCCAATTTCTGGAATACACATATATTAATTATTTTTGTTTTTAAAAAAATCATTTATAATTTTATTGCACTACATGATGCTTCATATCATTAGAATGTATTCTTATCCCATGTTTAATTAATGTCACACATAATATTAATGCTCCAATTTAGTCTTCTTGTAGAAACCGACTTTCTGGATGCCCCTTTGGTGCTTCAGGTGCCATTTTGTCTTCTTTGGAGACGGCAGTTGCATTGTGGGTCCTGGCGATTATAAAATGGGTTAGCTTCAAGCCATTTCCAAATTCTATCACCACATAAGTCTTGTATGATATAATTTAACTTCTATAGTGGTGATTTACCTATATTTGAAATGAATCAATATGTTTAAAATCTTTAACTATATTCAAATGGATTGAATATTTAATCATTAAGAATTCTAACAATCATTTGATACCAAACTCTTAGGATTAGTCCAGCAATTTAAATAACTATTAGTGACTCCCTTTAATCATATTATAAATTAACATAACCACATAAGGTTTAAATAGACTTACAAAACTAACTCATAAAAATTAAATCACATATTTAATTAAATAAGGAGTTTAAAATTCACAGTCATTACAAATAACCAGTTGTCTCTTCACATTGCCAAGGGTCAAGCCAGTTACCTTTTCACATTGTCAAGGGTCAAGCAAGTTGCCTTTTCACATTACCAAGAGTCAGGCCACTTGCCTCTTCACATTGCAAGGGCCAAGCTAAAGTTTGTTTATAAATAGAAACAAGTATTCTTCATATTTTACTTACAACTGATAAGAGAAAGCTATAGAGAGAGAAATCTATAGAGAGAGAAAGCTATAGAGAGAGAATAAGAGAGAAAGAAGAAGAGTATTCGAAAAGCAAGCACACACCAACAACACAAAGTTCTGCTACTACACTATTGCAGTATCCAGTCTCTTATTAAGGTAAATGTTATTATTTTCTTTTAATACTCGCAAGGAATATCATTTTCTTTCGTACTCCATATTATGGTAAGTTGTTTTTCGTTTTTACAACTTTTTTGTTAAATGGTGAAAATGTCTAAACTGTTGAAAACTTTCTTAATAGTTTGCACTTCATCTAATATCTTTTCACCTGAATTTTTCTATTACGTTTTACACGTTATAGTTAAATTGTGAATTTTATTTCTTTTATTTTTGAATTTGAATCCATGTTTTTGTCGTCATGTTGACAATTTGGATATTATTGGACTCTGGATAAACTAAATTATAAATCTCTAATGTTAATTCTTGATTTTATTATTATTATTATTTCTATTCATTCTTTATATCATTGTCATCATCCTTAGATTTAAATTGTGATGAAAAATTATCATTGACCCGTAGTGCAAAGATGTACTGTTGATTGGTATGATTATGATCAGGAATTGTGTATTGGTATAATCATGACTTTTTGTGTTACCGATAAAGGTTTGTGGTGAAAGTTCTCTTTGGTCCGTAGTGCAAAGATGGATTGGTGTTTGGCATGATCATTACCAGTACTGGTGATACAAATGAAAATCTTTGGCCCGTAGTGCAAAGATAAACTGTTGATTTTCATAATTATGAACATGAACTGTTGATTTCTGTTACAGAGAAAATATTTGTGACGCCCCAAAATAGGTATACATCACCCATTTTGAGTCGCCAAATACATGGTACAGAAACAACTACAACTTAATTATTACAATTGTCGTGCAAAATACGACAACACATATACTGTGAGTTTAAATATAAATATTATCTTCTAGCCAATATCTACACTCAAATAAGTCCTCATTACAATTATTATCACACTATTTTACAAACTAGTGAGAACTGCTAATTAAACAACCGATATGAAACATCACTCCACACCCCGGCTAGTTCCCGCTATATTCTCACCTCTTGAGAAGAAAAATGGAACAAAAAGGAAATGGGTGAGCTCAATTAGCCTAGTAAAGAATATTATGACTATGATAATGTAGAACAAATTATCGTTAGCCTTCAATAAATCAGATAAAATATAATGGACAACCATTTGTAGATCAATATTCGCAACGAAAATAACAATTCATTAGAACAGTTAAGTAGAGAATGAAATATACAATCATCTATGAATTTAAAATTCCATCATCAATATTTTATCCATGTAACATCAATCAATATACATCTTGAATCAAATATTTATTTTTGCACTACGAGCCAAAGATATTCATCAGGTAATCATTCATCTTTGCACTACAGGCCAAAGATATTCAGTTATATCATCATTTAGGACTGAAGATGATGAAAAATATCTTAAAGAAAATGAATCTAGTGAGATAAAAGATCAAAGATTAGGGATTTGTACTTTAGTTTATCCAAGTTCAAAAATACTCCATAATAATTAATTGTGGAGTAAAATTTCAAAAATGAAGATCAAAACATAGATACAATCAAAGATAATAACCATAATAGACAACTTGGACAAAGAAAATAATATTTAATTTTTTCATTAATAGTCTTTGTATTAAGTGAATAATTAATAATACATGTGAATAGTAGTCTTAGTATCGTGAATAGTAACCCCGACACGAAAAGGTAGAAATTCCACAAGAAAAATCATACTTCGTGAATAGTACCGTATTTGTGAATAGTACCGTATACATGAATAGTACCGTATACGTGAATAGTAACCTCGACATAAAAATGTAAAAATTTCATAATAAAATTCATACCAATATTTCTGTATAATGATATTGAAAGAATAACATCATTTTTGAAGAAAATAACATCCCTTACCTCAAAAGAACAGTACTTCCGGCTGAAATATTAGGTATAATGCTGAAGGAAACTTGCACTGAATAACAACTCTCAAAGTATCTAAATACTCACAAAAATACGCTCGATAATATATAGAGAGAAATCTTATGATTCTGGTGTAATTTTCAATTCTAACTAAGCACCCTATTTATAGGAAAATGCTAGAACGCCAAAGCAGACTAACCTGCTACATGATTGCTTTACCTGCTACTATTCACGCGCACCACTTTTAAAATAAAATTTTAGCACATTTCTCACCAACCAAAAGTGGGTCCCACCCATTCTAGAAAATTTTCAAAATGTTTTAAATTTAAACAATAATCAGCAACTTCAATAATTCACAAAAAATAGCTCTTTTATCAAAAAAAGTCAAATCTCATGTTTATTCCATAGGAAATTTAATTCTCTACAACTTTGTATAAGAAAGTTTTTCCAAATTCCAAACAGAAAATGTCCGAAATCCATATACGGATGATTTTTAATACCTCCATTCTGACATAATACTGATAAAATACCTGAAAATTAATTCCTTCATTTATATCCATAAAAAAATAAATATTTCCTTATCATATAGATTAATAATTAATTATTCATAAATAATATTACATAATCACAATTATGACAACCAGGTCGTTCTCAGAAAAGAGGGGGCTTTCCGATAAAGATTTCTCCTTACTAGCATGCAATTAGGTGACCAAACCCTTTTATAGACAGAAGTTCCTTAGACATTGTCAATAATGCTATCTAATAATATTATTCAAATAATATGAATTATTAAAAAATACTGTGCAATACCGTGTGCTACTATGCAACCACGCGTATTATTGTATTTAACCACCGGGTATTCCAACAATGTTAACGGTAACAACTACGCCGTTATTTATAAAAACTCATACTTATCGTTTTCTTCATCCGACAGTTATTCTGTTATGGATTCCACAACTAGCTGCACTGTCGTACGAATATTCCCCGACAACAAAAATATTCCACGACCAAACGAATATTCTCCGACAATAATGAATATTTTATAACCACTTACTTATTTTGCAAAATTTGCACATTTCACCCATAACCAAAACATTATATCAAATTAACACCTTATTATTCAAAATAATAATTAATGGAAATTCGATTTTATTTAAAAAAAGTTGGGGTCTTAAAACCACCCCTCCTTATGAAATTTCGTCCTCGAAATTGATGTACGTACTTGGTGTTTCGAAAAGGTGAGGGTACCTCGCTTTCATTTCCGATTCCAACTCCTAGGTCATTTCCTCAATATCATGGTTCCTCCACAAAATCTTGACTTGCGGTATAACCTTTGTGCGAATGAAATGCTCCTTCCTATCCAAGATCTTGACTGGTACCTCCTCGTACGTTAAATCTTCGGCTATCTCATCTAGTTCTAACTCAATAATGTGGTTAAGGTCGTCGACATATTTACGTAACATCGATACGTGAAAAATGTTATGAACACACGACATACTTAGCGGTAAAGCGAGTCTAAAGTCCACCGTTCCTACTCGATCGAGGATTTCAAATTGACCAATAAATTGAAGGTTTGAGCTTTCCTCACATCGCCGATTCTCGCTTTTGGAATAATGACTTCTTGCACCTTCTTCTTCATATTCATCAGCTTCGGGTCTGTGACTTGAGCAGCTTTAACATTATCGATTAAAGTTGATTCTAATCTATCAGGAATAAGCATGTGAACGATATTCCTATTTATATATGATTTGATTATGATATATATGAATGAATATGCAAGTATGCTTACATCAAGAAAAGCTGTAAATTCCTTTGATAGATAATAGGAAAATATGTACAAGGACTTAGAATGAATTGATCAAATGTGTTAGGTTGATCCTATATAAGCAAAATAGCTTTGTAAAGTCCTTAAAAAGAAATAATGTACAAGGACTATAAATATAGAAAGATCAAGTGTAAGACCCCAACTTTTTATAAATAAAATCGAATTTCCTTTATTTATTATTGTGAATAATAAGGTGTTAATTTGATATAATGCTTTGGTTATGGGTGAAATGTGCAAATTTTGCAAAATAAGGAAGTGGTTATAAAATATTCATTGTTGTCGGGGAATATTCATTTGGTCGTGGAATATTCGTACAACGACGCAACCATTTGTGGGCCCCATAACAAAAAATGGTCCGATAAAGAAAACGACAAGTTTGAGTTTTTATAATTAACGGTGTAGTTGTTACTTTTAAAACTGTTGGACTACCCGGTTGTTAAAATACGATGTCTGGCGTGGTTACTGCGATGAACACAGATGTTACACAATATTTTTGAATTATTAATTCTTACGTAAGAAGGCACTTTACTCAATAATTATTACGATAATTCTTTGTTCAATATTTTATTTTATTGATTCAATAATTGCTACGTTTATATTTTATATTATTGTTGTTTCAATAATTGTCACTGCACAGTATCTCCATTATAAGATCAATAATTCATATTATTTGAATAATATTATTAGATAGCATTATTGACAATGTCTAAGGAAGTTCTGTCTAGGAAAGGGGTTTGGTCACCTAATTGTGCGCCAATAAGGAGAAATCCTTATCGGAAAGCCCCCTCTTTCCTAGGAACGACCTAGTTGTCATAATTGTGATTCTGTAATATTATTTATGAATAATTAATTATTGATTTATATGATAAGGAAATATTTATTTTATGTGGATATAAATGATGGATATATTTATTGTGGTTATAAATGAAGGATTTAATGCTGAGTTGTTTTATCAGTATTTTGTCGGAATGGAGGTATTAAAAATCGTCCGTATGTGGATTTTGGACATTTTTCGTTGGGAATTTGGAAAAACTTAAAGCTACAAAGTTGTAGAGAATTTAATTTTCTATGGAATGGACAAAAAATTAGTATTTTTCTGATAAAAGGGCTATTTATTATGAATTATTGAAGTTTCAGAAATTAAATATTTTTATTAAAATTATGGGTGGGACCCACTTTTGTATTTTATGAAAACATGTGCTAGAATTTTTTTATAAATGTGATGGGTTGATGGCTTTCCAAAATGGCATGCGTAGAAAAGAAAAAAATAATAATATTAATTTATTATTTAGTCTGCTTTGGCATTCTAGCATTTTCCTATAAATAGGAGCTTATGTTAGAATTGAAAATCACACCAGAAACATAAGTTTTCTCTCTCTATATTATCGAGCGTATTTTTGTGAGTATTTAGATACTTTGAGAGTTACTATTCAGTGCAAGTTTCCTTCGGCTTTACATCCGATATTCCGTTCAGAAGTACTGTTATTTTTGGGTAAGGGATGCTATTTTCTTCGTAAATGATATTATTTTCTTCAATATCATTATGCCGAAATATTGATATGAATTTTATTGAGGAATTTCTATCTTTTTGTGTCGGGGTTACTATTCACGTATACGACACTATTAACGTATACGACACTATTTACGAATACGACACTATTCACAGAAAAAATAAAATTTTCTTTTCTTTGTCCAAGTTGTATATTATGGTTACTATCTTTGATTGTATCCATGTTTTGATCTTCATTCTTGAATTTTTCTCCACAATTGATTATTATAAGGTATTTTTGAACTTGGATAAACTAAAGTACGAATCCCTAATCTTTGATCTTTTATCTCACTGGATTCATTTTCTTTATGATATTTGTCATCATCCTCAATCCTAAATGATGATATTACTGAATATCTTTGGCCTGTAGTGCAAAGATGAATGATTAACTGATGAATATCTTTGGCCCATAGTGCAAAGATGAACAGGTGTTGAGATGAACACGACAACTGGTGATACAAATAAAAATCTTTGGCCTATAGTGCAAAGATGAATATTTGAATTAAGATGTATATTGATTGATGTTACATGGATAAAATATTGATGATGTACTTTAAATCTTAGAAGATAGTTGAATTCATTTTCTACTTGACTCTTCTAATGGATTGCTATTTCCGCTGCAGTTGTTGATCTAAAACTTGTTGTCCTTTATATTCTATAAGATTTTTTCCTTGTTGAATACTAATGATAATTTTTTATATATTATCTTAGTCATAATATTCTTTACTGGGCTAGTTGAGCTCACCCTTTTCCTTTTTGTTCCATTTTTCTTCTCAGGAGGTGAGAATTTAGCAGAAACTAGCCGGGGTATGGAGTGATGATTCTAGAAAGTTGTTTTAGCAGTCCTCACTATTTTTGTGAAATAGTGTATCAATAATTGTAATGAGGACTCCCTTTGAGTTTGAATACTGTCTATTAGACAATATTTGTATTTAAACTCACAGTATATGTGTTGTCATATTTTGCACGACAATTGTATTAATGAAGTTGTATTTGTTTATGTACCATGTATTTGACGACTCAGAATGGGTGATGTATACCTATTTTGGGAGCGTCACATTAAGCTTGTTAGGTTGATCTTATAATGTAATAGATAGGCTTGTCTGATGGTCGAGCACTGCACCAGAAATCGTTGTCTGCTAGGAGAGTCAAAAAAAACTCGAGAGCTATCAACGCAGAATCGTAGTCTGCAAGATAGTAGATCTCGGAGTTCATAGACTACGAGGAGAGACGAGGAAGGATCGTAGTGTGTCGAAAAGAACTTCCTCGGAGCCGTAGTCTACTGAGGAAGTCATGTTCAAAATTGTAGAGACAACATGTCTACGAACCGACCGAGCATCTGCCGAAGCCAAGTCAAGAATCGTAGACTACACTCGGAGTCGTAGAGTCTACTGATCATATCAAAGGCAGGATCGTAGTTGAGCAAGATCCGATGAAGATAACCAGCATAAAGACAGAAATCATAGAGTGTCAAGATCTCGATCTCGAATTCGTAGTATACGCGCACGGTAGAAAGTCAATCGTAGAGTGGAGAACTAAGGCCTCAACAAATGTGCTCACAATGCCAAGGCAGAATCATAGAGCAAACACGATTCTCAACAAATGAGCACTCCTAAAATATCCAAAGTGTGAAGCCTCTAGTTTGAGCTGCATAGATACATCCCACTTGAAGGAAACCAGAGATCACTCAACGAATGACATGTAAGCTAATAGAAGATCTAAGCACCAACCCAATCAACATTCAGATTGAGTTGTGAAGCCATTAAAGTTAAAGTCTTCCACAAGTTGATCAGAACAAGACTTCAATCAAAGTAACTGACTAAGGAAAGTCAGCAAGTGCAGTAGCTATCAAGTGAACAAAAGACAACGATCTTGGAAGTAACCAGGATTGTAGTGTTTACCAAACAAAGAAGGAACTGATGGAGTGTACACAGAGATCTTGGTCGACTTACAAGATTAAGGCTAAAGTGATTAAGCATTGGGTCACCCATTGATGATAAGTGAGCGGAGATCACAAAGAGAAAGCGAGCTGAACACGCCACAAATCTGAAGTGTCTTGCTATTCAGAAGGGGCCAGAACAAGGAGTCAGGCCATCAGTATCTGAGAGCAGTGGAGGAAAATAGAAGTGTTGAAGCACTGCACAATAGTAGGAAGAGGTGTTCTACATTGAAGATCTAATAAATACTCTTCAAGATCGTAGTGTTGTCTCTATCTGTCAATGAGCAACATTCAACAAGACACTACGATTAGGTCCAAGAAGATATGCATCAGAATTGTAGAGTTCGGTTATCTGAAGGTTGAAGCATTGGCAACGGTTCAATCTGAAGATTGATATTCGAACATAGCTTATTGAGAGCATCGATGCAAAAGGACAACCTCTGATCGAGAAATCAAAAGGAGGAAATAAAGTCGACTACCTGCTCGAGACATCAAAGTGACACGAAAGTCATAAAGGAGATGTCATGTCACATCTGTAGTCTACAGCAAATAACTCGAGATCTGTGAAGCAATTCAGAAAGCTTTCAATGGCTATATACCAATGGGAAGATTGGCAATGAGTATAAATAAGCCAGAGCTTCAACGATCAAGAGTTGCTGATGATTGATAAGTTGCAGAATCGTTGAGTTGATGGAATGCTATAGTGTTGACTATACGAGTTCCACCAAGGCTTAACAGAACAAGTCTCAGTGACAGTGAGACTACGAAGGTGGAAGTAAAGCAGCTTTGAAGAAGGACTTGAACAGACTAAAGCTTCACTCAACAAAGATGAGAATGCCACTGAAGATGGCAGCTAAGTTGAGAGCCGAGAAGGACAAGAAGATAGCATTCAGAAGAGTGGCATAGCTAAGAGAAGATCCAGAGAGCCACTCTACGAATCACCATGAACCTAAAGTTGAACCAGAACAAGTGCAGAACCATGTCTGCCAACTAGTCAAGAAGGGTTCAGGGAATGGTGATGGTGCATAGCTGACATAGTATGAAGATGAGAAGAACATAATAAAGATCAGTTGCACCAAAGAAGAAGTAGTCCAGACTCAAAGTAGAAATGCCAGTAGGACTACACCAAGCTGCTAAGTACATAAGATGTTCAAACTTAAAGACATCTTAGCATCTCAGCACCAACAACAATAACATCAACAACAACAACAAGAAGCCAGGGCCTGAGGGGTCCTTGTCCGGAAGGAATAAATGAAGTTCCAAGGCTGCCGGCCTTGAAGGAATCTTAGTGATTCAGGGTGCTTCCCTTCCTTAGTGGAAATCCTGCTAGTTGAAAGCAGAAGAGTGGATTAGGAGCTTGAGTCTCTGAACCACTTAAAATCCCTTATGTCTTTTACTTTATGTCATTTACATTATGCACTTAACTACTATAACTGCTATGTATGTATTAACTGCATATCACTGAACTAACTCTAAGAAAAATGTACGTATGATTATGAATATATCAATGAAGGGGATCTTTTACTTATTCCGCTGTGCTTAAAAAGATTCTTATGTTCGTCATATGTTAAATTATTAGCAATACAAAATAAATGAGAAAACTATTTAAAATTAAAAGGATCTATTCAACCCCCCCCCCTTCTAGATCTATTGTGTGCCTACTGGGAACTAACAATTGGTATTAGAGCAGGTTTTCATGCTATATTTAAAATCTAATCGCTTTTAGTTTGATCCTAGGCACAAGCATTATTCTAAACTTAGTTTAGTAGTAAGTCACTTGTAAATGCAGATGAGCTTACGCAGTGGAAATATTGTGTACAGGTAAATGTGTATATACACTTGAAGCTGCTCAGATTGGTTTATGTTCTTAAATGCCATTACACCAAGACCAATCCTTGCCCACAGTCAATCTTGTAGTCTGAAGATCAGGCGAGGAAGCTCAAGAGACATCAACAGCTAAGAGTCAAACATCCACCAGCCTGAAAGATGAAAAGGTCATACATGCTAAGAAGTACTTATCTAGAGAAGAAAGAAGAACTTCTCAAATATATATTTGGCCAACCAACAGCTGGATGTGAACCATGTGGACTCAAGGATGTCCAAGAACTAAAGATGTCAAGAGTCTCTTAGCTTACATCTTTAAGACCATGACTGATTGATTGAAGGACAACTAGAGCAACAGGCTGTCAAGAGCAAATGAAAAACAATACACATCAATGCCTAACCTCAATATATCTAAATTAAATAACTGTTTAGAAACTGGCAGTAGAAAGGTGCTTGGTCTTTCTAACCACAGTAAGGAATGATGAAGCAGAAAACTTCAGTCAAGAAGATTCAACCAGCAGAAGGCTTAAGACTGTTCAGAAATGATTCTAATAAAATTCCTATGTGTGACGCCCCCGAATCCGGGCCCTCTGACCCCGGTTCGGTCATCACGATAAAATACAAACATCCACCTCTAAACAACATACAATAACTAAAATGTGGAAATAATAAATATACGTCGTTCATTCAAAAGGTGTTACTAGTCCCAAGATTCGATAACCTTTAATACAATCATACAAACATACCCTAAAATAATAATTTAGGGTTCACATTACATAACAGTAATTTCAACTAGACATATAGTAAAGTCTGCTCCTGGCGACTATCCTACATCATTCCTTTACCCTTGTCCTTTCCTGAGGTCTCGGGCTTAGCTGCAATATAATTCATTATATAGCAAGGATGAGCAACAAGTTTGCTCAGCAATTTTAAATACAACAATAAGGATATATATCATGATGAATAGAAAGTATATGACAATGAATTCAACAATATGAATATCTGAAGGATTCAACAATATGAATATCAGAAGCAAAGATAATAATTGCTTTTAGAATAACTACTAGTCAAGTAGACTTTGAACTATAACACTCCAATGGAATCAATCGCTAATTGACCCTTTGGTTACTGGCTACAGAATAAGTACTTGAGGGGATCAACCTCGCGTACACCATGTATATGCATAACATTTAAATCTTCTCTTTGTATCTTATATTAGATACCTGGTACTCCCCTATCATAGAAATGGGTGTTCTTTTCAGTCTAAGAATCCTTACCATCATTTGGTTTGGATAGCTTTTATAGAACTTCATACGTTTGTCTGACCGAACAAAGGTTCAGACTCTATCTAACATAGTTCAAGAATTATTGAAGTGCACTAAGTGCGAATATCAATAATATCGATGTGGGATAATTGTAAAGTAATTAAACCACTTAATAGCATGCTTGGAAATAAGATTCAAGCTTAAATGAATAACTTTCAATTCAACAATAACCTTATCAATATAATATGAGTAAGATAGGAAACTTTTTCAAAACTGAAAGTTGTGTTAGTTAGGAAACTTGCAATGCAATAAAATAATGTTCGGATACTTGCTCAAGTAAAAGAGTAAGAATTTAGGGAACTTGCACAACCAAAGAGTGAAGTTCAAGGAAACTTGCTCAATAATAATTGGAGTAAGTTTAGGGAAATTGTTCAATAAAAGTAGGATTCAAGGAACTTGCCTGTTTGCTCAGCTACAATATAATTCTAGCTTTAACTACTTGCGTTGAAACGACCTAACATTAACAAGTAGGTCTTTTCAATTAGTAGGTGTAAACTAGTATGAGTCTACACTTAAAATAATTAAGTCTTCACATAGCATGCTTCTTAACACATTATATGGCACATGGTCACACATTATAATATAAAGAGATCGTGTAAGCATGCCTTAAATTTCAGAACCAAAAACAAAATCAAGGTAAAATCTGCAGGATGGTAGCAGCAATGCTTTGGTCTAAACTTAGGACTACAAGTAGCCTCACACATCCCTTGGCCGCACTCAAGGTTGATCTCTTTGCTCTCTCCCCGACTTCACCCAACCCTAGCACACCAATTACATATATAATTTAACATACATATATGCTAGAGTTTCACACATAACACATGATCATACTTGAGTTCAATACCACAAGTTTAACTTACAAATTATATGTCATTAAAACAAAAAAAGGGTCATGTAATCATCATGCTTTATATATGTATCATGTCTAGGAGTATTATAGTCATAACATGACATCTTACTTCTTTAGAGTCTATACATACATGTGATGCATCTAAATTTTGAAAACATGTTCAAGGTTGCCTTTGAAACCTCTTTATCATTAATGATGCACGATAACACATATAAGGCAACTTCAAAACTCTTATCATAAGGAGTTAAGTCATGTTAACCTTCTTTCAAGATCAGAATCTAAATCTCTTAGCGTTCATGTTCATTAGCTTTATTGTACTTAAGTTTTTCTTTTCAAACTAAGTTATAGCACAAAGCTTATCAAGTTGGTCATGGATATAACAACTATAAATCACATATCATGCTTATTTAGGTTCCACATCAATCATGTATATGGTCTCATAAGTTCAGAACTCGTGAACACAGGTTTTTAACAAGGTTAGTTTTGAAAACATTAAGTTTTTCTACAACTTCCTTACAAATCAAAGTTGATTACTTCATACCACATACGGAAGCTTTACATATCATGTTATACTTCTGTTCAGGTATATATATAAGTTATAATACCAAATCGGAAATGCCTAGCATAATAGAAATCAAAAATCGGATCTCGAGGTGCAGTATGACTTGGTCAACACCCTAGTACAAATAGGGCGGCAATTACGCCATTACGCACTGAGGCGATAACACCTTTCGATTTTTGCGAGCATCAAACACCAACACTTCTCTTTGATTTAAACATGCTTAATACTATCACTTAAGAGTTCAAACATGTAAACATACTTCATAAACATATCATGGCATGTTCATTCACATTGATTAACAAAGAATTTCAAGTAATTCCAAAAATTGACAAAAAACCCAACTAAGAACATAAGTAAAGTTTATACCTCCTTAAGCTTGGATTGGATAACTTACACACTAAGTATGCTCCCAAAATTTCTCAGCAACTTAGAACTTTCAATATAGACTTAACAAATAATAAAAAACTGAATTTGAAGCTTATATATATAGAAGAAACTTGGACTAGATAATCACATTGCACCAAGGTTGAGTTTATGGTGCAAAGGAAGAACACATTGGTTACTAAGGAGTGGTTCACCAACTGATTTCTAGCCATCATCCCTACACAACTCTAGCCTTTTTGGAAAATTCGTAAGTTAGTTCTAAGTCACTATTCATGTACTATGTGCCACTCAATTTGGGACAAAAATCTCAGCACTTGCACAAAATGTAATACCAAAACAACATTTGGTTTATACTATACACATAATATATACTTTGGCTATATAATATGTTTACACAATTTATTTCATACAACATAGGTTATAATGATTTAAAGGGTATACAATATATTTCCTAATTACAAGGCATCAAGTAGTGCACACACATATAATTCATGTACATTAAATATACACAATTAAAATAACACAGTCAAGTATTATTGTCCGGGTAGCTCAATAATTATATTCTTCTACGCACATAACCACCCAATCATATTACTTAATATTATCTATTCCGGTGTACACACATAATTTCTATCCCAATTTCAGGAATACACAAATATTTAATTATTTCTATTTAAAAACCACATATGATTTTATTGCATTACATGATACTTCATATCATTAGAAAATATTCTTATCATATGATTTTATGCATGTCACACCTTACAACAAAGTGTTCCATTTCATTTGCTATAGTAGAAACTCACTTTCTCGGGATCGAACATCATAAGAGAATTGCGCCATTTTATCTTCTTTGGGATGGCAGCATCTGTGGCCTCTGGCGATTGCCAAAATGGGTTAGCTTCAAGGCATTTCCAAAAAATAACACCACACAAGTCTTATATGATGTAGTTTAACTTCGATAGTAGTGATATACTCATAATTAAAATGAATCAATATGTTCAACTCTTGCCACCATATTCAAATAAATTGAATATTTAATTATTAATAATCCTATCAATTCTTTGATATTAAAATCTTAGGGTTAGTCCACTAATTTAAATAACTATTAGTGACTCCCTTTAAATCATTTCATAAATTCACATAACCACATAAGGTTTAAATAAACTCACAAAGCTAACTCATTAAAATTAAATCACATATTTAATTAATAAGGAGTTTCAAATTCATGGATGTTACACTATGTGTCAAAGCCTATCCTTGAAGACCCGCTGAGCTAACCTAAATAAAGCTCAATTGGCTGATGATCTTATTATGGAAGCATGCCATTCAGCCTAAGATTAAAAGGGTTGTATATGCTCAATCATGCAAAGCATATCAGATGAGAAGAATTCTCAAGGAAGTTCACATCAGAGGATCATCGAGCATTAATCGTAAGGAACTCATTATGGAAGCAGAACTCCACAAGCACAAACTATCAAAGAAGACTACGTTCGTAGTGCTGTCAAATGATCGTAGAGTGATCAGTCTTGAAGATATCCATGTCTATGAGATAAGAAGATATGCAAGGCTGCCTTCTAATGCACATGAAGAAAAGGAAATCACTCCTCACTGAGAAGACATTATCAACTATGGGGGAGCAGTGATTTGCTAAAGAACAACAACACTGAAAGTATCAGAAATAAACTGTGAAGCAATATACCAGTTACAGAGTCCCAAAACTTTATGGCTAATGAACCAAATGAAGATCCATAGTTAGTAAGACCGTCTCAAAACGTACTACTGATAACCTTGTAAATCACCCAACTCAAAATCGTGGAGCGCCTATGATCAAACATCTGATCGTAGTGTAAGAGCAGGAGGACACCACGATTATAGCCAATGCAAATGTCTAAAGTTAGTAGAGGAACTCCCCAGCAGAAAAGGTCAAATGAGATGTCAATACAAATCACTTCTAAAGTTTTTCATCTCGAAAGTGCCTCAGGGACAAACCTGACCCTTAGTTCACTCTAAGAGGTTGGCCCTTCCTGAGCAACCTTAACCCAGAAGAAATGCTTAGCAAAGTTCATCTCAAGGACCAAGACAGTCCATGATATAAGAGTAGAGTTTGAAGAGAACTCAATGATCGTAGTGTAACATCAACAATCGTAGAAGTAGGCTCGACGATCTCGGTCTTCCTAGAGGATATACTAGCTCATAAGGAGCTTAGAAGAAAAAGACACTTGCTAAACCATTCAGATCGTATGAAAAAAGTACGAATACAGTTTGGAAAGAAATCTTGCAAACTCATCTCAGAAGTAGAGTGCCCAAACCTTCATAAAGTACATCAGTGGCTAAGAAATACAGTTTCAAGATCAGGATAAGTATCAAACCATCCACTGCAGCATCACTCAGAAGAATATCGTTGAGTCAACAAAGGAAAATGTAGAGTCCATAGCTATCTCACCGAGCTACTCTACGAACCAAAAAGGTCAACAGTCAATCCACATCAGTAACGCCTATTTTCTTAAAAGGAACATCAAACTGAAAAGTTTATAGGGAGTTACAGTTTATTACTGGGCATCGTGCAAACAATGAATGGTTGACACATCACAGCTGATGCAGAGTCAGAAGGAAATGTCTTAAAGATAAATTCAAAATCTCAAGCCAGTTATCAGAAACTATCGAACCTTTTTCCCTCTCTTTTTTAAACCCTAGAATCCTCTTCAAAGCTTAAATCCATCAAACCTCTAGATTCGCCCAAATCTCATTCAACTATCTCTCATAAGAGGTCTGAAACCAAATACCCATATATTTCAAACCCTCATAATGGAAGATTGGAGAGTTATAACCAGAATACAACTCGGCTTCAAGAAGTTTGAAAGATCAGAAAAGAAGTTCAAGGATATACTTGAGCTCGTAAAGAAAGATGGGTTTTCCAAGTGCTTGGAGGCCGACACTCCAGTCTATACAAAGCTAGTGAATCAGTTCTACTCCAATGCATCAATAGATTCTGGGCTTCTGACCACTAAGGTGAAAGGAGCAAGTTTGAAGATAAGAGCATCACACAACAATATATGTCAAGGGTTTCCTAACCATGGTCTGATAAACCTCGACGAAGTTGACATTGAAGAAGGCAATAGGTTAATACATTACAAGTGGAACGTAAATATGAAGGATATGAAGAAGAAGGAGTTTCCTGAAGAATTTGAATTTCTAGCAGAGATTACAGGAAAATGTATCTTGTGAAAAGACATCGCACATGATACTGTAAGTGATCTACAACTAAGAGTCATAACTGCAATCGTCATGAAGCAGCAGATGAACTTCGGAGCCCTGCTAATTGATTGGCTGATCAAATGGGTGGAAAAGGCTAAAATGAAGAAGTCTACAGATAAAGCCCTTATAAAGGTTTTTTATGGAAGACTTTTGAGCATAGTGCTAAAGAAGAAAATGGGAAGTAAGATCAAGGATGATGAGGGAGATCCACTAAATGTCCATAAAGTGATGTCCCCACATCTATTTATAAACTAGAAGAAAAATCCCAAGGAAAACAAGAGGCTGATAACTGGGAGCAACATAAAGGTCTCTGCAAAGAAGAGGAAGACAAAGGAGGAGGAAAGCTCTCAATCTGATGACTCTATATCAGTAGCAGCCACACCAGTGAAGAAAAGGTCTAAGAGTGTGAAGAATACGGAGGCTCCACAAAGCAGTCTCTCCACTGACTACAAGAGAAATGGAGAAAGAGAGGAACGAGCATCAACTGCAGAAACCCCAAAGAGAAGAAGGAGTAACAGATTACTCCAAGAGCCATCCAAGAAGAAAACAAAGGTGATAAAGAAATCAGTCTCAATTCCTCAAGAAAGTCTATCTTCCAAGGTTGAGAGTATAGAGTCAGAAGATGAGAAGGGAACTGAAAGTCTCAAGACTGAGTCCCCAAAGAAAAAATGAAGCAATGAAGGTGAAGCTGGACCCATGAAAGAAATTGCAAACCCTGATGAAGAAGAAGAATATGCAAGCCCTATGGCTAACTCTTAGAGCATCCACTCTGATGATGAAGAAAAGCTACAAGATGACACAACTGCATCTCCTACTACAAAAGCTCCAATAAGTTCTCATGATGACTCAAAAGATGTTGAGTCCGAAGAAAAAGGACACGCCCCTACTGTTGCTGAACATCAAGGAAGTCTGTCTGATAATTCAGAGGCTTCAGAATCTGAAGAAGAAGAAAATTCTAACTCTCCTATAGCTGAACTCCAAGGAAAAGAAAGAGCGACCGACTGCTTGCCAAGTCTGTAGCAAAGAAGTAAGGTGAACTCTCTACTGCAATCATTGAAGTGAGTGATGATGAATCTGAATCAAAGGAAGAAGATGCTGAAGAAGGTACTAGTGATGAAAATTAGCAAGAAGAATTCACTGATGAATCTGATGAAAGAAGTCAACACGATTCAAGCTCAGAAGGCAGAAGAAATGGAGAAAGATTCTGGTTCTACAAATCAGGAATCAGAGGAACCAACAGACTATCATGTCCTCTCTCCAGTAAGAATCAGTAGAAGAATAGTGGTGGAAGTTTCTGATGAACCACCAGAAGTACTAGCAGAAAGATGGGTAAGATATGGCAATGAACAACTCAAGGTTGTGAGGATGACTGCATATGATGTGGTCAAAAATTGGAATAACATGGAGTTAGACTTCACCACTATTCTCTATAATCCTGATGATCTTTTGATGAGATGGTTCTTCCCTTGGATGCCATGGTTAAAGGTATATACTGAAAAGGATGGAAGTTACTTCAGGTGGTGTTACTCACAGTTTTTGAATCTGGACCTAGTGTCTCGGAACTTCCCAAGGGTAAAGAAATTTGAAACCATGAAGATCAAAGACAAGCCTCACTACAAAGTCTACCGATATGCTGGCAACCATTATATTCCCTATGATAGTAGAGTGGGGTCTGATGGAAGAAGGATCATGGCCAAGGAAATGATCATAGAGTCCCTTCTCTTTATCACTAAAAATGAAAAAGTTCAGTTTGAGAAGCTTCCCTCCGCCTAAGCACAGTTGTCTGACATTCCTTTATCCTCCAACAACGATTGGTACTGAACAATTTTTAAGATTCTCACTGCTTTCGAAAATCTGTCCAAGAATGAAAATCATAGAGTTCAATCTGGTGCTCAACAAGAGGTTGCCCAACCACATGATCAAACCCCTATGAAGCAGGAACTACTAAAGAATTCGGATGAGTTGGTTGAGAAGATATTCATCACCACTAAAGAAGCAAAGATGTTGACATAAGTAAGAGATAATGCAGTTCAAGACAGACTCCAAGGCACTATGAATGATATATCTCTCAAAGTCAAAGAGAGAGATCAAATCTATCTGAAGGCTATCAATGAACAAAAGGCAAAAGCTCTACGAGCACAAAAGGCTAATGAAGAGCAAATCCAAGTCCTCTCTAACAAGATTGATAACCTGAATTAGTCTTTCTCTTTACAACTTGGGTTGAGCCAACAAGAACTCAAGATTGAGGTTGGTAACTCATCTTACCTAATGGAGCAACTAATGTACAACATGGAGTAGGTTTCTCAAGTGATTAATGACAAAAAGCGGGAGAAAAAGAGGCATAGAAAGAGGCATTCAAGGAAGAGCAAGGAGAGCAAAAGAAAAGAAGACAAGAAGGCTAAGAAGAAGGCTAAGAAGAAGATAGCATCAGCACAAGCTGAATCATCAGTTGAGGGGGAGCCAGAAAAAGAAGAAGAGCATGAATCAGAGGGGTAGCAGATAAAATAAATGGAGTCACCATCGCAGGGGGAGCAGGAGCAAAAAGAGCAAGCAGATAAGTAACCAATCAACAGATATCCTAGAAACACACATGGAGCCAAAGAGGTACATCTCTAACTAATTAGGTATGTTCTGGATGCAGGATGTAAAGTGTCATAGCTTATGAAATTACATATTATTATCAATGACATTCATGATTATCTGTTTTAGAAATACAACTGCTCACTGTATATAAGATTCATTCCTATTATGCATATGCACTTATTGTTTTTGTTATAATCAAATAGGGGGAAATTGTCAAGAATAAGCATGTGAATGATATTCCTATTTATATATGATTTGATTATGATATATATGAATGAATATATAAGTATGCTTGCATCAAGAAAAGCTGTAAAGTCCTTTGATAGATTATAGGAAAATATGTACAAGGACTTAGAATGAATTGATCAAATGTGTTAGGTTGATCCTACATAAGCAAAACAGCTTTGTAAAGTACTTAAAAAGAAATAATGTACAAGGACTATAAAAATAGAAAGATCAAGCTTGTTAGGTTGATCTTATAATATAATAGATAGGCTTGTCTGATCGTCGAGCAATGCACCAGAAATTGTAGTCTTCTAGGAGCGTCAAGGAAAACTCGAGAGCTATCAAGGCAGAATTGTAGTCTGCAAGATAGTAGATCTCGGAGTTCATAGACTACGAGGAGAGACGAGGAAGGATCGTAGTGTGTCGAAAAGAACTTCCTCGGAGCCGTAGTCTGCTGAGGAAGTCATGTTCAAAATTGTAGAGACAACATGTCTACGAACCAAATAGAGCATCTGCCGGGCCCGAGTCAAGAATCGTAGACTACACTCGGAGTCGTAGAGTCTACTGATCATATCTAAAGCGCAGGATCGTAGTTGAGCAAGATCCGATGAAGATAACCAGCATAAAGACAGAAATCATAGAGTGTCAAGATCTGATCTCGGAGTCGTAGTGTCTGCACAGCCGAAGCTGAATCGTAGAGTGGAGAACTAAGGCCTCAACAAATGTGCTCACAATGCCAAGGCAGAATCATAGAGCAAACACGATTCTCAACAAATGAGCACTCCTAAAATATCCAAAGTGTGAAGCCTCTAGTTTGAGCTGCATAGATACATCCCACTTAAAGGAAACCAGAGAGCACTCAACGAATGGCATATAAGGTAACAGAAGATCTAAGCACCAACCCAATCAATATTCAGATTGAGTTATGAAGCCATTCAAGTTGAAATCTTCCACAAGTTGATCAGAAGAAGACTTCAATCAAAATAACTGACTAAGGAAAGTCGACCAAAGTGCAAGATGTTGTCGAGGAGCGAAGAGACAACGATCTTGGAAGTAACCAAGATCGTAGTGTTTGCCAAACAAAGAAGGAACTGATGGAGTATTCACAGAGATACTGGTCAACTTCTGAAGATCAAGGCTAAAGTGATTCTGCATTGGGTCAGTCCATTGATGATAAGTGAACAGGAGATCACAAGGAGAAAGCGAGTTGAACACGCCACAAATCTGAAGTGTCTTGCTATTCAGAAGGGGCCAGAAAAAAGAGTCAAGCCATCAGTATCTGAGAGCAGTGGAGGCAAACAGAAGTATTGAAGCACTTCACAATAGAAGAAAGAGGTGTTCTACATTGAAGATCCAATAAACTCTTCATGATCGTAGTGTTATCTCTACCGGTCAATGAGAAACATTCAACAAGACACTACGATCAGGTCCAAGAAGATATACATTAGAATCGTAGAGTTCGTTCATCTGAAGGTTGAAGCATTGGCAACGGTTCAATCTAAAGATTGATATTCGAACAGAGCTTATTAAGAGCATCGATGCAAAAGGAAAACCTCTGATCGAGAAATCAGAAGGATGAAATAAAGTCGACTACCTGCCCGAGACATCAAAGTGACATCTATGATAGGGTAGGTGAAACAGTAGACTGCAGTGTCATAAAGTCTTAAAGGAGATGTCATGTCACATCTGCAGTCTACACCAAATAACTCAAGATCTGTGAAGCAATTCAAAAAGCTTTCAATGGCTATATACTAACGGGAAGATTGGGAAGGAGTATAAATAAGCCAGAGCTTCAACAATCAAGAATTGCTGATGAGTGCTAAGTTGCAGAATCGTTGAGTAGTTGAAATGCTATAGTGTTGACTCTACGAGTTCCACTAGAGCTTAACAGAACAGGTCTCAGTGACAGTGAGACTACGAAGGTGGAAATAAAGTAGCTTTGAAGAAGGACTTGAACAGACTAAAGCTTCACTCAACAAAGATGAGAATACCACTGAAGATGGCATCTAAGCTGAGAGTCGAGAAGGACAAAAAGATAGCATTCAGAAGAGTGGCATAACAAATAGAAGATCCAGAGAGCCACTCTACGAATCACCATGAACCTAAAGCTGAACCAGAACAAGTGCAGAACCATGTCTGCCAACCAGTCAAGAAGGGTTCAGGGAATGGTGATGTTGCATAGCTGACATGTTATGAAGATTTACAGAACATAATGAAGATTAGCTGCACCAAAGAAGAAGTAGTCCAGACTTAAAGCAGAATGCCAAGAGGACAACACCAAGCTACTAAGCACATAAGATGTTCAAGCTTAAATACATCTTAGTAACTGAGTACCAACAACAACAACATCAACAACAGCAAGAAGCCAGGGCCTGAGGGGTCCTTGTCCGAAGGGATAAAATGAAGTTCCAAGGCTGCTGGCCTTGAATAGTTCTTAGGGAAATAGAGAAGTTCCAAGGCTGCTAGCCTTGAAGAGTTCTTAGTGAACTGAAGTTTCAAGGCTGCTGGCTTTGAAGGAATCTTAGTGATTCATGGTGCTACCCTTCCTTAGTGGAAATCCTTCTAGTTTAAAGAAAAAGTGTGGATTAGGAGCTTGAGTCTCTGAACCACTTAAAATTCCCTGTGTCTTTTACTTTATGTCATTTATATTATGCACTTAACTGCTATAATTGCTATGTATGTATTAACTGCTTATCACTGAACTAACTCTAAGAACAATGTACGTATGATTATGAATATATCAATGAAGGGTATCTTTTACTTATTCCGCTGTGCTTGAAAAGATTCTTATGTTTTTCATATGCTAAATCATTAGAAATACAAAATAAATGAGAAAAGTATTTGAAATTAAAAGGATCTATTCAACCTCCCCTTCTAGATCTATTATGTGCCTACTGGGAACTAACATAATCATATATTCGCATCTTTACGTAGGTTCTTGGAGTCTTTAACTCTATCTCCATCTTTTGATAGTCGTACGAAATTGGTCTTTGTGTTAATAATATCGTACTCGTAAACGCATACGATCTTCTACTTAATGCGTCAGCTACCACGTTCGCTTTTCCAAGATGGTTTTGAATGGGATGGTCAAAATCTTTCAACAACTCGAGCCAACGTCGTTGCCGCATGTTTAGTTCTTGGAATTTCTTCTAACATTCCTCGCTCCATACGAATTTTGTATCTTTTCGAGTCAGCTGACTTAACGGAGTAGCGATTCGAGAAAATACTTCCATGAATCTTCAATAATAACCAGCTAAGCCTAGAAAGCTACGTATTTCGATTATTGACTTAGGTTACTCTCAACTGTGACTCATATCCCAATCTTGGATAGCACGTCACAACGACACCTATCGTTTTGCCACCACATAAATATAGCGTCCCCTATGGATAGTCTGGCTTCGGTGCATTCCATAAAGGAAGTCACCAGATAGAGGCTCGGGTACCAACTCTTGTAGTTGGGTTTTTAACTCCTAAAGTTCAATATGAGCCATTCGATATGAGATTTTAGAAATGGGTTTTGTACTGGTTTCAAGGTCAATACAAAATTTGATATCACGCTCTGGGGGTAGGCCAGGAAATACGTCAAGAAGTTTACTAACAACAGAAATATTATTCAAATCTAACGTGTTTTTGTTTAAATCCATAACATGGGCTAAGAAAGCTTGACATTCATTTTTTAATAAATGAATGGCTTTATGGCTTGATATGACAGTGATTGACTTCAGTGGTTTGGTTGCTTGAATTCATATAATAGGTTGGTTAGGAATGTGAAAACTAACAACCTTACGAAAATAATCAATTTTAGCATGATGAATGGTTAACCAAGCAATCCCTAAAATCACATCAAATGCAAGTATCTTTAAAGATATAAGATCAACAGGTAGGGTGATGGTGCCAACTTGGATCATGCAAGATTTATAAATAGTGGATGTAATGAAAGTTTCTCCTAACGGAGTCTCAACAGATAAGTCAAAGTCTAATTTCTCCGGAATCAAATTTAAACATTGAGCACAAGCAGGAGAAATAAAAGAATGGGTAGAACCGGTATCTAGTAAGGTATAGACTTCACAAGAGTTTATAATTAGCTTACCCGTGATAACTTTGTTCGGCTCCTCATCATGAAAAACGTTCTCTCTTAAACTACCGACTTTATTTTGTCTGTATCCGCATTTGGTGCCATCATCCCAGCTGAACTTAATTTCACTACAGGACAAAATCGAGCTATGTGACCGTCTTTTCCACAACTAAAACATACCTTGGAAGGCTGTGGACAGTTTGGACTTATATGCCCCTACTCTCCGCATCTGTAGCATCTAACTGGTGGTCGTTCTCCTCCCCTAGAATTTGTTGCTGGTGGCAGTGCTACTGCCGACGTCTTCCCATCATCGTTAAATCTTTTCTTCTTGAAATTTGCACTTGAATCATTTTTTCTATTATCTTGTCCATGATTACCACCGAAGTGGTTACCATTTCTGGCATAATAATTTACTCCACGATTGTTATCATTGTTCCGATGGCCGTTTCCACCACTATGATTATTATCTTGTTGTTGGTCGTTATCTTTTGGTTGGGCTGACATATTATCGCGCTCCAATAATTGAGCCCTATTCACAACATCTGAATATAGACAAAGTTTGTGAGAATGAGGTATTGATGTATTTCGGGTTTCAAACCTCTCAGAAACATCCGCGTCATACGTTCCTAATTCTCTACCAAATAAGGTGTAAACCTGGATAACTCTGCGAACTTAGCCTCGTACTGGGACACAGTCATGTTGTTTTGTTCCAGTCTAATAAACTCTACCTCCTTCATATGATGAATACTTTCAGGAAAGTACTTGTCATTGAACAGTTTCTGAAACATTTCCCAAGACATATTGAGTGCAGCTGGCTGGGTACGCTTCACAGATTCCCACCAGTAGTCTGCCTCACCACGGAACATAAAGGTGGCTAATGGAACCTTTTGTTCCTCCGTACATCCCAATACATCAAATATCTTGGTAATTTGCTTAACCCATGTTTTCGCCTTGATTGGATCCGGCTTTCCCACAAATTCTAGTGGTCCCAACTCTTTGAACTGCTTAGCTGTGATAAGTCGCGCGTTGCTATCATTTCCACCCATATTATGTACACGAATCTCCATCGTCTGATTTTGCATGAACTGCAAAAAGCTTCTAAACATCCCATCATTCATCGTTTGTTTGGTAGTGTTGTTTACAGGAGGAATATTGCCTTCCTGTTGCACATTCCCCTGGTTGGTGATTAAAGGTGTCTCCACAGTCTCATTCACTCCATTGTTAACATTTTCAGCTGTCATTCTCAAATACTGCCATAAAACAAGGGTTAATTAAAGAAATTAAATGCCACATAATATCCCTATATTATAACCGACCAATAATTAAGCTTAGGTAGGACATACTAGCGAAGGATTTTACTCGTCTCTCCCCTCCTAGTACTATTCCCCGATCTCCGCCAGAGACCATATCCCTAAGCTCTGATACCAACTGTGACGTCCCCAAAACAGGTATACATCACCCATTCTGAGTCGCCAAATACATGGTATAGAAACAACTACAACTTCATTATTACAATTGTCGTGCAAAATACGACAACACATATACTGTGAGTTTAAATACAAATATTGTCTTCTAGATAATATCCACACTCAAATAAGTCCTCATTACAATTATTGATACACTATTTTATAAAATAGTGAGGACTGCTAAAACAACCGACATGAAACATCACTCCATACCCCGACTAGTTCCCGCTATATTCTCGCCCCTTGAAAAGAAAAATGGAACAAAAAGGAAAAGGGTGAGCTCAACTAGCCCAGTAAAGAATATTATGACTAAGATAATGTAGAACAAATTATCGTTAGCCTTCAATAAATCAAATAAAATATAATGGACAACATGTTTTAGTTCAATATTCGCGGCGGAAATAATAATTCATTAGAAGAGTTAAGTAGAGAATGAAATTTACTATCATCTATAAATTTAAAAGTCCATCATCAATATTTTATCCCTGTAACATCAATCAATATACATCTTGAATCAAATATTCATCTTTGCACTACGGGCAAAAGATATTCATTTATATCACCAGTTGGTCATGTTCATCTAAACACCTATCCATCTTTGCACTACAGGCCAAAGATATTCATCAGGTAATCATTCATCTTTACACTACAGGCCAAAGATATTCAATAATATCATCATTTAGGACTGAGGATGATGAAAATTATCTTAAAGAAAATGAATCCCGTGAGGTAAAAGATTAGGGATTCGTACTTTAGTTTATCTAAGTTCAAAAATACTCCATAATAATTAATTGTGGAGTAAAATTTCAAAAATAAAGATCAAAATATGGATACAATCAAAGATAGTAAACATAATAGACAACTTGGACAAAGAAAAGAACATTTAATTTTTCTGTGAATAGTGTCGTATTCATGAATAGTGCTGTATACGTGAATAGTGCCGTATACGTGAATTGTGCTGTATACATGAATAGTAACCCCAACACGAAAAGGTAGAAATTTCACAAGAAAAATCATACTTCGTGAATGGTACTCGTGAATAGTACCGTATTCGTGAATAGTGCTGTATACGTGAATAATACCGTATACGTGATTAGTAACCTCGACATGAAAAGATAAAAATTTCATAATAAAATTAATACCAATATTTTTGTATAATGATATTGAAAGAATAACATCATTTACGAAGAAAATAACTTCTCTTACCTCAAAAGAACAAACTTCCGACTGAAATATTAGGTATAAGGCTGAAGGAAACTTGCACTGAATAGCAACTCTCATAGTATCTAAATACTCACAAAAATACGCTCGATAATATAGAGAGAGAAAGCTTATGATTTTAGTGTGATTTTCAATTATAACTAAGCACCCTATTTATAGGAAAATATTAGAACGCCAAAGCAGACTAACCTGCTACCTGATGGATTTACCTGCTACTATTCATGCACACCACTTTTGAATTAACATTTCAGCACATTTCTCACCAACCAAAAGTGGCGCCCACCCATTCTAGAAAATTTCCAAAATGTTTTAAATTTAAACAATAATCAACAACTTCAATAATTCACAATAAATAGCTCTTGTATCAGAAATATTCAAATGTCATGTCTATTCCATAGAAAATCTAATTCTCTACAACTTTATAGAAGAAAGTTTTTCCAAATTCCAAACAGAAAATGTCCGAAATCCACATACAGATGCTTTTTAATACATCCATTCCGACAAAATACTGATAAAATACCTCAACATTAATTCCTTAATTTATATCCACATAAAAACAAATATTTTCTTATCATATAGATTAACAATTAATTATTCACAAATAATATTACAAAAACACAATTATAACAACCTGGTCGTTCCTAGGAAAGAGGAGGCTTTCTGATAAGGATTTCTCCTTACTAGCGTGCAAATTAGTTGACCAAACCTTTTTTCTAGACATAACTTCCTTAGACATTGCCAATAATGCAATCTAATAATATTATTCAAAGTAATATGAATTATTGATCTGATAATGGGAAATATCGTGCAGTGACAATTATTGAAACAACAATAATATAAAATATCAACGTAGCAATTATTTAATCAATAAAATAAAATATTGAACATTAATTGCTGTAACAATTATTGAGTAGTGCCTTCTTACGTAAGAATAAATAATTCAAAAATACTATGCAATCTTGTGCTACCTTTGCAACCACAGCATTCATCAGTATTTTAACCAATTTAGTATTCCAATAGTGTTAACGGTAACAACTACGCCGTTATTTATAAAAACTCATACTTGTCGTTTTCTTCATCCGACATTTATTCTATTATGGGGCCCACAAATGGCTGCGCCGTCGTATGGATATTCCCCGACAACAAGAATATTCCACGACTAAACGAATATTCCCTGACAATAATGAATATTTTATAACCACTTGCTTATTTAGCAAAATTTGCAGATTTCACCCATAACCAAAGTATTATATCAAATTAACACCTTATTATTCAAAATAATAATTTGAGGAAATTCGATTTTATTTATAAAAAGTTGGGGTCTTAAAATATTGGTGATGAATTTTTAAATCATTGAAGATAGTTAACATCATGCTCTACTTGACTTTTCTAATAGATTGCTTGTTCCGCTGCAGTTATCGTTGAAAACTTATAATTTTCAAATATATGATTTATCACTGTTGAAGGCTATAGATAATTTATTTTTTATTATCTTAGTCATAATATTCTTTACTAGGTTATTTGAGCTCACTCTTTTCCATTTTGTTCCATTATTTTTCTCAGGAAATTAGAGTTTAGGTGGAACTAGTCGGGAAATGGAGTGATGGTCTGAAACAGTAGAAGTATCTCAATATATTATAAACTAGTGTGGTAATAATTGTATTAAGTATTTAAGTGGAGTGTGAATATTGTTTTACTAGATATGGTACAATGTTTGTATTGAAACTCACAATATTTGTGTTGTTGTATTTTTCACGACAACTTAGTAGTTGTAAATAGAAAAGTTTTTATTTTGATTTTATAGTGTGTAATTGGAGGCTCAAAATGGGTTGTGTGGACCTATTTTGGGGGCGTCATAGTTGGTATAAGAGCTTAGAGATATGATCTCTGGCGGAGATGTGAGATTATAACTAGGACGGGAGAGAAGAGTAAAATACTTCACTAGTGCGTCTTACCTAAGCTTTTTCATTATTTAATTAGTCAGTCGAGAAATAGGGGTAAGATGTGACATGTCAATTTCTTTAACTAATATTTGTTTTGTGATCATATTTCTGAATGAAATCTGAAAATCAAAAGATGAACTATGAGACAATTGTGGTTGAAAATCAGGAAGCTACAAATAATACTGTTGCAAACTCAAAAAATCATGATGCTAACAACATGATGAATAATTAGTATTACTGTGCAACCACGCGTATTACTGTTCTTTAATCACCGGGTATTCCAACAATGTTAACAGTAACAACTACGCTGTTATTTATAAAAACTCAAACTTGTCTTTTTTCATCTGACAGTTATTCTGTTATGGGGCCCATAAATGGCTGTACCGTCGTATGAATATTCCCCGATAACAAGAATATTCCACGACCAAACGAATATTCCCCAACAACAATGAATATTTTATAACCACTTGCTTATTTTGCAAAATTTGCATATTTACACTCATAAGTAACCACATTATATCAAATTAACACCTTACTGTTTCAAAATAATATTTAGAGAAATTAAATTTTTAATTATAAAAAGTTGAGGTCTTACAACCTCTCTTCCTTATGAAATTTCATCCTCAGAATTGACGTGCGTAGGACATGCTCCTTCCTATGCAAGATCTTGACTGGTACCTCCTCGTACGTTAAATCTTCGACTATCTCATCAGGTTCTAACACAATAATGTGGTTCGAGTCTTTCACATATTTACATAGCATCGATACGTGAAAAACGTTATGAACATGCGACATATACTTGGCGGTAAAGCGAGTCTATAGACCACAGTTCCTATGTGTCGCCCCCAAAATAGGTCCACACGACCCATTCTGAGTCGCCAGATATCACACTATAGAAATCAAATACAAACTTCATTTATACAACTGTTGAACTGTCGTGCAGAATACGACCTCAGTTAATCTGTGAGTTTTAATACAAATATATGTAACTCTCATGGTGCCTCGACCACAACACCTTACAATGGTACTTGACATAAAAGTACAGTCAATAATTATTTTAGAAATTAAAATCTTTGGAAAATGCTCAAGGAAACCATCGTATATGAGAGACCATACGTCTAAGTTATAATAGATATCATATGTCCACAGAATTATCCTTGGTTGACCCAATAGTCCCCAAAGAAAAACGAGAAGATTGTTATCATGTTCTTTCCAATGGTGAGTCTTCTCTTGACATATAATTATCTCCATTGTCTACAATTGAGAATTATACTTCAACCAAACTTCAAGATTATATAGGTAGTGCTCGTAGATATACTCAGCAAGTGGATGTGCACAACCCTGTCTTATGATAACACGAAGTCGTATGTCATTAGACATCTCGTATGATAGTGGCAAAACACCCTTCCAAAGTTGGGTTCTCCTCACCCTATTTGGTTCACCAAATATAACTATTAAATGTCGTATAAAAATACAACACACTTATCTAAAGTTCTCAATAAAAATATTTCCATACTATTTAGGGAGAACCTCAACAGCTATAGACCAACGTTTTAATCCCCTATTACCTCCGCTCGATCCAGCTACACTCTTATTACCTGAAAGGAATTGTGAAGCAAAAGGGTGAGAACAACTAGTCGAGTAAAGAATATCATGACTAAAGATAATTAAATTATCAATAGCCTTCGTCAGTAATAAATCAGAGATTTAGAACATATGGTAGATGATAAAACTTTTTAACCATAGTGCAGCGGAACGAGCAATCCATTAGAAGAGTCAAATAGACCATAAAGTCTATTATCTTCTCTATGTTAAAAGTCCAAAAATAATGTTTTATCCCTGTAATATGAATCAACAATTCTTATTTATAATCATGTGAATAACTCATAATCATAATTGTGGTTCTAAATTCCTCTTCGCACCTAGAACGAAGATAATTTTTATCACCTGTTTTTACCTGAAACATCAAAGATCATGGTTATACCAAATCACAGTTCTTGTTCATAATCATAATAATAAATTCATCTTTGCACTACGGGCCAAAGATATTCATTAACAGTTCATCTTTGCACTACAGGCCAAAGACATGCAACTGTATTTTAGAAGAGTCAAGTAGAGCATGATATCTACTATCTTCTATGAATTAAAAGTTTATTATCAATATTTATCGCTGAGACTCAACTTAATATATAATCCACATCATCAAATCATCCTTGCATTACGGCTAAGGATATTCATTAGTATCACGACCATGAATTATCCATGCACTACGGGTCAAGGATATTCATGTTTTCACCAATGGTCATGATTATACCGAATAATGCCTGGTCATAATTATACCAACAACCGTCCATCAATGCACTACGGGCCAATGAGGACTTTTACCACATCATTTGTAACATTACGGTCATGATTCACTACAAAAAAATGGGCCTTTAGCAACGATTTTTTGTGTAACAACTTTATAAGTCGTTGCTAAAAGTATATGTTTAGTAACGAAATTTGTCCTTCGTTGCAGATTATGTCAGGCTTTTTATTTTTGCAACGAAATTCATAAGTCGTTGCAAAATTTCGTTGCTAATTCATTGGCGGGAAAAAATTTTGTTAGAAATTCGTTGCAAAATTTTCGGCCACTTGATTTCCCGTCATAGTGGGCAACGAAAGTTTTTTTGTTGCTAAAATTGGGGCTTTAGCAACGATTTTTCAAGCAACAGCTTTATAAGTCGTTGCTAAAAGTGTATGTTTAGCAACGAAACTTGTCCTTCGTTGCAGATTGTGTCAGGCTTTCACTTTTTGCAACGAAATTCATAAGTCGTTGCAAAATTTGAAACACAAAATTCGTTAGAAATTCGTTGCAAAATTTCTTACCACTTGATTTCTCCTAATCGTGGGCAACGAAAAAAATTTTGTTGCTATATTTCGTTGCCTAATATGGACCACATTCATTGGCAACAATTTTTATTTTCGTTGCATATCTTATACAACTTTCTGCAACGACTATTAAAATATTGCCTTAAATTAAGATCATCCCAATAAACATGTTTTTGTAAGACAATATTCTTTATTCGGAGAATTGTCAAAAAATATTCATATTTAGTATTTAAAAATTATATGTGACGACCCCAAAATAGGTCCATTCCATCCAACCCATTATGAGTCGCCAAATACATGGTATAGAAAACAACTACAACTTTATTAATACAATTATCGTGCAAGATACGACAACACTTAAACTGTGAGTTTAAATATAAATATATACCAACTGTGACTCATGTCCCAACCTTGGACATCACCTCATAATGACACCTTACATAAAGGTATAGTCGAAAACTGTTTTAGAAATTAAAATCTTTGGGAAGTGCTCAAGGAAACCTTCGTACATGGGAGGCCATACGTCTAGGTTATGATTGATATCATATGGCCACAGAATTATCTTTGGTTGACCCAATAGACCCCAAAGAAAAACGAGAAGATTACTATCATCTTCTTTCCAATGGTGAGTCTTCTCTTGACATATAACTATCTCCACCATCTCGAATTGGGAATTATACTCCAAACAAACACCAAGATTATATAGGTAGTGCTTGTAAATATACTCAGCAAGTGGATGAACACATCCCTGTCTTATAATGACACGAGGTTGTATGTCATTAGATATCTTGTATGATAGTGGGAAAACACCCTTCCAAGTTAAATTCACCTCACCCTCAACATCTATAGACCATCGTTCTATTCCCCTGTTATTCCCTCGCTTGTCCATTTACACTTTTATTACACCGAAAGGAATTGTGAAGCAAAAGGGTGAGCACAACTAGCTCAGTAAAGAATATCATGACTAAAGATAAATAAATTATCAATAGCCTTCAACAGTAATAAATCAGAGATTTAGAACATATGGTAGATGATAAAACTTTTCAACCATAGTTGCAGCGGAACGAACAATCCATTAAAAGAGTCAAATAGACCATAAAGTCTATTATCTTCTCCATGTTAAAAGTCCATCAACAATGTTTTATCCCTGTAATATCAATCAACAATTCTTATCCACAATCACATGTATAACTCATAATCGTAATTGTAGTTCTAAATTCCTTTCCACATCCAGGACAAAGTTAATTTTCATCACTTGAAACATCAAAGATCATGGTTATACCAAATCACAGTTCATGTTCATAATCATACTAATAAATCCATCTTTGCACTACGGGCTAAAGATATTCATCAACATACCATCTTTGCACTACATGCCAAAGATATTCATCAATAATTCATCTTTGCACTACAGGCCAAAGATATTCTTCAATAAGTCATCTTTGCACTACGGGCCAAAGATATTCATATCTCAAAGAAATATATAATCATTTCAGAATTTATATAAACAATAATTATAACCATGTTGATCAATTCACCTTTGCACTTAAGCTAAAGATATTCAATTATAAATTCAATGGTCATGATCATACCAAATCAATTCAACTTTTCACCACTCGGCCAAAGAGAACCCTAGTCATGATCATACCAATAATCTACCCATCTTTACACTCCAAAGAAAGAGAATTTCAACATCGTGGTTATAAAATGTTATATATAATAATAAAATCAATATAATCAATATATAGTTTTAATCTCCAGAGTAATATTCATAAATCAACTATAATTTGGTTAGAAAAAGAAACCAATTTTGTAGTGAATAGTACCTGTGAATAGTAACTCGTGAATAGTAACTCGTGAATAGTTACTCATGAATAGTAACTCATGAATAGTAATCCTGACACAAAAAGGTAGAAATTCCACAATAAAATCCATACCAATATTTCGGTATAATGATATTGAAAGAATAACATTTCTTAAACTTATAAACAATTTATTTTAATTGTTTACACTTTACTAAATAATGCATTTAATCATCATAAAATGCCAAACTTATAAGATTTCATCACCAATAACCAAAACCCTCATCAAAAATCTACATATACCACATATATGATTCTCAAGCCATAAAATCATATTTTCCAATTTTCTTCCTTCAGATAACATATTTAACTCATTTATTCATAACTAGTCCATTTTCATGAAAAATACCAAATCAGTTCCAAAAATATTTCTTTTCTGGGATTTAGCAGAATATAGTCCCATATTGAACATATATTTTTCTTAGAATTTTTAATATTCATTTACTATTTTTCATATGGCCAAAACCGTCGAATATTTAGACATTTATCATAAATTGTACTTTTATCCAAAAATTTCGAAATTTATAGAGTACACTGATATTATATAGATGTACTCCTAATAAAATTTCATCAATTTTGGAGTTAACCATAAGGAGTTATAAGGCGTTACTTTTAAAATAGTCTTTTCTCATAAATTCATAACTCTTAATCTATACATCCAAAAATCACCATTTTTGGACACAATCAATAAAACTTATCAACATATCATTTCAAATTTTTCTAGAATTTTTGAAGGTCAGGAAGAAGTACGAATCAAAAAACATAATAACCCTTAAAATCCTTTACTATCCCTTACCTCAAAAGAAGCAAAGACTTCATTTGGATATCTGATATGACGCTAAAGAAAACTTGCACTGATGAATATCAACTCACCAAGTATCTAAATACTCACAAAATACACTCAATAATCTAGAGAGATAAAGAGAGAAAGCTTATGTTTCTGGTGTGATTTTCAATTCTAACTTAGCCCTCTATTTATAGGAAAATTTTAGCAAACTTGACCTGCAACCTGATGGCTTTACCTGCTACTATTCCTACTCACCACATTTGAAATAAAATTCATCACATTTCTTCACCAACCACAAGTGGGGCCCACTCAATTCTAGAATTTTCCACCAAAATCATTTATAAACCTAATTTCTGAATCAGTTACCTCTTAAAATTCATAACAAATCATTCGTTCATTTTTAATGGTTCAAAATTTGTGGACATATACTCAACTTATATATGTATAACATGTCCAAAAATTACAAAGATCCAACGGTCGGATTAAAAATTATAACTCACACAATAGAGCTGTAAGAACACCGACATGATCTTTTAATACCTCCAATCCGACAAAATACTGATAAAACACTTCAACATTAACTCCTTCATTTTTAACTACAATAAATATATCCAACATTTATATCCACATCAAATAAATATTTCCTTATCATATAAATCAATAATTAATTATTCACAAATAATATTACAGAATCACAATTATGACAACCGCACTGCTTCTCAGGAAAGAGGGGCTTTCCAATAAGAATTTCTCCTCTCACAGGCGCACAATTAGGTGACCAAACCTCTCCTTGACAGAACTTTCTAGACATTGCCAATAATGCTATCTAATAATATTATTCAAATAATATGAATTATTGATCTGATAATGAGAAATATTGTGCAATGATAATTATTGAAACAACAATAATATAAAATATCAACGCAACAATTATTGAATCAATAAAATAAAATATTGAATAAGAAACTATTGTAACAATTATTGAGTAGTGCCTTCACGTAAGGATCAATAATTCATCAATACTGCATCCACGCCAGACATCGTATTTTAACCACCGGGTATTCCAATACTGTTAACGGTAACAACTACGCCGTTATTTATAAAAACTTAATTTTGTCGTTTTCTTCATCCGACAGTTATTCTTTTTTGAACTTTCATTTTTAGTTATTGGGCCATAAATATTTCTTTTTGACATTTATAGTTGTTAATTATTGTTTGTGGATGTTATAATTAATCTATGTGAATTGTGAGGCCTTACGGTAAATACTTGAAGTTTGCATATTTGTCAAAATTTTTGAAAGTTATAAGATTAGTGTTATCCTGTCATGGTTGTGTATATGGTTGTTCCTTAGATATATTTGGTGGCTCGGTACCATGGGCGTTTTTTCACTTATTGACAATGAGATTTGATTAGAAATTTTATTAGTAATGCTAGTTTCATATAGAATTAAAGGGGAGTGGGTTTTAGTATTGATATATCATTACTTCACATAATAATAGAGTCAGTGGAAGATTAATGTCCAACATGGGCATCTCAATCATATAGAAGTTTTCATGTTACATGTGTTTTGTTGGCGCACATGTTTATGGCATTGTTAACTTCTTAGTGCTTTTGTACTTCACCTCAGTTCCAAAAATAGAAAGTTCCTTTAAAATTGTCAAATATTAACCTCAGGAACTTCGTAAGAGTTCAGTAGAAAGTTGTGAAGGGTTTAGTGACGAGGTCAGGTTAATTTTCTGATCAAATTCAGTGTTGAATGGAGTCTGTTATTTTCATGTTGAATGGATCTGAGAATAGGTTTTTGGGGGCTAAACAACCAAAAAGTTGCAATTTTTATGTGTTAGCCGAGTATAATTGTATATAACTACAATGTCCGAACTTCTGATTTTTATTTTTTATTCAGGGGTTCAGAAATTGAAAGTGCATTAGAAAGGCATATTCTTTGTTGTGTAATGGTCCAGCCGAATCTTGAAAAATTGGTAGTTTTCTTCTTCTCTTTAAGAATATCCATCCCTCTTGAAATATCTTTGATTGATTAGCTTTCCTGTATTTCTCTTTATATGTTGATAATCACACTGCACACTTCTGTTACTCTGTGGTCATCTTAACAAAGCCATCGGCCTTTAATTATCCCCTTTACAATCTTGTACTCCCCTTGGCCTTTAGTTATCCCTCTTTGATTATGTGATGGACTAAGTAGAATGCGCCTATATCTATATTTGATATTTCTACTAAATATGTATTTAGTTAAGTATTATAAAATGGCAGCTGAAATGCATGGTTTCTTATGTATCTTGAGCCTTTAAAAGTGGGCATGTTTACCTTGAACCTTTTGGGTGTTAAGTTCATTTTCCTGTACTTTTACAGCTCATCTACATGAATTTCCAGTTTCTATTTTTTCTGTTGGGACCAATACAACAGCTAAGTGTTTCCTAATATTCTCTTATTGACTAATCTTCATATGACTATTTGTTGCAGTCATTGAAGGTATTTCTGCAGAGAGTGTAGCTAGAGCATTAGAAAAACTACAAGTCCTGATTAATAAGGTTAGTCACCATCCTCTAATTTAGTTATTTTGAATCACTTCTACATTGTTTCAATATATTAATTACTTTATGGACAAAAATATACATCTTCCAATATATTAATTTCTGCAGTTAATGCTTTACCTATAGGTGAGCCCTAAGTGTGGGATTGAGACCTATAGGTGAGCCCTAAGTCTGTTTTCTACGATCACTTGGCCATTTCTTTTTGAAATTCTTTATCTCAACCTTGCTAGTGTCATTAGCTTCTCTCCTTTGAGCAAGAATACTTTAGTTCTTACATGCATATTATTTCAACAGGCAATTAAAAGCCCAACTCTTGACTACACTCACTTTGTATCGCTTCCCTTAGATATACACCCACAAAAGGTTGAGAAGCTCGTCAAATTTCAAAACTCAATATTAGAGATAATGTTGGTATGAATTTTTTTTTTTCTGTGACTGAATAATGCACTAGCTCTCTTCGAAAAAGTTTTTTTTTTGATTTGTTGACCTATTTTTGTAATTTATATGGCAATTGGCTTATGAAACATTTAGACATAGTTTATTTAGAAAATATTTTCTTATAATTAAAATATATAACAAGAATTGTGATTAATAAAATTTATGCAGACCTTAATACACACAAAAAGGTGTAGGACTCATGATGGATGGAGTATTCTTTCAGACAAAAGAATAATTTGTTACTCTCTATGTATGACCTGCAAATGATGTTTCCCTTCTTATGGAGAATATGACATGATTACATCAAGATTTCCATTCTTGCAGACTATGAAAAATCTAGTTGCACCTATTTCACTGGAGTCTCACAAGATCGCTTTGGAGGACAAATCTGGCAAGACTTCAGATGATGCAAAAAGACTTGCACCATTAACAGGAGGATGTAGAGTTGAAGGCTTTGTACGCGTTAAAAAGGTACAATTTATTGATAAACGGAAGTCAGTAGTAGCATGATCAGATTATTTTTGTTTCAGACTCTATGCTGGCATATTTTAAGCCTATTCCCCTCACTGGATTATACTAATCCAGAGCGAAATATTGCGTAGCTACAGTTAATTTATCTAAGGATCTTATTATAGGTTTTACATTAATTTACATATGTTGGTCTGGTTAATGATCTTCAGCATGTGTGCACCGCAGGTTCCAGGAAACCTTGTAATCTCAGCTCTTTCAGGAGCCCACTCGTTTGATGCTTCACAGATGAACATGTCCCATGTAATCTCCCATCTTTCATTTGGTAAGAAAATCACCCCAAGGATAAACCAATCACTTGTGAGGCAGCATCTGAGACTGAAGAGGAAGTGGATTATTTTGACTTTGACTAGCCCAACTTAGATGTTTTGGGTCCAGACTTCTCCTTCTCTAAATTGTTGGGTGACTTTGATCTTGGTGGTGAAGAACTGAATTATTCATATCAGCCAGACATGGATTTCTCTCCAGATTCACTTTCAGGGTAAGTTTACATGCTCAGCTTTCCTATTTATTCCCTATAGGCTATAGGACCATCTAAATGGTTCCCTCATAATTTAATTATGAATAATATGGGATAGCTATCCAGAGGCCATTAGTATCTCAACAAAATGTAACAAAATGTATCTCAACAAAATGATAACAAAAAGAAATTATGAGAGTTTTCGTTTATCTGCAGGTGCAAACAAATTAATACCGATGGAAGTTGCTCTTAAAATTGCAAATAAAATTAGAGCAAATAAGAGGTTTTGTGTATACATTGTCATCCCAATGTGGCCGGATGGTGTTCCTACAAGTACTGCTACCCAAAGGATTCTTTTTAGGCAGGTGAATTTCAACTATAATAAGACTCAAAATTGTTAAGCATCTATTCTTTGTAATAGACTCCTAATCATTCAGGAGGTGCAATTCAAATTTTAAAATTTGCAATATATGTAAATATGCTACAAATATTGTTTAAGAGTAATGACTAAGGTAGCACTTTCTTCTGATAATACGTGTTTTTATATAATTATATTCCAGCTTTAAAGATGAAGAAGAGTAGCTTTGTGGAGTCGTAGACCGATTATATGTCATAGTTTTGGTGAAGATTCCCACTGTATGTACTGATGCAATTAGAGGTGATGAATTGTCTGGTAAACCAAATGTGGGATTCAGTAAAGCACTATAACTCTGTCAGACCTTGTTGTGTATAAGTGCATAGAAGTCTCCTTACGAAAATCTTAATCTAAGATAGTACACATGTAATTCTAGCCTTCCCTACTATATTGAGATAGTTATTTTTATGAAAAATCAAGCCATCACCTCTTGGGGATGTATTATGTGTCCTTAGATCAATACCTCTTGGGCATTATAATTTTAACAGATGCAGTTGTTAAGATGAATATAAAACACTAGACAGAATTAATGTAACATACAGATTATAACGAGGCATACATTGACTTCATAGTTTATAGATACTGTAAATTATTCAAGAGAATGTAGTTGAAGTTGTCAAGTGATCTTCAAATTTCTTTTATTCGCATAGATAACTCTTATTTCTTTTGAGAGTCGTGCCTTTAAACTATGTACCGTCCATTTTTAACTGTTATTCATACTAGCAACCTAGGATTGAGCCACAAAATACTAGGTCTGCGAGGGGAGGGGATGACATTATAAGGACATGTTCTATCACATCTTTTGAACTTGGTGATATTGTAAATTGTTTGCAGCATAATACTATGCAAATGATGTATGAAGTAATTTACAAGGCTTTAGAAGAAGCAGGGCTTGAGAATACGTATGAACCTCAAGATTATTTGAATTTCTTCTACCTTGGCAATCGTGAGGCTGAAGACTTGGAAGGGAGTTCAGATGCTGGAAATTCTACTCCCACAAATAATCTTTAGGTATATATCTCGTACCTCTCTCATTAATATGTAGGCTTATCTCCTACTGTATTACTTGGTGCTCCACAAAATTTGAGCAACTTTTATTCCACATGTTATCACAGCTAAGTTGTTCCATGAATATATATTTATATATGTTTTTCACAGGATATCATTTTTCAAGTATTTTTGCATGCTTTTTGAATATAACCCATCCCCTTATTAAATTGAATGCAATAATGGGAAATATTTTTGGCAATGGAAAGTGGAGTACTTGTTCTAACTTGTGTTATAACCAGGTTGGAGATTGATTGTGCATTGATGTGCCCACCATATTTATTGTTTAGTCACTCAAATTGAACAAGAAATTGCTGGTATTCTAAAGTATTATGAAATAGGAGCCAAGCCTTGACATTGTACCACGTAGCAACTCTATTGTCTTTGTGTATTGATTTTGGCACTAAGTGCCTCTGGTGACCTATTTGCTTCATTTTTCTGACTTGCTATTATTTTTAAAATGTGCAGGAAGACTGGTTCTACGACCTGTCTTATAATACTGGGTATCAAATTTTCGTGTTACGTTTACGGAAGACAAGGGACGAAATTATGAAGTGTACTCTCTATATATGTAGATATATATACTTTGATTGAAGAACTGTGGTAGCTTTATATGGTTAATTATAAAGATAATGAATGATTATGTACTGGATGGTTTTATTAAGTTAATAATATTTTAGTTTTTTGTATTTTTGCCATTATTTACTACGGGGACATTGAGCCAGCCAATACAAAAAGAATGTTAAATTTTGATTTGGCAACAATATAATTCGTTACCAAAGCATTGAACAAGTTTTAATATAGCAACAATTTTTTATACATTTATCAACAAATTTTCGTTGCTAATAGTATTAAAAATATAATATTTGGCAACGCAAAATTAACCTAATAACAACGGAGAGGATATTGTTGCTAATACTAAAATAGAAGGCAACATTTTTTATCGTTGCAAATCATATCAACTTTCGTTGTACATATAAAAAACGGCAACATATAATGTCGTTGCTAATCGACGACTTTCGTTGCTATTGAAAAATAACAAGCAACAAACATTTTTGTTGCTGATTCAGCATAATGTTGTTGCCAAATAATATAATCAGCAACGAAAATCGTTGCTAAAAAGTTTACATTCCGCAACGAAAACAAGCTTAGGCAACAATTTTCATAATTTACTACAACGACAAATGTCGTTGCAAAATGGTGTCAACGAAAATGCATGGTCGTTGCAAAAAAAAAGAGTTCATTTCGTTGCCAATTAGCAGGCTTTTGCAACAAAATGGAGTTTTTAGCAACGACATTTTAATTATTCTGCAACAATACATTTTGTTACTAAAGGATCGATGTCTCTGTACGAAAGCCAAATTTCGTTGCAAAATGTATTACTTTTGGCAGCGAAAAAATATCGTTCGTTTAAGTGAACAATTAGCAACGCTCATTGCGCAACGAAAGACGCAACAACAGTAAAGTCGTTGCCAAAACCCTTTAGCAACGAAATTTGGCACCTTTAGCAACGAAAATCGGTTGTTGCTGAAGCCCCATTTTTTTGTAGTGATTATACCGAATAATTCCTGGTCATAATCATACCAATCAATAGTACATCTATACACGTATGCCACAGATGACCTTTATCACAATATAAGCATGAGGATGGTGACAATGATATAAGAATTAAGTCAAACGAGATCAAGGATAAATATTAAAGACTTTAAATTTATCTAGAGTTTAAAAATATTCAAATTGTCAACATGATACTGTTTTGTGGAGTAAATTTCAGGAATAATATTCATGTATCAAAAATAATCTTGGACAGAAAAGAAATATATTTTTCGGGTGAATAGTACCCCGTGAATAGTACTTTGAGAATAGTACCTCGTGAATAGTACACCGTCATGAAAAATGCCCCAAATACCCGAGTGATTAGTACCCGAGTGAATAGTAACCCATGAATAGTAACTCGGTATAAAATTACCCGAATCCTCGGGTGAATAATATTTGAGTGAATAGTAACTGAGTGAATAGTAACCCGTGGATAGTACCCCTAGTGAAAATATTGATATTTAATAAGGAAGTTCAGATCAATATTCCAATTAAACGATACTGGATGAAGCGCAAAACTCAAGGATATTCCACTAATTTCAGGAATTATAGAAGCAATACTTACCATAGTAAGTTTAGATTTAAGAATATAAAAAGAAATAATATACGAAACTGCGAATGGATTTTCACCAGTCATACGGTAGTCCGCGTAGACAAATCATTTCCACAGAATAATAAAGACTGGAATAACAAAAGATTTCACCATGCATGCAGTAGTCCGCGTAGACATGTTATTCCCACATAATAATAAAGAATGGAATAACAAAAGATTTCACCATGCATACGGTAGTCCGCGTAGACAGGTTATTCCCACAAAATAATAAAGAATGGAATAACAAAAGATTTCACCATGCCTGTGGTAGTCCGCGTAGACAGGTTATTCCCATAGAATAATAAAGAATGGAATAACAAAAGATTTCACCATGCATGCGGTAGTCCGTGTAGACAGGTTATTCTCATAGAATAATAAAGAATGGAATAACAACCCTTACGAGTATTGAAAGAAAATAACTCTCTTTATGAATACGAAAGAAAGAATACCCCTTACGAATACAACAAATAATATCCCTTACCTTAGAAGAAGACTGGACACTGAAGTAGGGTAGTAGTAGAATACTCATCTTCTTTCTCTCTATAGTTTCTCTCTCTAGAGTTTCAGTGAATTTGTAAAAAATAATGAAGGAATGAGCTTCTATTTATAGGAAAAAGGATTGAATAGTAACTAATTAATGAACGAGCCAGATTAATTTACTTTTAAACGGACGGTTCGTATTGATTTACTATTAAAACTTAAAGCAACGGTCCATACTGATTTACTATTAAAACTTTAAACCAACGATCCATATTGATTTAATATTATAACTTTCCACCAACGGTCCATATTGATTTACTATTATATCTTCAACCAACGGTCTGAAAAATTAGCACATCTCCTCATGGAATAATAAGCTAAACTTATAACAAACACCTCATAATAAACCACTCTATTTACATAAAAAATTGAATAAATAATTACCACAAATCATTTATCTTTAATAAACATATTTTAATCTATTAAAAATTATTCATCATTAATATTATAACTCACAATATTTAATAACCAGATCATTCCCAGGAAAGAGGGGGCTTTCTGATAAGGATTTCTCCCTATTGGCGGGCAATTAGGTGACCAAACATCTCCTTGACATAACTTTCTATACATTGTAAATATTGCAAATAATAATGTGTATAACTTTGTCGTCTCAATTATTGATTTAATAAAATAAAATATTGATACTGTGACAATAATTGAATCAATAATATGAGAGATATTATGCAACAATTACTATAGTAATAATTGAGTATAACTGAGTGACTTCTCACGTAAGCATTAATAATCAATACCGTGTGCTACTATGCAACCACACGTATTACTTTACTTTTATCACCGATTATTTTATGACAACTTGCTTACTTTGAAATTTTTTCAAATATCACCCTTAACTTTAACCTTTTATCAATTTAACTATTTACCGAAATTGAAATATTGAATAATTTTATTTCATAAAATTCGGGGTCTTACATCCTACTCGATCGAGGATTTCAAATAGACTAATAAAATTAAAGTTTTGAGCTTTCCTCACATCGTCGACTCTCGCTTTTAGAATAACGACTTCTTGCACCTTCTTCTTTATATTCATCAGCTCCAAGTTTGTAGCTTGAGCATCTTTAAGTTTATCGATTAATGTAAGACCCCAACTTTTTAATGAATAAAATCGAATTTCCTATATTTATTATTGTGAATAATAAGGTATTAATTTGATATAATACTTTGGTTAAAATATTTATTGTGTCAGGGAATATTCGTTTGGTCGTGGAATATTCTTCCTATCGGGGAATATTCGTACGACGGCGCAGCCATTTATGGGCCCCATAACGGATAACTGTCAGATGAAGAAAACGACAAAGTTTGGGTTGTTATAAATAACGGCGTAGTTGTTACCAATAACACTGTTGGAATACCTGGTGGTTAAAATATAGTAATACACGTGGTTGCACAGTAGCACACGGTATTGCACAGTATTGTTGAATTATTGATCCTTACGTAAGAAGGCACTACTCAATAATTGTCACAGTAGTTACTGTTCAATATTTTATTTTATTGATTCAATAATTGTTGCGTTGATATTTTATATTATTGTTGTTCAATAATTGTCACCGCACAAGATATCTCCATTATCAGATCAATAATTCATATTATTTGAATAATATTATTAGATAGCATTATTGGCAATGTCTAGAAAGTTCTTTCAAGGAGAGGTTTGGTCACCTAATTGGCGCCAAGAAGGAGAAATCCTTATCTAAAAGCCCTCTTCTCGGAAACAAATTTGGTTATCATAAATTTGATTACGTAATATTATTTGTGAATAATTAATTATTGATTCATATGACAAGGAAATATTTATTTTATGTGGATATAAATGATGGATTTATTTATGTGGTTATTAATGAAGGAATTAATGCTGAGATGTTTAATCAGTATTTTGTCAGATTGGAAGTATTTAAAAATCATCCGTTTGTGGATTTTGGGTATTTTTCTGTTTGGAATTTGGAAAAACCCAAAGCTACAAAGTTGTAGATAATTCGATTTCGCGTGGAATGGACATAAAATTCGTATTTTTCTGATAAACGGGCTTTTTTCTATGAATTATTAAAGTTTCTGATTATTGTTTAAATGATAAAACATTTTGGAAAATTCTAGAATTGGTTGGTGAGAAATGTGCTCAATTGAATTTCAAATGTGGTGGGTGGCAATAGTAACAGGTAAAGCCATCAGGTAGCAGGTTAGTCTTCTTTGGCGTTCTAAGCATTTTCCTATAAATGGGGTGCTTAGTTAGAATTGAAAATCACACCAGAATTCATAAGTTTTCTCTCTTTCTCTCTCTATATTGTTGAGCGTATTCTTGTGAGTATTTTGATACTTTGAGTGTTGCTATACGGTGCAAGTTCCTTCAACACTATATCCAGTATTCCAACCTGAAGTATTATCTTTCTGAGGTAAGGGATGTTATTTTCTTCGTAAGTGATATTATTTCTTCAATATCATTATGTCGAAATATTTGTTGGAACTTTTTATCAAATTTGGAACTTTTCATGTCGGGGTTACTATTCATGAGTTACTATCCACGAGTTATTATTCATGAGTTACTATTCACGAGTTACTATTCACGAGTACTATTCACGAAGCATGATGATTTTTCTTGTGGAATTTCTATTTTTTGGTGTCAGAGTTACTATTCACGTATACGGCACTATTCACGAATACGGCAATATTCATCGAAAAATGAAATTTTCTCCTTTTTGTCCAAGATGTCTATTATGGTTACTATCTTTGATTGTATCTATGTTTTGAGATGAACATGACCAACTGGTGATACAAATGAATATCTTTGGCCTGTAGTGCAAAGATGAATATTTGATTAAAGATGTATATTGATTGTTGTTACAGGGATAAAATATTGATGATGAACTTTAAAATCTTAGAAGATAGTAGAATTCTATCTCTACTTGACTCTTCTAATGGATTGCTTATTCCGCTGCAGTTGTTGATCTAAAATTTGTTGTCTATTATATTTTATCAGATTTTTCCCCGTTGAAGACTAATGATAATTTGTTGTATATTATCTTAGTCATAATATTTTCTTACTGGGCAAGTTGAACTCACCCTTTTTTTCACTGTTCTCTTCAGGAAATGAGAATATAGCTAGGACTAGTCGGGGAATGGATTGACGGTCCAGATGGTTGCATTAGTAGTCCTCACTATTATGTGAAATAGCGTATTAATAATTGTAATGAGGACCCCTTTTGAGTTTTTATACTGTCTATTAGATAATAGTTGTATTCAAACTCACAGTATATGTGTTGTCGTAGTTTGCATGACAATTGTATTACTGAAGTTGTATTTATTTTTGTACCATGTATTTGGCGACTCAGAATGGGTTGGATGGAATGGACCTATTTTGGGGTCGTCACAATTAAGGTCGGTTCTTCGTGTATATTTGACATCATCCCGTGGGTCACTAGAGTCTTTAACTCTATCTCTATCATTTATAAGTTATACGAAATGGGTCTTCGTGTTAAAAACATCTCACTCGTAACCGCATACGATCTTCTACTTAATACGTCAGCTACCACGTTCACTTTTCCAAGATGGTATGGTCAGAACAGGTGCCGAAATGAGTCTCCTCTTGAGTTCTTGGAAGCTCTTCTCACATTCCTCGCTCCATTCGAATTTTTTATCTTTTCAAGTTAGCTGAGTTAATGGAGTAGCAATTCTAGAAAATCCTCCCACGAATCTCCGATAATAACCAGCTAAGCCTAGAAAGCTACGTATTTTGATTAATGACTATGGTTTCTCTCAACTGTGACTCATATCTCAACCTTGGATAACACATCACAATGACACTTATCATTTTACCACTACACAAATATAGCGTTCCCTACGGAGAGTCTGGCTACGGTGAATTCCATAAAGGAAGTCACCAGATAGAGGCTCGGGTACCAACTCCTGTAGTTGGGTTTTTTACTCCTGAAGTTCAATAAGAGCCATTCGATATTAGATTTTAGAAATAGGTTTTGTACTAGGTTCAAGGTCAATACAAAATTCGATATCACGCTCTGGGGGTAGGCCATGAAATAAGTCAGGAAATTCATTAACAACAGAAATATTATTCAAATCTGACGTGTTTTTGTTTAAATCCATAACATGGGCTAAGAAATCTTGACATCGGTTTTTCAATAAACGAATGTCTTTATGGCTTGATATGACAGTGATTGACTTTAGTGGTTTGGTTTCTTAAATTCATATAACAGGTTGGTTAGGAATATGAAAACTAACAACCTTACGAAAATAATCAATTTTAGCATAATGAGTGGTTAACCAATCAATCCCTAAAATCACATCAAATGCAAGTATTTTCAAAGAAATAAGATCAACTGGTAATGTGTTTGTGCCAACTTGGATCAAACAAGATTTATAAACAGTGGATGTAATAAAAGTTTCTCCTAACGAAGTCTCAACAGATAAGTCAAAGTCTAATTTCTTCGGAGTCGAGTTCAAACGTTGAGCACAAGCAGGAGAAATAAAAGAATTGGTAGAACCGGTATCTAATAAGGTATAAACTTCGCAAAAATTTATGATTAACTAACCCGTGATAACTTCGTTCGGGTCCTCATCACGAAAAACGCTCTCCCTTAAACTACCAACTTGATTTCTCTACAGGACAAAATCGAGCTATATGATCGTCTTTTCCACAACTAAAACATACCTTGGAAGGCTGTGAACAATTTGGAATTATGTCTCCCTCCTCTCCGCATCTGTAGCATCTAACTGGTGGTCTTTCTCCTCCCCTTAAATTTGTTGTTGGTGATGGTGCTGCTGCCGATGTCTTCCCGTAACCATTAAATCTTATTTTCTTGAAATTTCCACTTGAATCATTTCCTCTATTATCTTGGCCATGATTACCACCGAAGTGGTTACCATTTTTGGCATGATAATTTCCGCCACAATGGTTATCATTGTTCCGATGGCCGTTGCCACCTATATGATTATTATCGTGTTGTTGGTCGTTACCTTTTGGTTTAGATGACTCATAATCCCGCTCCAATAACTGAGCCTTATTCACTACATCTGAATACAAACACAGTTTGTGAAAAATGAGGTATTGACGTATTTCGGGATTCAAACCTCGCAGAAATATTCGCGTCATTCTCTCCTCATTATCAACCAAATGGGATGCAAACCAGGACAACTCGGCAAACTTAGCTTCGTACTGCGACACGATCATATTGTTTTACTCTAGGTTGATGAAGTCTACTGTTAGGTTTGTAATATTCATGAACGCAATCAAATTGCGAAAATAAGTGGAAACGTGGAAAATCAGAATTTAAAATTTTTTACAAACCATATACCCGGATCACCCTTTATGCACAATTATTAATTAAACGAAAAATTGAAAAACAAGAATCATACCCTTGAAGATCCGAGCTTCCTCAGGTACAAGTTCACCTCCAATTCTTTTCGTGTTCAACTTGAATCCACCGGGTTTGGTTCCTTCCTTTGATCAACGTTAGCCACCCAAGTGTTTGGCCTCTAGAGGTGATCCACCAAGGAATAATAAAGATTCAAGAAAATGGGTGGTTGGCTAAACCCTAGTTTTTCTATCTCTATAGAAAAAGAGCGTACTCTCTAACAATTGGAATAACGTAGTCGTATTGATATCTGATATAAGACTCCTCTTATAAAGATATCAAGTAACCCTATTAAAATAAGGTATTATTTAATTAAACCCTTTTAATTAAAGGGGCTCCCTAATCTTATTAGGGATAATTAATTAAACTCCTTTAACTAATTTTCCTTCCTAATCCAATTAGGAATAAATGAGAGTACTTATATTAAATTAATTCCAAAACTCTTTTAGAAATAAAAATAATAATAATAATTGTAATAATATTAACAAGACTCATCTTATTAATTTATATTTAATATTTCTAAAATATTAAATAATAAATATTAAGCTATTTAATTTATTCTATCATCATAGATTAAATTAAATATACATAACATATTATTACAATTATGCCATTAACTTCTTAAATAATTATTCTTCCTTTTATGGTGTGACCCTTTAGGTTCTCCATATTAAACCTATTGTGAATAAATCAATTAGAACAATTCTAATCTTATTTAAATAAATAAATTAAACAATTTATTTATTTAAATAAATAATATTTATTCTACAATAGGGATAAGCCTCCCTAGCGATCATCAACGACTTACCGGATAATATAGATTTCAACATTAATCATAAAAGAACCTTTGAGTAAATAGTTACTGCACAATTCAATCCTTCCACCATACAATGTCCCAATTAAATATAAGATATGGAATTACCATCAAGTCTTATTTTATTTAATTATATGTATTTCGACTCTTAAATGCACAACTCAAAATAATGCAAATTAGAAACTCCTTTCTAATTTCATTACGCCTTAACAAGGACTCTTGGGGTTGTCATTTATCGAATCACATAGGACATTTCTCTTCTTTTAATAGAAGTGGTAGATTCTTTATCGATCATACATTATCTCCATGTATAACTTATTATACCCAAGCATACCCTTTGATATACCCTAAGGGTCTTAAGGAATAAGTCAAAGTATAACTCATCATACACAAGATACTATGATGATCTCAAGTCCAAGGATCACTTGTACTACTATCACTACTGAGAATTCCTATTGACGAGCAAGTAAAACTCCATTAGGTATTCCTTAGCGAGCCACGCTTCATGAACTTATTCTCTAATAAGCACCTACATACTTGCTTTAGTGTCTCCACACAAATGATCATGAGATCAATCATCCTCATCCAATGAGCAAGCAACGTATGTACCAATCTATTCGGATTCACTAATCCCCAATTTAGTAATCCAATGATTGGGAACTATTTTAGTTTTAAGCTTTCTAAGAATTTAGATCTCATTAGAATGATCATCATCATTATTCTAAAAGTATTGCTTAAAACTATGGGTTTATCACATATTATAAAACAACATTATGTAGATAATTAAAAGCCTTTAATAAATTAATACTTTTTATTAATAAATGAATAAGATTGTTACAAAGTATATGCTTTATCATCAAACATGATTGGCTTGTGTGCATACTACTTTCAATCTCCCACTTGCACTAAAGCCAATCATCATGGTATCTCATACTCTTCTTCTCTAAGTGACGATTATCCTGCTGTTGGATAAGCTTTAGTTAATGGATATGTAATGTTGTTCATGAGAGTCCACTATCTCTATAGTGATTTCCCATCTTTCAATGATTCTAATAATCAAATGAAAGTGCCACAACACATGTTTAGATCCAAGATGAGACTTAGGAACTATTCCTAGTTCTGTAATGAAATTTTAATCCAAACAATCAACTTACAGCTTCATTTATAGCTATATACTTTGTCTTTATCACTAAACCAAAGAACTCTTTCTTTGTTTGGAACCTTTCCAATTCAACGCACCTAATTTGTTCAAGATAACGCTTTACCTTAAAGTGGATTTTTCTCATCTTGGTCTGCATCTCGAAAAACTTGAGTCTGTTAAGCCCTCTAGTTTTAATTTAGACCCACCATGAATATGATCACATCCTTAGTGCTGGTTTAACAACTTTAAGATATTTTTCACGGACTCATAGTGAACTTCTCCATAATATGATGATCAACATCAGGTCTCGTACATTTCATTGCATACATGATTGTCACTCATGCGACCTCTCTTTTCAGGAGTCTGTGGGGACTATTAGGAGAGATACACTCCATAGCTCATCGACATGAGACATCTCTTGGAGTTTGCCATGCTAAACGACTTTAGCATCAAATGAATCTACGTTCCTTGGGTTAAGTCGAGCATCCTCTTGAATCTATCTATATAGATTTTATCCCCAATTAAGATACTCTTCTCAAATCATTCGTGGAGGAATGTTTAGACAACTTTATCTTTACTGATTGTAGCATTGGTATGTTATTCCTCATCCGTAGTATATCAACATATAATACTAAAAATTTTATGACGCTCCCACTGACCCTTTTGTACACACTAGAAGTCTTACCTCATCGAATGTAACTCTGGATCATCATTTTCTATGATGTGTACCTCATCATCATCATCCATGATGAATCCATACCTCCTAGGTATCTTTGGTACTATTCCAGATTTACGATTCGGTTGTGGTACAATAGGTCTATCTACAGGTTCCTCCTTTTTGACTTATTGTGTTTTGTGGTTCTTGAACTCTTCAAGATCTATTATCCTCCCACTAGCCCCTTTTAATGATAAACACCTTTATCTTAGAAGGCAGCGTGTTTCGTAACAAACACCTTTTGCTAAGTAGAATTATAGATCATATACCCTAAACTTACTTTAGGATGTCCCACAAATCTGTACATGTCAAATCTTGTCCCAAGCTTATCCTTCGAAACTTTTTCACATAAGTTGGACAACCCCTTATCTTAACATACTTAAGATTAGAATCCTCCCCATCCATAACTTTTATGGAGTCTTGGGGTGGGATTTTGAGGTTACCTCTTCGTTGATATGCGACCATTTCTAGGACATGATCCTGAAGGATCTTTGGAATGTCGGTAAAATAATTATGGACCGTACCATGTCCAATAAGGTACGATTTTTCCTTTCGAGATACATCAATCAATTATTACGTGACGATGTGTCCATTATGAGAAAACCATTTGAGATGATCTAGAAACTTATTGCACAAGTATTTATTCCTTGATCTAATCAAAGAATCTTAATACTTTGCCAATTTGTTTCACTTCTGAATTCTTTGAACCTTTCAAATAATTCACACTTGTATTTTAGCAAATACACACATTCAACTCTTTGAATGATCATCTCCTTTTCTTATACTAATTTGTTCAATTTACAAAATAATTTTTCACGTAAGTGTAAGTATACAAAATCCATTAAGTAATCTTTCAGTTCTATACGAAACATTATTATTATAAATAGAACAACAATTGTTCTTAATTATAATACCAAAAATTTTATTGTCCAACAATAAAATGGAAAGAATGTTTCTAACAAGAATTGGAATACAATAACAACTTATTGACTTAATAGATTTGCCCGTAGGCAGTGTTAAACTATAAGTTTCTATAGCTAATGCAGCAACCTTTGCTTCATTTTCCACACATAGGATTACTTATCTTTGTTTAACTTTCTACTTCTACTTGGTCCCTTCATAAATCTATATTTATGATAACCAAAGTCGGTATCCAATACCCAAGTAGAACCTTGACTTAAAGAAAAAAATTATTTTAAATCATGAACAAATTTGTATTTGTAACCAAAACTTCACTAAGCTTCTTTGGTTAGCCTCTGCAAGATGCTTCTTGCAGTTTCTTTCCAGTGTCCAGGCTTATTGCAGTGGAAGCAAACTCCTTTGCTATCCGTATCAGTTTTGTTCTTATTATCCTTTGTTTTTGCCTTTCTATTTACCTTCTTTGAATCGTTCTTCTTTTCAGAAGATCTTTTGGCCCCTACGAGTAAGACATGATCTTTCTTGGTTGGAAAGTCACTCTCAACATTTTCAACATGTTAAGCAAATCAGCGAAGCTGATATCTAGCTTGTTTATATGAAAAATTCACAACAATTGTGAAAGGAGTCCGGGAGTGAGTGCAAGATCAAATCTTGGCTCAACTCTCCATCCATGACAAAACCAGTTGTCCTAATTGATCAATCAAATTGATTATGTTAAGAACCTTTTTATCTGTACTATAGTGCCATTGGCCATTCTAGATCGAAAGAGCTCCTTAGATATCTGATATCTATCAGTCCTACTTTCCTCACCATCAACTACTTGATGTGCGGGAATATAGTAGGAGCATCCATAGTTTCATCTTGTGGCAAGCTCGTTACTCATGGATGCGAGCATGATGCATTGAGCCAATCAGCATCATCTTGCCACTTTCTAAAAGTAGCAATCTCTTCCTCGGAGGCATTATGCGCAACCATTGCGAGGATAGGCGTATTAAGGACATAAGATAGCTTTTTCACTATGAGGACTATTCTCAAATTCCTTACCCAATCCGTTTAATTGATGCGGTTAATTTAGCATCTAATATGCTTCGCAATGATAGTAATTTTAGACATTGTAAAATTCTCAAATGAATTTGTAATTAACAACATTTTAACATACATTCTTTTATTAATTACCAAAATAAATTAGGTCTTGTTTTAAATTGGTATCTCCCACTATTTTCTTCAAACTATATTACCCTCAATATATATAGTTCGGCAAAATCTAATTAAAGATCTTCTAGTGAGAATAAGGATCCCATTTCAAATGTATATAGCCTTGTGGTGACACAACAAACTATATATAAATAAATAGGTAGACAACTCTTGTCAATTACATCAACTATGCTACTCCTTGTATTTTTGCATCTTAGATTATTTTGATCAAGTGGTGGCACATCCGAATCAAAATTATCCAAGTTAAGTCCAACCTAGCACTCCATATATTCAAAAAAAGAAAAATATCATCCTTGTGGTGACACAACAAAACAATATTGTTCAATTTTCTTTATAAGCATCAAATGTGATAAATTAACATCTTAAATACTTAATACTTGCTTTGTGGTGACACAACAAACTCATATTAAATATTTAATACTCTATTAATTTTATCATGCTAGAAGGCTTAACGTTCGATATTCCAAATATCTTTGAACGCTTAGGACTTAATATAAAAAATTTGAGGATTTATTATTAATTTGTCTCATCTTGTTTAATACAAGCATTTATATATATATATATATATAAAAATACGCGTCGTATTAATGAACATGCGAAGCATGTTTGCATAATATATAATATATATAGTATAAGCATGCACATATAGAATACTATATTCTACCCGAATTGATTATGGACTTTTATTCTAGTTTGGTTCACTAGAGCCACCAAGTGAACCAAAAGGTCAAACCAAAGGGTGCAAGAAATAATATTTAAATATAACTATTACATTTAAACCTTGGCTCCATTACAAATGGGTCTTCAAGCGCTCCTTGCTCCTTGATCTCCAATTTTTCAAAATTAATTCTAACTATTCCTATTACAAAACTATTTAAAATAAATAGAAACCTTGATCGTGATCGAAGGAAAGTACATAGGAGGAGATAGAATTTACATTCGAAAAAATTAGAGAAGACGCAATCTGTGAGACCCCATTTAATAAAACTCATACATTCATGCATCCAACTAAAATAAAATCCAATCACATTGGTCAATTGTCCATAATCAATCCCATTTATTATCATACACATCACCATACGCATCAATAAATAACATTCATCCGATGAATAATAAACATTCAATATATATATTGATATCATTTAATGGGCAAATTTAGTTAGTATAAAATCTATTTTTGAATCAAAATAAACTCCTTTATTTTAATCCAAATTTAAATCAAAATAAAACTATTTTATTTTAATTTATCCAATTTTGAATAAAATAAACTATTTTATTTTAATCAAAATCTTTAATCAAAATAAACTCATTTATTTTAATTAATTATGGAATCCAATTCCATGTAAAAATATATATATAATAATAAACTCCTTTATTAAAGGAAACGCAGATTCTTTTTCCTATTCACAAATAAACTCCTTTATTTTGAATAATATGAAATCTTATTTCATATCTAAATAAACTCCTTTATTTAAGGAAGTTAGGATTCTCTTTCCTATTCACAAATAAACTCTTTTATTTTGAATAATATGAAATCTTATTTCATATCTAAATAAACTCCTTTATTTAAGGAAACATGGAATCCAATTTTAACTCTAATTAGTTATCATGGAATTTAATTCCAGCTCTAATTAGTTAGCATGAAATTTAATTTTAAAATTAAAATAAACTTTTTATTTTAAGATTAAAATAAACCTTTTATTTTAATTATAATATAATTATTGTATTATATATATATATATATATATTATAATAATTATAACCATACGGTAAAAGGAATTCGGTCAGGAGCATTCCTCCTTGAATCTTCACGTTAATATATTTATATTAATATATAAATAAATAATATATATTAATATAAATAACATTCACTTTACATGCAACAAGAATCACGTGATCCTGTATCCATAATGTGATTAAGCATGGACACTAAAATATATATATTATAATAACGTATAATATATCCTGGAGAGCATGTACAAGGTTAACAAATATCATATATCATACATATATATTACATATATCACATGCTTCTGGTGGCCATGCGAAATTCATGTTACGAAATTCGGTAACACCTGCGAATGTGCAGAAACGGGACAGCGAAATCACAATATACCGATTTTCGTTTTCTTTATTATTATTATTAAATCTTATAGAACAAAAATATGCCCAAATTATTGTTAGCCTTCAACAAATCAGATAAAATATAATGGACAACAAGTTTTAGATCAATATTCGCAGCGGAAATAACAATTCATTAGAAGAGTTAAGTAGAGAATGAAATCTACTATCATCTATGAATTTAAAAGTCAATCATCAATATTTTATCCCTATAACATCAATCAATATACATCTTGAATCAAATATTCATCTTTGCACTACAGGCCAAAGATATTCATTTGTATCACCAGTTGGTCATTTTCATCTCAACACATGTTCATCTTTGCACTACTAGCCAAATATATTCATCAGGTAATCATTCATCTTTGCACTACATGCCAAAGATATTCAGTTATATCATCATTTAGGACTGAGGATGATGAAAAATATTTTAAAGAAACGAATCCAGTGAGATAATTGGGCAAAGATTAGGGATTCGTACTTTAGAGAATCCAAGTTCAAAAATACTCCATAATAAACAATAATGGAGTAAAATTCAAGAATGATGATCAAAACATGGATACAATCAAATATACTAGACATCTTGGACAAGGAAGAGAAAATTTTATTTTTCTTTGAATAGTGCCGTATTTGTGAATAGTGCCGTTTACGTGAATAGTGTCGTATATTTGAATAGTAACCCCGACACAAAAAGGTAGAAATTCCACAAGAAAAATCATACTTCATGAATAGTACTTATGAATAGAAATGTATTCATGAATAATGCCATATACGTGAATAGTGTCGTATACATGAATAGTAACCTCGACATGAAAAGGTAGAAATTTCACAATAGAATTCATACCAATATTTTAGCATAATGATATTGAACGAAATAACATCATTTACGAAGAAAATAACTTTCCTTACCTCAAAAGAACAGTACTTCTGACTGGAATATCGGATATAATGCTGAATGATACTTGCACTGAATAACAACTCTCAAAGTATCTAAATACTCACAAAAATACGCTCGATATTATAGAGAGAGAAAACTTATGATTTTGGTATGATTTTCAATTCTAACTAAGCACCCTATTTATAGAAAAATGCTAGAACGTCAATGCAGACTAACCTGCTACCTGATGGCTTTACCTACTACTATTCATGCACACCACTTTTGAAATAAAATTTTAGCACATTTCTCACCAACCAAAAGTGTGGCCCACCCATTCTAGAAAATTTCCAAAATGTTTTACATTTAAATAATAATCAGAAACTTCAATAATTTATAATAAATAGCCCTTTTATCAGAAAAATACGAATTTTATGTCCATTCCATAGAAAATTAATTCTCTACAACTTTGTAGAAGAAAGTATTTCCAAATTCCAATCAGAAAATGTCTGAAATCCACATACGGTTGATTTTTAATACCTCCATTCTGACAAAATACTGATAAAACACCTCAACATTAATTTCTTCATTTATATCAATATAAAAATAAATATTTCCTTATCATATAAATCAATAATTAATCATTCACAAATAATATTACATAATCACAATATGACAACTAGGTCGTTCCCAAGAAAAGTGGGGGCTTTTCGATAAGAATTTCTCCTTACTGGCACACAATTAGGTGACCAAACTCCTTTCCTAGACAGAACTTCCTTAGACATTGCAAGTAATGCTATCTAATAATATTATTCAAATAATATGAATTATTGATCTGATAATGGGAAATACTGTGCAATGATAATTATTGAAACAACAATAATATAAAATATCAATGTAGTAATTATTGAATCAATAAAATAAAATATTGAATAGTAATTACTGTAACAATTATTGAGTAGTGCATTCTTACGTAAGAATCAATAATCCAAAATCCAAAAATACTGTGCAATACCGTGTGCTACTGTGAAACCACGTGTATTACTGTTCTTTAACCACTGGATATTCCAACAATGTTAACGGTAACAACTACACCGTTATTTATAAAAACTCAAACTTGTCATTTTTCTTCATCCGACAATTATTCTGTTATGGGGCCCACAAATGGTTGCGCCGTCGTACGAATATTCCCCGACAACAAAAATATTCCACGACCAAATGAATATTCCCCAACAACAATGAATATTTTATAACCACTTGCTTATTTTGAAAAATTTGCACATTTCACCCATAACTAACCACATTATATCAAATTAACACCTTACTATATCAAAATAATAATTAGAGAAATTAAATTTTTATTTATAAAAAGTTGGGGTCTTACAATAATCATCAAAATAATGAGAACCAGTGTGGAGGGAATCAGCATGCCAGAAATAGAAGAAGTGAGTCGAGTGGAAATAATTTCAAGAAGATGGGATTCAACAATGACCATGGAAAGACACCAGTAGCAGCACCAACACTATCACCAGTTTCTAGGGGAGGAGAACGACCACCAGTCAGATGTTACAAGTGCGGACAAGAGGGACACATTAGTCTAAATTGTACCCAACAATCCAAGGTGTTTTATAGTTTTGGAAAGGAAGGTAGTACACACTCGAAAGTTTGCATTCCTATTACTAACATTGCAGGCCGACATAATCGTCTTTCAGATATAACACTGGAAGATAGCCAACTCAGTCCTTGAGACAACCCCAGGATACCCACCCTTTGCCATCTCGGAGACAACCCTGAGATATTCCATCACAGTCCCGGAGACAACCCCGGGATCTTCAGTTTCAACCTCGGAGATAATCCAGAGGAATGCAGTTGCAGTTCCGGAAATAACCCAGAAATGCTCTTTTCCTCTTCCAGCAGTCAGCTTCAACACTTGGCGATAACCCCGAGGCACTCATTCCCCAAGCCCGGAGATAACCCCGAGAGGTCAAGCACACCTCAGAAACAACCCTGAGGACTGTCAACACTTGTAGCAGTCCAATCTCAGAGATAACCCTGAGCAATGACCACTAAAATAGCTCAAACCGGAGATAACTCCGGTGAGGGGTAAAACCGTCGTTTGCCATCTCAATCCTAATTGCACCGTCTCAACAATATTCAAACATACATTCTATACAGACATGTCCTAAAAGAACCAAAGAGCTCCAATCCTGAGTGACTACTGCACAAGACATCACACTGGATAGAATTTGAAGCTTGAAGACCAAGGGCATGGTCTCATCTTCCTGAATTCGTACAACCTCTAATCCTATGTCATTTTGTAGCTCTTGATAACAACATGTTGTAAAAGGTCTTATACACCTCGATCGGATGCCCGGATTGAAGTTTTTAAAGTTCAAACGGACATCATGTTAGACGCGCGCACGTATTTCAAGACGATGGGACCCGCAGAACCCGGGCACTTTCAGGCGTACTAGTAGTGCATCTGCGGTGCGCGCAGTGCATCTGCATATGCCAGCAGTACACTGCTGCTCCTCCCCTTCTATAAATAGAGGGCTTGAGCAACCATTTTAAAGAGAGAAAAGGCGAGGAAGCCCTGTCTAATTTGCTCTATACACACTATAAACTGAGTACTTTCTCATTTTAAACACTTGTGAGCTTCTATATTATTATATTTTTATCGGCGGGAGCCGAGTGTTCATCCATTTAAAGTCATTGAAATCTTCTTTGGCAGTCCACTGTAAGCCTTCTTACACTTCTGAAAGCCTTTCTCCACTACTGTGCACACACAGTTCTGCACGTTGAGAGTCGTGTTGCATGTGTATGCCCAGACTTCGATCCGTAGCTTTTATTTCTTTTTGTATATATATTTATATATTATATATATATACTAACATTATCGAGTTATACCTCGATTGAGCCTGGATTTTACATCTGGAGCGTTTATTGCTTATATATATATACTTATATATAAATTGTGATCGAACTCTATTTGATGAGCCTGGATTTACATCCGGAGCGTTTACTGCTTATATATATATATACATACTTATATATATGTTGTTCCTATCCAACTCTGTTTGATTGAGCTTGGATTTCATATTCGGTGCGTTTGCCGCTTATATATATATGTATATATATATCCTCGACTACGAATTAACGAAACGAGCCTGGATCGATACATGTCCAGTGCGTTTATCGCTTTTACACACACACACAAACACACACACACACACACACACACATATATATATATATACACACACACACACACACATTTCAGTCTGGCCTGGAGTTTACTTCGTGGCCTTTTACCGCTTTATTTACATTTCTGTCAAGCCTGGAGTTTACTTTGTGGCCTTTTACAGCTTTATTTACATTTTGTCCCGTCTGGAGTTTACTTCAAGGTGGTTGATCATTTTATTGTTTTATTTACATTTTCTTAATCCCCTATAGAGGTGCTTCGTGGTGGTTGATTGTGTTTTTACTGCTTTATTTACATTTGAAAATTCCCAATTGAGGTGCTTCATGGTGGTTGATTGTCTGCACACACACACACACACATATATATATAACTGTTTACAGATTTCATATAAATTGCTACATCATGTGAGCCTAAGAATCATGTGATCACATATTTAGTCTACTAGATCTAGATTCGGTTCCCGTGATGGACATTTTCAGCTGTACACGGCTTGTAAATTTTTCACGGTGTTTGAATGTCCTTAGACGGCTTTTATGCCAACAAAAATTCGACACTGCTTTTTTATCTTATTTTCTCGAAGATGCTTCACATCTCAAAAATAAAAGCAATCAAGCCGAACATAATAAAATGGAAGTATCAAAAGCCTCAATTACTATTGAGCATAAGGATTTGAAAACCTATTTTTACAAAACATCACTGCTATATCTTGTTAAAACTGAATTTTACACAAAAATTCTAACCCTTTGCATATAGATGCGAAAGAGGCATATAACTACTTCCAAATAATTGCACATTGATCCACACACACACATACACACATTCATATAACATTTTAATTGAATAGTGGCGGTCACTGTGGCAACACGGATGTCAAGGGGGTGCCTAACACCTTCCCTCCGCATAACCAAGTCCCCGGACCCTAACAAAACTCGGTTTCACAGACTCGTTAAGAAGTGTCACATCACTAGGTTAATGTACAAACCTTTTCTCGGTTGTGTTAGTACAACCATTTAAAAAACCAACTGACGACTCTTACAGTCCAATAGTTGACATATACATGTCGGACCTTTTCACAACATGTTTTTTCAAACAAATCTCACCTAACATGAGAACACCAAAAGACAAGAACAGAAAAGGGACAAATAAAAATCCCGACGTCGACAGGTGGCGACTTTGCTGGGGACATCCAGTAAGAGGACTTAAGACACTATTACAAGCTTTTCAAAACTGTTATATGCTTGTGTGTGGATGTTGCATTTACATTTGATGGATGTGTATGAATGCGTTTACTTACTGTACTTAATGTTTTACACTATATTTACTTATGATATTAGTGCTTCGCACATGTCATCATTTTCATAAACGGTGAGATACGTTGTATGTGAATGTATGTTTTGTGGTTCCTCCTTCGGGAGGCTATCTTGTTGGTGTTAGATTACTGTACTCGTAGGAAGACTAATTCCAATGAGGCTCAGGAAAGGCCCCACACAAATTCGCTCCAGTTGAAAGACCGAATTAACTTCTCGTCGAGTAAATTGCGATGATTTGGGAACCTTAATGCCAAAAAGCCGCGAGAGTAGCCTAAGATAGGTCAGCCTCTGATAAACCAAATGTGGAGGAAAGTCTCTTCATCCTTTCCCATTTTAAAATTACTCGTAAAATCAATTACTTGTAATTTCTTTCCATATTAATCTCTATGAAATGGGAAATATGAAGAAATATGTGTACATGCATATTTTATACAATATTAACATGCTATCCTGTATTACAAACAACTAACATCCATTTTGCAGGATAATACTCCTAAAATGGATACATCATATAGCATGCAAACATTTATACATTCCCTTAAACTAATTTACATCAGTTTTACGCAGGGAAACAATTGGACACGAGCCTACAGCCAATTATGTCTTCATTTGAAAAGACAAATCCTAATCCTGTCTCTAGTGAAGAATTTAACGGATTAAGTAAACAAATCATAGATTTGGCTATTATGATTAAAGAACTACACCAATATACTCAGGGTCCAAGAATACCGATACATACTGAATCCTTTGCACAAGGAGGAACACAAGGTACATACAAAAAAGCTCCCGTATCTGATTCTTAGTTGGATAAAACCAACAAAATTCATGATACCATCCATCTCAAAGAAGATCTAGCCACTGGTGCTATCAGAAAGAAAGTCCTTCAAATGGAAGAGACCATCCATTCTATCAAAGGAATTGGAGCACAAAGGAGTGTTTCATATGCGAACCTTTGTATATTCCCTGGTGTGCATTATCCATAGAAGTTCAAGACTCCTGACTTTGAAAAAATATGACGGGTTAGAGGATCCTTACACATATTTGAAGGTATTCATTGGAGAACTCGGATCTTATGCCGAGGATGAGAAGCTCAGAATGCAGTTGTTCCAAAAAAGTCAGACTGGAGAAGCCCGATCGTGGTATGCCAGATTAGACAACTCCAAGATACATAGCTGGGAAGAGCTAGCTCATGCCTTCCTCACTCAGTACAACTTCCAGTCTCAGATGGTCCCTAACCGGTACCAAATTACTAAAGTCAGGAAACAAACCAATGAATCTTTTAGAGAGTTTGCTCAAAGGTGGAGGCGCCTTGCGGCTCAAGTTGTTCCCTTTATGAATGAGTTAGAGATGGTGATGACCTTCATAGATATACAAGAAGCTCCTTTCTATGAGAGAGTCTTAGCCGGTATTGGTAAACCATTCTCTGAAATGATTAAGCATGGGGAGATGGCTGAGATGGGATTGAAGTCAGGAAAGATTCAAGACCTAGCTGCCCTCAAAGTTGTTGTTGAGCACATCAAGTTCAGAAATTATGGAAACAACCCCCGGATGGTCCATAAAAAGAAAGAGGAGGATGTTTCCTTGATACTACAAGGTCAGAAAGGCAGTCAAAATATGCCTATCCAGAGGAGAAATTACACTTCTTTTCAGGCACAGTCTTTAAACCCTTCATTGGCAAATGGTGGAGAAATTAGACGCACTTGAGTGTTCACACCCTTAGGGGACTCACTCGAGAGCATTCTCAATCTTCTGACCACTTAGAAGAAAATTACTCATCTTCTTCCACCAGTAAACCCGAATGGGAAGGGTTTCAATGCTAGTTGGAAATGTGCTTATTATGCTGGAGCTCCAGGACATGATACTCAAGATTGCTGGGCCTTGAAACACAACATCTAGGATTTGATTGATAATGGTGAGATCATGGTAGCTAAACCCGACCAACCCCATGTGCAAGACAACCCTCTTCCTCAACACAAAGAAGAAGAGGTTAATATGATTAATTGGAGTAATGGACAAAGTTCCAATAATCATGGCAGATCTTCCTAAACCGGTAAGGAGGGTACTGATAAATTGGATTTTTCTCAGTTCCAATATACGATGGAATGAAAAATGAAGACTCTTTGTGAGCAAGTTAACCAATTAGCAGAACTGGTGGTCCATCAGCACCAAGTCACACGCCGATTATTTAATCAGGAGCATGCCAGTCTCCTTCCTCTTGTTATAAACACTCCATCGCATACTCCAAAAAATGAAACACTGGAGGATAAAATTATAAAGAGAGCAAATGCCAAAGCCCGTCGGGAATTTGCCAACAAGAGGGAATTATATACCTTGGCCAACCAAAGGAAGAAATACTGCAGATGCTGATAAATGAATGAAAAATCACAGCTCTGCTACCTCCAATAATCCCGCGGTCTAGATGGTTTGATTTTAATGGAGTGTGCCAATATCACTCCCAATCTCGCGGTCACATCATAGAAGAATGCTGGGCACTCCGCCACCTTATTCAGAATTTAATTGACAGCGGTGTCCTGCAGATGGCAGACGATGATGTTGTGGTTCTAGAAAGTGGGGACACGTTTCCTACAAAGTGGAAGGAGGTTGTAGGAGTCATATCTTCTGAGACAGATGCAGCTACCTCCTCATATGTAATCCAACCAATTCAACTCAAAGGAGTTGACAATCCTTTGCAAGTGGCTGCACCAAAGCCAATTATCTTACTATGGAATTATGGAGAGGTTGAAGGATCCATATCCAACATAACTGCTGCAGTGTTGAAGTATAATCCACTGTATCTTCCCCAAAGGGTGATGAAACCCACCATTAAGATAAAGGGGAAGATTCCCATGGAAAAAGTGGAAGAATTTATTCGTACTACGGGCCATAATGAAGCCAAGGTTGTTTTAAGCTTAAGAGAAGCTCCATATCAAATTTCTATGCTGGACTTGGTTTTCTCTTCTGAAGATCACAGGAAGGTATTACTCAGGGTGTTGGAAGAAGCCCAACTGCCTAAGTTAATAGATGTTGAGAAATTTCAGCATCTGGTGGATCACATTTTTAACAACCATGTGATATCTTTTATTGATGATGATATACCTATCGAAGGGACCGATCATTGCAAGCCGTTGCACATAGCGGTTTTGTCTTCCAGATACATGGTGGGAGGAGGTTTGATAGACTGAGGATCATCTTTTTATATCTGTCCTTATGCCACTTTGGTGAAGATGAATATTTTTCTCAACAGAATCCAAAAAAGCCATACAATCATTAAAGCTTTCAACGGATTCTGACGAAATGCAGTCGGAGAGATTGAACTGCTAGTGGAGATTGGTCCACATACATTTTGCATATCTTTTCACGTGCTCAAAATAGATACATGATACAACCTGATCTTGGGAAGACCGTGGATTCATATGGCCGGAGCCATTCCCTCCACCCTTCATCAATAACTTAAATACATTATCAATAATAGCCTAGTCACTGTTGATGCTGAGCCGGAATGTCCTGAACAAGGTGACATACCACTCATCAGCTTCAATTTAGAAGTTGAACCGGTCAGTTTTCATGCCCTAGAGGTGAGAAACACTCACTACCATCCTATTGGGGCGCCACCTCTCATACCCCAAGTTTTTGCCGAAGTAATATCGGCCACTCAAGAAATGATGACATTGGGTTATCAGCCTGGACAAGGGTTGGGCAAATATCATCAGAGCATCAAGCACCCCATTCAAGTTCCCAATCAAACATGGACAACTGGACTAGGCTATACTGCCAGTTGTGATAACCTAGGATTTTGAATAATTAAAATTTTACGAATAATTTTTTTTATTTAATTTTAATATTGATTATCAATTTTGTGACAAGTGTATGTGATGCGAGTCTCGAGAAGGTCAACTTGTTTATTGACTAATAAATTTAGAGTAGAGTTGTGCTTAACAGCTTTAGAAACCCTAACCCAAATTTCTGGAAAGGAATTCGATAGAAAATATAATTAATATATTTATATTAATGAGTATATGTTTGTACCGAAGAGATTTATTGACCAATGATTGATCGAATAAGGTTTAAAATTATAAACCCTAATAAGAGATTAGAAACCCTAATCTCAAGATTAGAAACCCTAACACACCGTTAAAAACCCTAATCGAAAGCCGGGAAACCCTAATTTTAAATTCGGGAATCCTAAACCCTAATTAGGAAACCCTAATCCTAATTGGTACGCCTAATGTGTTTATTAACTTTAATATGATTAGAAAACCCTAATTATATTTTAGTTATCTTAATTTCTATTTTACAAACCCTAATTGTAATTTAGAGAATTTATTTTTCTAATTAAAACCCTAATTAGAAATTTTTAGCAACTAATAATATAAAACCTAAGGGTTAGAACCTTAGGGTTAAACCCTAAGGGTTTGTGCAAATTCCTAGTATGCCATTAAATTTATTTTACAAAAGACCAAAATGCCCTTTTTATGTATTTTATTATGTAACTTGTAATTTTGCTGGCAACTTTAGTTGTTGAACCACTACATTGACTTTGTGACTCCTAAATATCTAGCATACCAGCCGAAAATCACAGATCTAGCAACATTATATCACAATATATATAGATTCAAGAGCGAGAAAGACTACAAAAGTTGCTCATTTGCTAACTTGCTCTCACCAACTCTCTCTATCTCCCAAACCTACGATTTTGATAAGCAATTCAGTCATATAATCAGTTACTAGAATACCAAAAACAAATAAGGAGATAATAGATCAAGATTTAGCAAAAGAGGTATAAACCCTAGTTCACTTTTGATCTTGTATGCTTGGGCAAAATTTTTGTTTTTGTGTTTTTATAAGTGTTATATAATGTTTTTAGTTGATCTATGATGATCCATGATGGATCTATAACACCCCCAAATTCTAACCTCCACCTGGTCACCCAAATTCGGTTCGTCACTTTCTCAAAGTATTACCATAATAACTAAAATAACGCATACACAACGGAAAATCTACTTTAGAGTAATATACAAGTATTTATTATAATTATTCCCCCAAATCTTGCAACCTACAGTGCTTAATAGATTACATAATAATATCTAATAAAGACTTATTACATGATCCAACTAAAGCTTAAATATAGTCTGCAAATAGTCTTAATACAACATGATTAATTTAAACATAAAAGGGCAAGCTAGTCGGTAGCCTTTCCATTGCCTTTGTCTTTCCCAGATACACCTCCCTGTTCCACCTTAACTGAAAGGTTTTAAATAAGCAAGGATGAGCACAAACTGCCCAATAAGTAATATACAACAAGGGTGTAGGATATAATATCACAAGGTTTGAAATATCGAAGGGTTATTTCTAAGATAGTTCAAAGTGTCAGAATAACATCATGAATAAGGGATATGACAATTCAATATAATTCAACAGATATATATGAATTCAACGCTAAACAATGTATCCAATCGGTAAGCAATTTATCTTGAAGAATTAAGGACCATTGAACTTTCACTAGAGTTACCAATATTAAACTGATAACCAAAAATATCAAGTACTATAGATGATCAGTCTACAATACTTCACGTTATGCATAACACCACAATAATATTTATTCATGTGTTGGGGTTTCCAACAACATACACTCCCCTTACCAAAAGGGTTGTTCAACTCAGTTTTCAAGATTTTCGCACCAATCAATTGGTTTGGACAGTTTTATTATAAACATGTATATAGTCTAGCCGAATCAAATGGCATTGACTCTTTCACAATATTCAAGATATATACTAAGTTTAACATGAATAATATCTTTCACAAGGGTTTAAGCATATTAGCTCTTTCGAACGAGAAGGTAATATAACTTGTATTCAAGAGATAAGCTTACGGTATTTGCAATGATATTGCACAACAATAATAGTAGGGTTCGAATACTTGCTCAATATGAATTTGAGTAAGGTTAGAGAAACTTGCTCAATAGTAATTGGAGTAAGTTTAGGAAACTTGCCTTAAGCGTAGTTTACCAAAATATCGCTCAACAATACTCTTTCAAATCCTAACATAAAGTAATATGTCTATAAGATATTCATTAGTTAAAAGTGCTCATGCTTGATATGTAAGTTTAAATGCATACTTAAACATCTACTTAGTTGTATACTCTTCACATACTTCATTTCATACCCTACGCACTTACAACACAAAATCAGTTTGTAAGCCACCATGAAAATCAATTAACATAGTCCTTAATCGTTGCCTTATAGTTTGTAAATACTTTTTGGACTCATCACTTGAAAGTCTATAATCACATCATTAAACATTCACTCATATTATTTAGCTTCCTTCTAATCACATTGGACATGTACTGGTCATATAATACATGCTAGAGCAATAATACAAGTATGCAACTGCTAAAAAATTCATGACGGTCCTGCAGATGAGACTAAGCGCCGCTACTTATTTGTACTAAGGAGACGCATAGCAAGGCGCATGACTCTAGTTCAAACCAGGACTAATAGTATAATATCACAACAATTAACAATTAATATACTTAATTGCTTACTTTATAATCCCTTCGTTAATTAATATTACTCTTAATATTTTCCATCACCATGCCCCACAAGGCTTTAATGAGTTTATCACAAAACTCCACATATCCTCAATTATTCTGTTATTTAATATAATTAAGTTATCTCATTTCATAACACGAAATCGTTCATATTCAAATAAATATTCATTTTAATTAAGATATTCATTTAATAAGACGTGAAAATTCTCGGGTATTACATCCTCCCCCCCTTATAAAAATTTCATCCCGGAATTGCTACAAGGTTACACAAACAAATGGGGATAATCCGTCATCATCCTATCTTCTAACTTCCACATTGCCTCCTCGACATCGTGGTTACGCCAAAGTACTTTTACAGAGGAAATAACTTTATTTCTCAAGGTTTGCTCTTTCTTATCCAGAATTTGGACAGGAATTTCTTCGTACGCTAAGTTCTTCTCCACTTGAATGGGTTCATAAGAAATCACCTGCTTATAGTCAGGCTTGTACGGACGTAACATGGATATGTGAAACATGTTATGGATGTGCTCCAACTCAGGTGGTAGTGCAACTTTGTATGCTACTTCGCCCACTCGCTCGAGTATCTCGAACGATCCTATGAATCTTGGACTCAGTTTCCCTTTCTTGCCGAAATGGATCTTTCCCTTCCATGGAGATACCTTCAAGAATACAAAACTGCCAACTTCAAAATCTCAGTCTTGCCGATGCAAATCTGCATACTTTTTCTGGCGATCTTGAGCAGCTACAAGTCTAGCCCTTACCACTTTTACCACGTTTGTAGTTTGTTGTACTAACTCTGGTCCGAGTATTCGTCGCTCTCTGACTTCGTCCTAATATAAAGGTGTTCTGCACTTCCTTCCGTAAAGAGCTTCATACGGTGGCATGCCGATACTCGCATAGTAACTATTATTATACGCGAATTCGACTAAGCGTAGGTGGTCATCCCAATTTCCCTTGAAGTCCATCACGCAAGTCCTAAGCATGTCCTCTAGCGTTTATATGGTTCTCTCACTTTGTCCGTCTGTCTGAGGATGATAAGCAGTACTTAACCTTAACTGTGTTCCCGTCCTCTCTTGTAAGCTTTTCTAGAATTTTGACGTAAAACGCGGATCTATGTCAGAAATAATCGATACCAACACTCCATGTCGTGAAACAATCTCCTTTACGTACAGACTTGCTAACTGATTCAAACTGTAGCGGATCTTGATTGGTAGAAAATGTTCAGTCTTTATAAGTCAATCCACGATAACCCAAATGACATCAAATCCTTTCTGCATGACCGGAAGTCCTACCATGAAATCCATCGTAATATGCTCCCATTTCCACTATGGTATTTCCAATGGTTGTAGCAACCTACTCGGCCGTTAATGCTCTGCTTTTACGCGTTGACAAGTCAAACATCTACTAACGCACTCTGTGACTTCCCGTTTCAAATTGGGCCACCAAAAATATTGTCTCAAGTCTCGATACAACTTAGTGCCTCCCGGATGAACAGAATACATCGTATTGTGTGCTTCGTGCAAAATCTCCTCTCTCAACTTGGTTACCGCCGGTATCCACACTCTCCCTTGGAATCTTAAAATACCGTCTTTATCTATTCGAAATTTTTCTTCCTTATTTTCTGTAATTCTTTTCCTGATTTTCTCGCATTCTTCTTCTTTCTCCTGTGCTTCCTTTACTCTATCCAACAATGTTAGACAAGCTTCCATTACAAAAAATTTCTCCTCAGACCCCTCGGGTCCCTTTACTTCTATTTCCAACTTCTCCATATCTCTTATTAACTCCTCCTGAGTCGTCAGTTGAAACAATTTCTCCCTTCCTTTCCTACTCAGAGCGTCGGCAACTACGTTTGCCTTCCCCGGGTGATAAAGAATCTCACAGTCATAATCTTTAATTAGTTCTAACCATCTCCTCTGACGCATATTCAACTCCTTCTGTGTGAAGATATATTTTAGAATTTTGTGGTCCGTTTATATCTCACATTTCTCTCCGTACAAATAATGTCTCCAGATCTTTAACGCAAAAACTACTGCCGCTAACTCTAAGTCATGAGTAGGGTATCGTTTTTTGTAATCCTTCAATTGTCGCGACACATACGCAATGACCTTTCCATACTGCATCAGCACACAACCCAGTCCTCTATACGATGCATCACTATACACCACGAATCCTCCCGTATCATCTGGTAGGGATAATACATGCGCTTCACTTAATCTCTTCTTCAACTCTTGAAAACTTTCTTCTCATTTGTCAGTCCATACGAATTTCACCGTCTTCCTTGTCAGATTAGTTAATGGGGTCGCTATCTTAGAAAAATCTTGGATGAATCTTCGATAGTACCTTGCTAACCCTAGGAAACTCCTCACTTTCGTCAGTGTTCTCGGTTGTTCCCAACTACTTACTACTTCAACCTTTTCGGGTCTACTGAGATTCCATTCTCATCCACCATGTGGCCTAAGAATTGAACCTTCTTCATCCAAAATTCGCATTTTGAAAACTTCGCATACATCTCCTCCCTTTGTAGTGCCTCTAAAACAATCTTCAGATGTTCGGCGTGTTCTTCCTCTATTTTTGAGTAGATCAAAATGTCGTCGATGAAAACTACTACGAATTTATCCAAGTGTGGCTTGAAAACTCTATTCATCAAGTCAATGAATGCTGCCGGAGCATTAGTTAAACCGAATGACATTACCAAAAACTCGTAATGTCCATAACGGGTTCGAAACGCAGTCTTTGGTATGTCCTCCTCTCGCACTTTCAGTTGATGATATCCTGGCCGTAAGTCAATTTTCGAGAAACATTTTGCTCATTTTAGTTGATCAAACAAGTCATCTATCTTCAGTAATGGATATCGATTCTTGATCGTTACTCTATTCAATTCTCGATAATTGATACAGAGCCTCATCGATCCGTCCTTTTTCTTCACGAATAAAATTGGTGCTCCCCAAGGAGACACACTCGATCGAATGTAACCCTTATCTAATAGCTCTTGAAGTTGTATCATTAATTCCTTCGATTATACTGGCGCCATACGATATGGAGCCTTCGAAATCGGTGTCGTTCCTGATGCTAAGTCTATTACGACTTCGATTTCTTTGTCTGGCGGAAGACCAGGCAGATCGTCCAGAAACACGTCTTGAAATTCATTCACTACGGGTATATCTTTAATCTCTACTCCTTTTTTCTGAGTATCTACGATGTAAGCTAAATAACCTACACATCTTTTCCTTAACAACTTCTTGGCCTGCATCATCGTAACACAACACGATTGCTTAAGCGATGAGCTAGCATGAAACACTACTTTAGACTTACTCGGAGTCTGAAGGTTCTCACACTTGTTCTGACAGTTAATTATCGCTGCATGGTTATATAACCAATCCATTCCCAGTATTACGTCAAATTCTCCCAATCTAATAGGAATCAAGTCTACGCTCAGTTCATGTTCTCTAACGTTTGCGCGACAATTTCGATAAACGTATTCTAAAAGGATTATTTCCTTATTCGCAACCTCTATGTTCAAGGAATCTTCTAAACGTTCTCGGGGTGTACTAAATTTACTAGCAAATTCTTCAGATACAAAAGAACATGTGGCACCCGAATCAAATAATACATAAGCATTTATATTATTGATTGGGATTATACCTGACACCACGTCCTTCGCAGTCACTACATCCTGGATAGTCATGTTAAAAGTTCGAGCGGTCGATCGGTTGGGTGGTGCAAGTCCACCAATCATTAACTTGCTCCCTCCTCCCTGGCCTCCGCCAACTCCACTGCTTATTTTCTTCAGGCAATCCTTTATCTGGTGCTTTGTTGATCCGCAAGAAAAACATCCCCTGATCTTCTTTAGCTTTGGGAAATTTGGCGATATGTGACCCTCCTGGTCGCAGTTATAGCAAGTGGTCTTCCCTTTCCAGCACTCCCCCTGATGGCTCCTTCCGTACTTGTTACAAGTTTCAGTCCTCCTCTTGAAATTTCCCTGGTGACTCCCACCTTGGTTATTGTTTCGGTTGTTGCTGTTGTGGTTGTTGTTGTTGTTTTCCCATTTCCTTTTTCCTGAATTACTTCCTCCGCTGCTGCTTCCTCCACGATGCTCATTACCAGTGTTCTTATTCTTTTTCTCCTTATGATATAGACTTAAGGCCTCACTGCCACCTTCCGCAATGACTACCTTCTCCAACAAAGTCGTAAAGGAATCAATCTGAAAGACTGATACCTTAATATACAACCACGACTTCAACCCTTACTCGAAGCATCTCACCTTCCTTTCTTCATCCCCAACTTGGTGCTCCGCAAATCGTGCTAGTTCATTAAACTTAGCAGCGTATTGCGCCACCGTCATATCTCCTTGTTTCAGTTATAGGAACTTCACTTCCATCCTACTCTTCATACTATTCAGAAAATAATTCTCGAAAAACAACGTTGTAAACCTTTCCCATGTTATCGTTCCTTCCCCCGCTCTCTGTTGATTAGTTTCCCACCAATAGTTTGCTTCGCCCCTCATCATGTATGTGGCAAATACCGTCTTATGGCCTTCACCCATGCGTGCTATAGAGAAGCCCTTCTCGATCTCCTTGATCCAGGTTTGCACAACTATCGGCTCAGTAGTTCCAGTGAATTCTGGGGGTCCTACACTCTTAAAGTCTTTGAGGGTTGTTACTGGGACAACTCAGGGAACAGGTTGTATAGGTTCGTTTCTTCCCCTCAAAGCCTCTCCCAATAAATCTACCAGTCATTGTATCAGATCTACTGGACCTCTCTCATCATTAACTGACTCTTCTGGAATAGGTATTCTACGTCAGGGCGGCATTTTCTGCATCACAAAATTTTCATCTTATTATCTAACTATCATATTTAGTCATTTCTCAATTGAAAAGAACTAAAAGTTTATAACACGTTTCTGAAATAAGATCATTTATATTCATATGCCAAATGATTACAATACATGTTCTTTTCTAGCATATTGCTATAAATGAAAACACATATCCCATAATATCACAAAAAAATGAGGACACCACTAGCACTACGACTGAGATTACAACAATATTTTAACTACACATAATTAAGAATACTACACTACTGAACTTTTCCCTCAAGACTCAATCTAACATTCCATGCTCCACGACGCTCTGATACTCCTTCTGTGTGATGTGTGCCACCATATCCCGACTTATGATGTGTTGGGTCTGTCCTTGCTCAGTGGGGTAGTGATTTACCCCATCGATCAATCACTCCATGGCCGTGCGTAGAGCATATCCCATCTTGTTCATCGTCCTCCTCTTGCACCGCACCTCATCTTCTAGATCACCTACTCTGTCATTAGAATCCTCCCACTTCTCTTCGAAGTGGATCCTATCCATCACCTCCATTTCTAACTGAGTTCGGAGAACCTCCTTCTCCGTCTTCTCACTCAACACCCTTTCCAATTCTTCTAACTTTCCTGCCAACTCAACATTCCTTGCCACCGATCGGTGAAATAAGGCACCCATCTGGATCCCTGCCTCCTTACGGTGAACAATTTCCACCTCCATCTCCTGCATCACTAGCTGCCTCTCAAGAGTCTCGGTCTATAGCTCTTCGACTCTACTTCCTAACTACAAAATCTGCTCCTCATACTCTCCTAGCATCCGATCCTCAAAGGTAGTCTCGTCGGTGTCCTCCATGGGCTCGGGTTCCTCCCCCATGGGTTCCTCCTCCATAGGCTCCGCCTCTGGATTAGATTCCTCAGGTAGAGGCACCATCTCCTCCACCTCATCATCGTCATAAATAGGGGCAACTACCGATATAGGCTCCGCTATCAAGGGTGCCTCATAGACTATGTGGATATCATGCGGCTCCTCCTCAACTACTCGGCTAGGTCCTCACATGTCAGTCATCCTACAATCACCAACATAAGACATGACAAACAACAACTCCATCAGAATGTTAAATAAACATAAGTTCATTGTAAAGAATGAAGTTACATTTCATAACACACTAAGTCTCTCAGGGAAAACTCTACATGAGTTGTATCCCCTTTTCTAACTTTTAAGTTTTCTTAAGTTATAGTTTAAGGATTCTCGTTCCTAAGGTTTATAACTATATCTTTGATACCAACCTGTGACGCCCCCAAATTTTGACCTCCACCTGGTCACCCAAATTCGGTTCGTCACTTTCTCAAAGTATTACCATAATAACTAAAATAACGCATACACAACGGAAAATCTACTTTAGAATAATATACAATGATTTATTATAATTATTCTCCCAAGTCTCGCAACCTACAGTACTTAATAGATTACATAATAATATCTAATAAAGACTTATTACATGATCCTACTTAAGCTTAAACATAGTCTGCAAATAGTCTTAATACAACATGATTAATTTAAACATAAAGGGGCAAGCTAGTCGGTAGCCTTTCCCTTTCCTTTTCCCTTGTCTTTCCCAGATACACCTCCCTGTTCCGCCTTAACTGAAAGGTTTTAAATAAGCAAGGATGAGCACAAATTTCCCAGCAAGTAATATACAACAAGGGTGTAGGATATAATACAAGGTTTGAAATATCGAAGGGTTATTTCTAAGATAGTTCAAAGTGTCAGAATAAAATCATGAATAACGGATATGACAATTCAATATAATTCAACAGATATATATGAATTCAACGGCTAACAATGTATCCAACTAGGTAAGCAATTTATACTGAGCAGTCACTAATGACCATTGAACTTTCACTAGAGTTACCAATATTAAACTGATAACCAAAAATATCAAGTACTATAGATGATCAGTCTACAATACTTCACGTTATGCATATCACCACAATAATATTTATTCATGTGTTGGGGTTTCCAACAACATACACTCCCCTTACCAAAAGGGTTGTTCAACTCAGTTTTCAAGATTTTCGCACCAATCAATTGGTTTGGACAATTTTATTATAAACATGGATATAATGTAGCTGAATCAAATGACATTGACTATTTCGCAATATTCAAGATCAATACTAAGTTTAACATGAATAATAACTTTCACAAGGGTTTAAGCATATTAGCTCTTTCGAAAGAGAAGGTAATATAACTTGTATTCAAGAGATAAACTTACGGTATTTGCAATGATATTGCACAACAATAATAGTAGGGTTCGAATACTTGCTCAATATGAATTTGAGTAAGGTTAGACAAACTTGCTCAATTGTAATTGGAGTAAGTTTAGGAAACTTGCCTTAAGCGTAGTTTACCAAAATATCGCTCAACAATACTCTTTCAAATCCTAACATAAAGTACTATGTATATAAGATATTCATTAGTTAAAAGTGCTCATGCTTGATATGTAAGTTTAAATGCATACTTAAACATCTACTTATTTGTATACTCTTCACATACTTCATTCCATACCTTACGCACTTACAACACAAAATCAGTTTGTAAGCCACCATGAAAATCAATTAACATAGTCCATAATCGTTGCCTTAGAGTTTGTAAATACTTTTTGGACTCATCACTTTAAAGTCTATAATCACATCATTATACATTCACTCATATTATTTAGCTTGCTTCTAATCACATTGGACATGTACTGGTCATATAATACATGCTAGAGCAATAATATAAGTATGAAACTGCTAAAAAGAATTAGCGTAAAACCGGTCCTCAGTTAGAATGAATGGCGGCTACCGCTACCGATTTGCACTAAGGAGATGCTGTACAATGCATGTGCTCGATTCAAACCAAGACTGAGCAACTAATTGTTTGGCCTAGCCTGCACATCCTTACATACATAACACATATTAACATGTTAAGTGTACTTTTGCATTTTCCTAGTTTAATCTAGGTCCCGTTTCGCATGATATGGTCCTAAATTAGAAATCTCAACAAATTAAGGCCATATAAGGTTATGAAATCACAAAGTCCATCATGCTTGATTGTTAAACATATAAAGTAGTCATATAACTCATATTAGACATGCTTGTGAGTGTTCATACCGCATATGTGCATTTAACCTCGTTTTGTTTGAAAATATGTTTTGTTTATGATTTCCTTGAACTATGATAACTAAGCATGGTATATATACATTTATGATACATGAGTGCATCTAAAGGTAACGTCTATCCTGCTCATAATCATCAGGTTCTAACTTTTAAAGTAGCACCTCAACATTCACGTTCAAAGTTTTCATTTTCATTAGTAAAGCTTACTAATAAGCCTAACATGCTCATGCTGCAATATGAACTTTATATACATAAACTAGAATGTCTGATATGCATTTCAAAACCATACTAACATGCTTGCAAGATCAGAATATACATTAGTCAAGTTTACCATTTCTAGCTTTTTTCCAAAACTTGAAGTTTTCTTGAAAACTTAGCTCAAATCATGTTAAAACATCATACATGTTCAAACAATATCTAATCACATTATAGGGTCATTTATAGGCTTAACCTAACTATTATAGCATGCTCAAAACAAATCAAAAAACTCAAATCATCATCTCGAGAAATACCACGCAGCGGCCATGATTGATTATGTTCTATGGAAGTGGCGGCGGCCGCCACTTTGAAAGACATCGAAAAATGGCTTTGCAGAAGTAGAGCCTTAACACATGAGATGAAAAACCTACAACCAGATCAGCTACCATGTTCCAAAACATGTGTACCAACTCATATAACACAATGACATGCTATTCTACATCAATTAACAGAGATTTCATACGATGGCAAGAATTTAGACAAAACTCAAACTAAGAACAACATTAGGGAGTATACCTCCTTGATGCTTAAATTGAACTTTCTCACTACTCTGATTAGAACTCTACAAAGCTCATCAACTCACACCCTTAATTCACACTCAACAGATAATTCAAACAACACAAAGAATGAAGGGAAATGTTCAATTTATAGGAAATTCCTTGACCATTATCCAAGAACTCAACCCAAAGGATGGAAGAATTACATGAAGGTTATCAAGGAGTAGGTAATTGGTGGTTGATTTGCATCATGAATGCCACTCCTCCCCATGATCATTAGCTATTAAGCTTTGGAAGAAAAGGAATAGGCTAGCCTTTTTGAAACTCACGTGATTGAGAAATGAGGGGTAAATGGGACAATCTTTTTGGGACAGTCCAATATAACTAGCATTCTTGTATACATGCACATTCTCACTCTTATGTTATATTTTTAATACACATCTCAACCATGTATTATAACCTAATGTCACAACCTGGCCTAATATTTCAAGGTGGTAGATGTTTTGCAACATACCTATAATCCATGTACATTTTATCAAAAATGATAGTTTACAATGTGTTCATGGTATATTAATTTAATACAAACCCACATATGTATTGTCACATAGATAATGTATTTCTAACATATAGTTCCAATATAGTTAATCATAATGTCCATACAATATAGTTTTATAAGACTTAATATATAGTCACACAATGTCACACTACACTATATAATATAGTTGTAAATGTACATAACCGCTAATATAATATTATTTATGTGATGCCCCCAAAATAGGTATACAACACCCATTCTGAGTCGTCAAAATACAAGGTACAGAAACAACTACAACTTTATTAATACAACATAAAAACTGTGAGTTTAAATACAAATATTGTCATCTAGACAATATCTACACTCAAATAAGTCCTCATTACAATTATTGATACATTATTTTACAAAAATGGTGAGTACTACTAAAACGACTTTCTAGAACCTTCATTCCATACCAGAGCTAGTACTAGTACTATATTCTCGCCTCCTGAGAAGAAAAATGGAACAAAAAGGAAAAGGGTGAGCTCAAGTAGCCCAGTAAAGAATATTATGACTAAGATAATATAGAACAAATTATCGTTAGTCTTCAACAGGGAAAAATTTGATAAAATACAATAGACAACAAGTTTCAGATCAATATTCGCAGCGGAAATAATAATTCATTAGAAGAGTTAAATAGAGAATGAAATCAATTATCTTCTATATATGAATTTAAAAGTTCATCGTCGATATTTTGTCCCTGTAACATCAATCAATATATATCTGGAATCAAATATTCATCATTGCACCTACAAAGCCAAAGATATTCATCACCGGTCATGTTCATCTAAACACCTGTTCATCTTTGCACTATGGGCTAAAGATATTCATCAGAAATTATTCATCTTTGCACTACAGGCCAAAGATATTCAATAATATCATCATTTAGGACTGAGGATGATGAAAAATATTTTAAAGGAAACGAATCCAGTGAAACAAAATAACAAATATTAAAGATTCGTATTTCGGTTTATCCATGTCCAAAAATACCTCATAAGTAATCATAGTGGAGTAAAATTCAAGAATGATCAAAACATGGATACAATCAAAGCTAGTATCCATAATAGATATTTTGGAGGAAAAACAAAAATTTAATTTTTCTGTGAATAGTGATGTATACGTGAATAGTGCCGTATACGTGAATAGCAACCCCAACACTAAAAGACAAGAATTTCACAAAAAAAATCTTACCAATATTCTGGCATAATGATATTGAAAAAAATAATATCATTTAAAAAAATATAATATCCCTTACTTCGAAAAGACAATACTTCTGACTGGAATACTGGATATAGATTTGAAGGAAACTTGCACCGTATAGCAACACTCAAAGTATTAAAATACTCACAAGAATACGCTCGATAATATAGAGAGAGAAATATTTCAGTTTCTGGTGTGATTTTCAATTCTAACCTAAGCACCCTATTTATAGGAAAATGCTTAGAACACTAAAGCAGAAAATTTAATATAATATTATTATTATTTGTTAAAATTCCATACGCCCACTTTTGAAGATCTGAATTCAGCAATTAATAACACATGCTAGATCCACTTAACTCACCAAACACGTTTTTCTTAAAAAAAATAATTAAACTTCCAAAAATCAATTATTTCGGAACTTCAGAACTTCAATAATTCATAATAAATAGCCCTTTTGTCAGAAAAATTCAAACCACATGTCTTTTCCATAGGAAATTTCATTATCTACAACTTGGCAGAAGAAAGTTTTTCCAAATTCCAAATAGAAATTGACCGAAATCCATAAACGGGCGATTTTACAAGCTATAGTCAAATTTCAGTCAAGAAATGGGGTCCACCGACACACAAAACATGTGTTAATCATTTAATGCAACAAAAATACTCTTTCTCCTCATATACTCATATATCCCACATTCATTGTAAAAATATCATCATTATTATATTATAATAATATAATAAAATATTATTTTATCAGAAAAGATAAAATATCGATTTTCAACAATTGTCACTTTAAAAAAATTTATCTATCTATATCCACATAAAATGAATATTTTCCTCATCATATAAATCAATAATTAATTATTCACAAATAATATTATAGAATCACAATATCGACAACCGTGCAGCTTCCCGAAAGAGGGGCTTTCCAATAAGGATTTCTCCTTATCAAGTGCATGATTAGGTGACCAAACCTCTCCTTAGATGTAACTTTCGGACATTGCCAATAATGTTATCTAATAATATTATTCAGATAATATGAATTATTGCTTCGATAATGGAAAATACTGTGTAGTGACAATTATTGAAACAACAGTAATATAAAATATCAACGCAACAATTATTGAAATAAAATAAAATACTGAACACTAATTACTATAACAATTATTGAGTATTGCCTTCTTACGTAAGAATCAATAATTGGTGCAATACTGCTAATGCACTCTTGTGCAACAATGCAGACATCGTGTTTTAACCAATTATTCCAACAAAGATTAACGATAACAACTACGCCAAGTTATTGATAAACAATTTATACTTATCGCTTTCTTCATCCAATCGCTTTCCAGTTATGGGGCCCACAAAGATCGTGCTGTCATCGCATTTAATATTCTCCGAAGCCGAGAAGAATATTCCACGACCAAACGAATATTCCCCGACAACAATGAATATTTTATAACCACTTGCTTATTTAAAATATTTGCGCAGTTTACCCATAACTAACCTCATTAATTAATTCAACCCTTACTATTTCAAAATAATAAATAGAGGAAATTAAATTTCATTTATTAATAATTTGGGGTCTTACAACCTCCCCTCCTTATGAAATTTCGTCCTCGAAATTGACGTCGTACTGGTGTGTTTCAAAAGATGAGGATACCTCGCTTTCATTTCGCTTTCCAACTCCTGTGTCATTTCCTCAATAGCATGGTTCCTCCACAAAACTTTAACTTGTGGTATAACCTTTGTGCGTAGGACATGCTCTTTCCTATCCAAGATCTTGATAGGTACCTCCTCGCACGTTAAGTCTTCAGCTATCTTGTCCGGTTCCAACTTAATGACGTGGTTTGGGTCTTTCACATATATATGAAGCACAGATATATGAAAAACATTATGAACACGAGACGTACTTGGAGGTAACGCGGGTCTATAGGCCACATTTCCTACTCGGTCAAGAATCTAAAATGGACCAATAAATCATGGATTGAGCTTTCCTCTCTTCCCAAATCTTGTAACTCCCTTCCATGGAGCCACACGCAATAATGCATGATCCCAAATACTAAATTCCACGTCCTTTCGATGAAGATCCGCATAACTCTTTTGTCGATCCTGTGCCGTATGTAGATGTTGTCGAATCATTTGGATCTTTTCCGTAGTCATACGTACCAACTCGGGTCCCAACAATGTTGCTTCACCCACCTCATCCCAACATATTGGAGAGCGACACTTTCGTCCATATAATTCTTCAAATGGAGCCACACCTATACTTGCCTGATAACTGTTGTTGTAAGAGAATTCCACCAACGATAAATACTTATCCCAACTCCCTTTGAAGTCTAGGACACAGAGTCTTAATAGATCTTCAAGAGTTTGAATAGTTCTCTTTGATTGTCCGTCCGTTTGAAGATGGTATGCTGAACTGAATCGTAAATCCATGCCCATAGCTTTTTGCAAGCTAACCCAAAATCTTGAAGTGAATCTTGGGTCACGATCCGAAACTATGGATACTGGCACGCCATGCAATCTCACAATCTCATCTACGTACATACGAGCAAGATGTTCAAGGGAATAAGTCTCCTGTATCGGAAAGAAATGAGCAGACTTGGTTAATCTATCAACAATAACCCAAATAACATTTATGCCTTGAGAAACCGTGGGAAGACCCGTAACGAAATCCATGGTAATGTGTTCCCACTTCCATTTTAGAATCTCAAGTGGTTGCAATGGGACCTTAGGCACTTGATGCTCAGCCTTTACACATTGACAAATTAAACACCTCGAGATAAACTTTGTAATATCTCTCTTCATATTGTTCCACAAAAATGTATGTCGAAGATCACGATACATTTTGGTACTTCCAAGATGGATTGCAAATGGTGTATTGTGTGGCCCCATCATGATCTTGTACTTTAAATCAGAATCATTAGGAACACAAAGTCTGGATTGGACTCGAAGTATTCCTTCTTCATCGATTCTTGCTTCTGGAATAGCACCTTCTTCCACTTTCTTCTTCATACGCATCAGCTCCGGGTCTGTGGCTTGAGCAACTTTAACTTTTTCGATTAAAGTTGGTTCTATACGTATACTTGACATCATTGCATGGGTCCCCGGAGTCTTGAATTCTATCTTCATCTTTTGTAAATCACACCAAATGGGCCTTTGTGTTGACAACATCGCACTCGTTCCCGCGTATGATCTTCTACTCAATGTGTCGGCTACAACGTTCACTTTTCCAGGATGGTATTGAATGGTATGGTCGTAGTCTTTCAACGGCTCGAGCCAATGTCGTTGCCGTATGTTGAGTTCTTTCTGAGTGAAGAAATATTTGAGGCTTTTATGGTCTGAATATATCTCCACTTTCTCCCCATATAGATAGTGCCTGCAGATCTTTAGCACGAAAACGACTGCTGCCAACTGTAGATCATGAGTAGGATAATTCCTCTCATATTCTTTAAGTTGTCACGAGGCATAGGCTATAACTTTCCCACGCTTGCATGAGAACACATCCTAGCCCTTTGCTCTCAAGCATCGTCAGAGATAACAAATCCATCCGAACCAGATGGTATGGTCAAAACAGGTGCCGAAATGAGTCTCCTCTTAAGCTCTTGGAAACTCTTCTCGCATTCCTCGCTCCATACGAATTTGATATCTTTCTGAGTCAGCTGAGTTAATGGAGTAGCGATTCGAGAAAATCCTTCCACGAATCTCCGATAATAATAAGCTAAGCCCAAAAAGCTACATACTTCGATCACCGACTTCGGTTGTTCCCAGCTTTGTATTGCTTCAATCTTCGTCGGGTCAACAGATACTCCATGTTTTGACAGCACGTGCCCAAGGAATGCTACTTCCTCAAGCCAGAACTCGCATTTCATCAACTTGGCATATAACTTGTTTTCACGAAGCCTTTGGAGTACTAGCTTCAAATGGTGCTCATGATCTTCACGACTTTTGGAATATATGAGGATGTCATCAATAAAAACAACAACGAACTGATCCAAATATTCCTTGAATACTTGGTTCATCATATCCATGAAAGCCGTATGAGCATTAGTCAATCCAAAAGACATGACTAAGAATTCATAATGCCCGTACGGAGTTCTAAAGGCAGTCCTTGGAATATCCTCAGTTCTAATCTTCAGCTGATGATATCAAGAATGAAGATCGATTTTTGAAAAGAATTGTGCTCCTTGTAACTGGTCAAACAGGTCATCAATACAAGGTAGCTGATACCTATTCTCTGATAGTAGTGACATGGTTTAATTCCGAATAGAATCGTCAATACAAAGTCACATACTCGCCTTTCTTCTTTACTTAAAAAAGAGCAACTTCACCCAGACGAGATGTACTAGATTTAATGAAATTGATGTCCAACAACTCCTGTAATTGGACCTTTAACTCCTGAAGTTCAATAAGAGCCATTCTATATGGGGTTTTAGAAATGGGCTTTGTACCAGGTTCAAGATCAATAAAGAATTCAACTTCACGTTCTAGGGGTAGACCAGAAAGTTCTTCAGGAAATACGTCAGGAAAGTTAATAACAACAGGAATATTATTCAAATATGACGTGTCTTTATTCAAATCCATAACATGGGCTAAGAAAGCTTGACATCCATTTTTAATAAAAAGAATAGCTTTATGACTTGATATAACAGTGATTGATTTTAATGGCTTAGTTGCTTGAATTCGCACAATAGGTTGGTTAGGAATATGAAAACTAACAACCTTACGAAAACAATCAATTTTGTCATAATGAGTAGTTAACCAATCAATCCCTAAAATCACGTCAAATGCAAGTATCTTTAAAGAGATAAGGTCAACAGGTAAGGTGATGGTGCCAACTTGGATTGAACAAGATTTATAAACAGTGGATGTGATGAAAGTTTCTCCTAACGGAGTCTCCGTAGATAAATCAAAGTCTAATTTCTCCGGAGTCAAGTTTAAACGTTGAGCACAAGCAGGAGAAATAAATGAATGGGTAGCACCAGTATCTAGTAAGGTATAAACTTCACATGAATTTATGATTAGCTTACCCATGATCACCTCGTTTGGGTTCCTCGCATGTTGACCAGTCACGACAAACGCTCTTCCAGGAACCGTTGACTATGACTTTTCTGGGATAGCCTTTTGAGTCACCATCCCCGCTAGACTTGGTTTCCCTGCAGTGAAATCTCGAGCGATATGTCCTTCCTTTCCACAGTTATAACATACCTTAAACCTGCTAGGGTTTTAATGATATGTCCTTTTTTTCCACACTTATAGCATATACGACCGGTGGTCGTTCTCCTCCTTGGAACCGATTCTTTCACTTGGTGTCTTTGACGTCTTCGATTGTCATTGTTGAATCTCCTCTTTTTAAAATCTCCTCCCGACTCGCTTCTTCTATTCTCATGGCCATGATTACCACCAGAGTGGTTGCCGCTTTTGTCCGTATTTTTCTTTCTCCGCTGGTTATCATTGTTCTGATGACTGCTGTCATCGGTATGATCCTGGTTGTGGTCCCTCAGTTGAACGTACTCATTATCTCGCTCTAATAATTGAGCCATATTGATAACATCTTAATAGAGAGAAAATTTATGTGAAATGAGATATTGACGTATGCCGGGTTTCAAACCTCTCAGAAACATCCGCGTCATACGTTCCTCATTCTCCACTAAATGAGGTGCAAACTTGGACAACTCTGCAAACTTCGCCTCGTACTGGGACACCGTCATGTTATTCTGCTCTAGTCTAATAAACTCTACCTCCTTCATATGACGAATGCTAAGTGCGACTGGATGGGTACGTTTTACCGATTCCCACCAAAGAATCTGGGTACCTCAAGATTCCCAACATAAATGTGGCGAATGGAACCTTACATGGAACTTCTCTCATGCATCCCAAGACATCGAATATCTTGGTAATTTATTTGACCCACGCCTCCGCTTTAATCGGATCCGCTTTCCCAGCACTCAGTGGTCCCAACTCCTTGAATCGCTTGGTCAGTGACATACCGTGAATTTCTATCATTTCCTCCTCGTATTTTGAACACTAGTCTCTCCTCGTCGATTTTGTATGAACTGTAAAAAGCTTCTAAACATCCCATCATTCATCATCTGCTTAGTGGTGTCGTTCACAGGAGGAACATTGCCAGCCTGTTGTACGTTCTACTCGTTGGTGAGTACATGCGTCTCCACGGTTTCATTTACTCCATTGTTAACATTCTCAGTTGCCATTCTTAAATACTGCCATAAAATAAGGGTTAATTAAACAAATTAACAAATCACATAATACCCCTATATTATGACCGACCAACAAATAAGCTTAGGTAGGACACACTAGCAAAGGATTTACTCGTCTTTCCCCTCCTAGTTCTATTCCTCGATCTTCGCCAGAGATCATATCCCTAAGCTCGATACTAATCACCGTGACCCCCAAAATAGGTATACAACACCCATTCTCGAAGTCACAAAAATACATGGTACGTAAACAACTACAATTTTATTAATACAACATAAAAACTGTGAGTTTAAATACAATATTGTCATCTAGACAATATCCACACTCAAATAAGTCCTCATTACAATTATTGATACATTATTTTACAAAAATGGTGAGGACTACTAAAACGACTTTCTAGAACCTTCATTCCATACCCCGACTAGTACTCGCTACATTCTCGCCTCCTGAGAAGAAAAATGGAACAAAAAGTAAAAGGGTGAGCTCAACTAGCCCAGTAAAGAATATTATGACTAAGATAATATAGAACAAATTATCGTTAGTCTTCAACAGGGAAAAATTTGATAAAATACAATAGACAACAAGTTTCATATCAATATTCGCAGCGAAAATAATAATTCATTAGAAGAGTTAAATAGAGAATGAAATCTTCTATCTTCTATATATGAATTTAAAATTTCATCATCGATATTTTATCCCTGTAACATCAATCAATATATATCTGGAATCAAATATTCATCTTTACACTACAGGCCAAAGATATTCATCAGTTGGTCATGTTCATCTAAACACCTGTTCATCTTTGCACTACGGGCCAAAGATATTCATCAGAAATCATTCGACTTTGCACTACAGGCCAAAGATATTCAGTAATATCATCATTTAGGACTGAGGATGATGAAAAATATTTTAAAGGAAACAAATCCAGTGAAACAAAATAACAAATATTAAGGATTCGTATTTCGGTTTATCCATGTCCAAAAATACCTCATAAGTAATCATAGTGGAGTAAAATTCAAGAATGATCAAAACATGGATACAATCAAAGCTAGTATCCATAATAGATATTTTGGAGGAAAAAAAAATTTAATTTTTTTGTGAATAGTGTCGTATACGTGAATAGTAACCCCGACACTAAAAGACAAGAATTTCACAAGAAAAATCTTACCAATATTCCGGCATAATGATATTGGAAAAAATAATATCATTTAAAAAAAAAATAATATCCCTTACTTCGAAAAGAGAATAGATTGACGATTTGAATACTTGATATAGAGTCAAGGGAACTTGCAATCAGATAAAGAACACTCAAAGTATTAAAATACTCACAAGAATACGCCGATAATATAGAGAGAAAGAAAGATTTCGATTTAGTGTGATTTTCAATTCTAACCTAAGCACCCTATTTATAGGAAAATGCTTAGAACACCAAAGCAGAAAATTTAATATAATATTATTATTATTTGTTAAAATTCCATACGCCCACTTTTGAAGATCTGAATTTTGCAATTAATAACACATGCTAGACCCACTTAACTCACCAAACACGTTTTTCTTGAAAAAAATAATTAAATTTCCAAAAATCAATTATTTCGGAACTTCAGAAGTTCAATAATTCATAATAAATAGCCCTTTTGTCAGAAAATTTGAACCACATGTCTTTTCCCTAGGAAATTTCATTATCTACAACTTGGCAGAAGAAAGTTTTTCCAAATTCCAAATGTAAATTGACCAAATCCACAAACCAAGATTATACAAAGTTATAATCAAATTTCGACCAAGAAATGGGGTCCACATTAACACACAAAACATGTGTTAATCATTTAATGTAACAAAAATACTCTTTCTCCTCATATACTTATATATCCCACATTCATTGTAAAAATATCATCATTATTATATTATAATAATATAATAAAATATTATTTTATTAGAAAAGATAAAATATCGATTTTCAACAATTGTCACTTTAAAAATTTTCTCCATCTATATCCATATAAAATGAATATTTTCCTCATCATATAAATCAATAATTAATTATTCACAAATAATATTACGTAATCACAATATCGATAACCAGTGCGCCTTCTAGAAAGAGGGGCTTTCCAATAAGGATTTCTCCTTCTCGGCCGCCGCAATTAGGTGACCAAACCTCTCCTAAGATGTAACTTTCTAGACATTGCCAATAATGTTATCTAATAATATTATTCAGATAATATGAATTATTGCTTCGATAATGGAAAATACTTGTAGTGACAATTATTGAAACAACAAAGAATATAAAATATCAACGCAACAATTATTAAAATAAAATAAAATCTTGAATAAGTAATTACAGTAACAATTATTGAGTAGTGCCTTCTTATGTAAGAATCAATAATTGGTGCAATCAATACCGCTTGCTATCAGGTAACAACGCCAGACATCGTGTTTTAACCACCGGTATTCCAACAAGATAATCTGTGAATAATCATACACGTTATTTATAAACAACTTATACTTGTCATTTTCTTTATCCAATCGCTTTCCATTATGAGGCCCACAAAAGACTGCGCCATCGTATGAATATTCCCCGACAACAATAAATATTTTATAACCACTTGCTTATTTAAAATATTTGCTCATTTTACCCATAACTAACCTCATTAATCAATTCAATCCTTACTATTTCAAAATAATAAATAGAGAAAATTAAATTTCATTTATTAATAATTTGACGTCTTACAATTTAGCAATTAATGGTAATTACACATTATTAGTTAATTACTAAAATTCAATATTCTACCACAACCATCATCAATTAATTAATATAATCATTAATTGATCCTTATTATTAAATAATTAATATATCATACATCAATTATCAACTAATAGTATACTATCACACCAATTAACAATTAATATACTTAATTGCTTACTTTATAATCCCTTCATTAATTAATATTACTGTTAATATTTTCCATCACCATACCCCACAAGGCTTCAATGAGTTTATCACAAAACTCCACATATCCTCAATTATTCCGTTATTTAATATAAGTAAGTTATCTCATTTCATAACACGAAATCGTTCATATTCAAATAAATATTCATTTTCATTAAGATATTCATTTATTAAGACGTGAAAATTCTCGGGTATTACAGGATCCATAGCATCAAATGGCTTTAAAATGGTGTTTTTCGAAATCTGTCCAAGAACAAAATTTGTTGTCTGACAAGATAATGTCAGGAGCCACAAATTCTTGTTCGTTTGTTGTTTTTGATGTTTTAAAGTTGTTATAGGTAGCCTGGTATGTGGTCTTTAAGCTGCAAGTGGAATAACTACCATTTAATGTCTGGATTTGAAGATATAATCGGTCAAAACCCGTTGACTGGGCATGACAGGGCTGAATCTGGGTAACCCAGAAGTCCATGACCAGCGTCTGAGAACGACTTCAAGCTTCCAGATCTGTCAGTTTGTTTTGTGTTATGATGTTTTTGTTGTATCATAAATGTAGCTGGTTATGTGGACAATAGATCTATGCTTTAAGATCGCTTATATCATAAACATATTGAAGGTAATTAATGGTCAAACCTGACCATCCGATCACGCTTTGCATTTCTGGGATTTTAAAGAAACTGTAAGAGCATTGATTCTGACAGACTTTGACCAAGTGATACATTATGGATCTGTTGTTTTTAGACTGAGATCTTGACATCTCGTTGTTCCTTGTCATGAATACTACATGTAGGAATCATAAAACCACCAAAAAAAGATCAGAACCTAGATTAATTTGTACTGTAAAGTGACTAGTCGAAGTTCTGGGTTTCTAGAGAAACCCAGGTAATGCCTGACAGTAAGTTTAAGGAGCTAGATCTTCATGATTTATTGTAGTATGACCAGAATAATTATTGTAACTTGTAGAGTTACAAAAACACTATAAGTTGGATGTTCAAGCTAGCCCAGAAACTAAGTATACTGAGAATTAAACGTGGTCAAACGTTGGACCTTGAACACGAAGCTGTCAGTGTTCTTGAGCTCAAGAACACCAACAACGAAATAAATTCTAAAAATTACAAAAAATGGTTTTAAAAATTATTTTAAATTATGAAAAATACTTTCTGACTATTTGGAATATTTTTTCATTAATAATTATAATTATTTTAATATTAATGCTATTTAATTTATTTAATTAGTGTATTAAATAAATTAGAGAAAAATGATTTTAATTATATAAAAATCATTTTAAATAAGAATAAAGTATTTAAAAATATTTGGAGTTATAAAATGTGACTTTTAATATTTTTAGAGAATTTTTATTAATAATTTAATATTAATGTATTAGATTTATTTAATTATTAAATTAAATAAATAAGTTAAAAATGATTTTATTAATTTAAAATCATTTTAAATAAGAATAAAATGTTAAAAAATATTTTGAATTATAAAATATAATTTTCAATATTTTTGGAGAATTCTCATTAATAAATTAATATTAATGATATTAGATTTATTGAATTATTATATTAAATAAATGAATTAAAAATGATTTTATTGATTTAGAAAATCATTTAAAAATGAGAAAATGTTTTAAAAATATTTTAAGTTATAATTAATAACTTTTAATATTTTGATAATAATTTCATTAATATTTAAATATTAATGGTGATGGTTTAAAATGATTTTAATTAATTTAAAAATCATTTAAGTAGAATATGGATGATTTAAAAATGTTTTAAGTTATTAACAATAACTTTAATATTTTGACAAGTATTGAAAGTAGTATGCACACAAGTCAATCATGTTTGATGATAAAGCATATACTTTGTAACAATCTTATTCATTTATTAATAAAAAGTATTAATTTATTAAAGGCTTTTAATTATCTACATGATGTTGTTTTATAATATGTGATAAACCCATAGTTTTAAGCAATGCTTTTAGAATAATGATGATGATCATTCTAATGAGATCTAAATTCTTAGAAAGCTTAAAACTAAAATAGTTCCCAATCATTGATTACTAAATTGGGGATTAGTGAATCCGGATAGATTGGTACATACGCTGTTGCTTTCATCGGATGAGGATGATTGATCTCACGATCATTTGTGTGGAGACACTAAAGCAAGTATGTAGGTGCTTATTGGAGAATAAGTTCACCGAACGTGGCTCGCTAAGGAATACCTAATGGAGTTTTACTTGTCCATCACAATAGGAATTCTCAGTAGTGATAGTAGTACAAGTAATCCTTAGACTTGAGATCATCATAGATCTTGTGTATGATGAGTTATACTTTGACTTATTCCTTAAGACCCTTAGGGTATATCAAAGGGTATGCTTGGGTATAATAAGTTGTACATGGAGATAATGTATGATCAATAAAGAATCTACCACTTCTAATAAAAGAGGAGAAATGTCATATGTGATTCGATAAATGACAACCCAAGTAGTCCTTGGCGAGGCGTAATGAAATTAGAAAGGAGTTTCTAATTTGCATTACTTGAGTTGTGCATTTAAGGATCGAAATACATATAATTAAATAAAATAAGACTTGACAAAGAATTCCATGTCTTATATTTAATTGGGACATCAGATGGTGGAAGGATTGAATTGTACGGTAACTATTTACTCAAAGGTTCTTTTATGATTAATGTTGAAATCAATATTATCCGGAAAGTCATTGATCGCTAGGAGGCTTATCCCTATCAGAGAATAAATATTATTTATTTAAATAAATTAATTGTTTAATTTATTTATTTAAATAGGATTAGAATTGTTTCTAATTGATTTATTCACAACCTGGGTTTAATAATATGGAGAACCTAAAGGGTCACACCATAAAAGAAGAATAATTATTTAAGAGTTAATGGCATAATCGTAATAATATGTTATGTATATTTAATTTAATCTATGGTGATAGAATAAATTAAATAGCTTAATATTTATTATTTAATATTTTAGAAATATTAAATATAAATTAATAAGATGAGTCTTATTAATATTATTACAATTATTATTATTTTAATTTTAAAAGAGTTTAGGAATTAATTTAATATAAGTACTCTCATTTATTCCTAATTGATTAGAAAGGAAAATTAGTTAAAGGAGTTTAATTAATTATCCCTAATAAGATTAGGGAGCTTAATTAATTAAAAGAATTAAATTAATTAAATAAATCCCAATTCCTTAATTGTTAAGGTGGGTTGCCCACATCTATAAATAAGAGGAGTCTTATTATGGGTGGGGGAGTGGTTGACTTTTTACAAATACGTAATAATTCCAATTTGTTGAGAGTACGCCTTTTTCTATACTGAGATAGGAAAAACTAGGGTTTGAGCCAATACCCTTCTTCTTGAAAAATTCTTTTCCTCCTTGGTGGATCACCTTCTAGAGGCCAAACACATGGGTGGCTAACGCCGATCAAAGGAAGGAACCAAACCCGGTGGATTCAAGGAGATCGCGAGAAGTAGGAGGTGAACTTCGCACTGAGGAAGCTCGATCTTCAAGGGTATGATTTTATTCTTTATCTTTTCGCTTAATTAATAATTATGCATAAAGGGTGATCCGTATATGGTTTGTAAATTTTTAAACTCGATTTTACACGCTTCAGCACTTTTTATGCAATTTGATCAAGGCTCTTGAATATTACAAACCTAACAAAGGCATCATGAGCCAAACCTTTATGCGAATTATTAATTGTTTTAATTTAATATCTATATTGATATGTGTTTAGAACAATTTAATTGGGCATAATTTTATTATATAAATTTTTTTTTTTTAAAAAAAGGGGACCAAAATATTTTTTTAACGAATCCATTTTTTTTTTAAAACGGTACTTTGGTCCACGGACTAACAGTTTGTTATCATGCAAGTACTAGGATTCTTTAATAAGATTAATATTATTTATATATATATTAGTTATATATATAAATCCTAGCATCCTGAATTCTTTTAATGGGCCACGTGGCTGCATGGCAACGTGCAGAAGCATGTTAACAAATTCTGGCAGCAAACTTACAAGAAAAATTAAGGAAATCACGTGCTTGAAAATAATAATAATAATAATAATAATAATAATAATAATAATAATAATAATAATAATAAGGTAGCAGGTCTTTTATAATGAGCTGTTTCATGGTTTAAAGGAGCATGCAATTTTGGTTTGTTTCCTGCGGATTATTATATAATAAAGCAATGAAGGGAGCTAACATGCACGGAAATACAGTTTTTTTTATATTAAAAGCTAGCCACGGGTCTTTGAAAAGTCAAGATGGCCGAGTTGGTCTAAGGCGCGGATCACGTTTTCTTTTACCGTAAAATATTATATATATAATATAATATTCTCAATAATTTTATAATTAAAATAAAAGGTTTATTTTAATTTTAAAATAAAAAGTTTATTTTAATTTTAAAATAATAGGTTTATTTTAATTTTAAAATTAGATTTCATGCTAACTAATTAGAGTTGGAATTGGATTCCATGATAACTAATTAGAGTTGAAATTGGATTCCATGTTTCCTAAAATAAAGGAGTTTATTTGTGAATAAGAAAGTGAATCCATGTTTCCTTAAATAAAGGAGTTTATTTAAATATGAAATAAGATTTCATATTATTCAAAATAAAAGAGTTTATTTGTGAATAGAAAAAAGAATCCTAATTTCCTTAAATAAAGGAGTTTATTTAGATATGAAATAAGATTTCATATTATTAAAAATAAAGGAGTTTATTTGTGAATAGGAAAAGAGAATCTATGTTTCCTTAAATAAAGGAGTTTATTTAAATATGAAATAAGATTTCATATTATTCAAAATAAAGGAGTTTATTTGTGAATAGGAAAGAAAATCCGTGTTTCCTTAAATAAAGGAGTTTATTATAAATTTTTTTACTTGGAATTGATTCCATAATTAATTAAAATAAAGGAGTTTATTTTGATTAAATGATTTTGATTAAAATAAAATAGTTTATTTTATTCAAAATTGGATAAATTAAAATAAAATAGTTTTATTTTGATTTAAATTTGGATTAAAATAAAGGAGTTTATTTTGATTCAAAAATAAATTTTATACTAACTAAATTTGCCCATTAAATGATATCAATATATATATTAAATTTTTATTATTCATAAGATGAATGTTATTTATCGATGCATATGGTGATGTGTATGATAATAAATGGGATTGATTATGGACTATCGACCAATGCGATTGATTTTATTTTAGTTGGATGCATGAATGTATGGGTTTTATTAAATGGGGTCTCACAGTACTCGCCTTCTCTAATTTTTTCTTAATGTAAATTCTAACTCCCTCCTATGTACTTCCCTCGATCACGATCAAGGTTTCTATTTATTTTAAATAGTTTTGTAATAGGAATAGTTAGAATTAATTTTGAAAAATTGGAGATCAAGGAGCAAGGAGCGCTTGAAGACCCATTTGTAATAGGAGCCCTAGTTTAAATGTAATAGTTATATTTAAATATTATTTCTTGCACCCTTTGGGAGTTTGACCTTTTGGTTCACTTGGTGGCTCTAGTGAACCAAACTAAAATAAAAGTCCATAATCAATCCAAGTAGAATATAAAGATTCTATATGTGCATGCTTATACTATATATATTATATATTATGCAAACATGCTTCGCATGTTCATTAATATGACGCGTATTTTATATATATATATGCATGCTACTAAACAAGATGAGACAAATTAATAACAAACCCCTCAATTTTTTTATATTAAGTCCTAAGCGCTTAAAGATATTTGGAATATCGAACGTCGCCTTTCTAGCATGATAAAATTAATAGAGTATTAAATATTTAATATGAGTTTGTTGTGTCACCACAAGGCAAGTATTAGGTATTTAAGATGTTAATTTATCACATTTGATGCTTATAAAGAAAATTGAACAATGTTGTTTTGTTGTGTCACCACAAGGATGATATTTTTCTTTTTTGAATATATGGAGTGCTAGGTCTGGACTTAACTTGGATAATTTTGATTCTTGATGTGCCACCACTTGATCAAAATAATCTAAGAGGCAAAAAGAAAAGGAGTTGCATAGTTGATGTAATTGACAAAAGTTGTCTACCTATTTATTTATATATAGTTTGTTGTGTCACCACAAGGCTATATATACATTTGAAATGGGATCCTTATTCTCACTAGCGAGATCTTTAATTAGATTTTGCCAACTATATATATGAGGGTAATATAGTTTGAAGAAAATAGTGGGAGATACTAATTTAAAACAAGACCTAATTTATTTTGGTAATTAATAAAAGAATGTATGTTAAAATGTTGTTAATTACAAATTCATTTACGTAATTTTACAATGTCTAAATTACTATCATCAAAGCATATTAGATGCTAAATTAACCGAATCAATTAAATGGATTGGTTAAGGAATTTGAGAATAGTTCTCATAGCTGAAAAGCTATCTTATGTCCTTAATACGCCTATCCCTGCAATGGTTGCAGACAATGCCTCTGAGGAAGACATTGCTACTTTTAAAAAGTGGCAAGATGATGCACAGTTGGCTCATGCATCATGCTCGCATCCACGAGTAACGAGCTTCAAATACAACATGAAACTATGGATGCTCCTACTATATTCCTGCACATCAAGTAGTTGATGGTGAGGAAAGTAGGACCGATAGATATCGAGATATCTAAGGAGCTCTTCCGATCTAGAATGACCAATGGCACTATAGTATGCATAAAAAAGTTCTTAACATAATCAATTTGATTGATCAATTAGACAACCGGTTTTGTCATGGATGGAGAGTTGAGCCAAGATTTGATCTTGCACTCACTCCCTAACTCCTTTCACAATTGTTGTGAATTTTCATATGAACAAGCTAGATATCGCCTTTCTTTGATTTGCTTAACATGTTGAAAAATGTTGAGAGTCACTTTCAACCAAGAAAGATCATGTCTTCTTGGTAGGGACCAAAGGATCTTCTGAAAAGAAGAACGATTCAAAGAAGGTAAACAGAAAGGCGTAAATGAAGGATAATAAGAACAAAACTAATATGGATGGCAAAGGAGTTTGCTACCACTGCAATAAGCCTGGACACTGGAAAGAAACTGCGAGAAGCATCTTGCAGAGGCTAACCGAAGAAGCTTAGTGAAGTTTTGGTTACAATACAGTTTTTGTTCATGATTGAAATAAATTTTTCTTTAAGTCAAGGTTCTACTTGGGTATTGGATACCAACTTTGGTTATCATAAATATAGATTTATAAAAGGACCAAATAGAGTAGAAAGCTAAACAAATATAAGTAATCCTGTGTGGGAAATGAAGCAAAGGTTGCAACATTAGCCATAGAAACTTATAGTTTAGCAATCGCTTACTGCAAATCTATTAAGTCAATAAGTTGTTATTGTGTTCCAGCCTCGTTGAAAGCATTATTTCCATTTTATTGTTGGACAATGAAATCTTTGGTATTATAATAAAGAACAATTGTTGTTCTATTTATAATAATAATGTTTTGTATAGAACTCGAATATTACTTAATAAATTTTGTATACTGACTTACATGAAAATAATTTTGCATATTGAACAAATTAGTATAAGAAAAGGAGATGATCATTCAAAGAGTTGAATGTATGTATTTGTTGAAATACAAGTGTGAATTATTTGAAAGGTTCAAAGAATTCAGAAATGAAACAAATTGACAAAGTATTAAGATTCTTTGATTAGATTAAGGAATAAATACTTGTGCAATAAGTTTCTAGATCATCTCAAATGGTTTTCTCATAATGGACACCTCCTGATACATAATAATTGATTGATGTATCTGAAAGGAAAAATCATACCTTGTTGGATATGGTGTCATCCATAATGATTTTATCGACATTCCAAAGATCCTTCAGGGTCATGTCCTAGAAATGGTCGCATATCTCTATAAAAGGTAACCTCAAAATCCGGCCCAAGACTCCATAAAAGTTATGGACAGGGGAGATTCCTAATCTTAAGTATGTTAAGATAAGGGGTTGTCCAACTTATGTGAAAAGGTTTCAAAGGATAAGTTTGGGACAAAATTTGACAAGTACATTTGTGGGACATCCTAAAGTAAGTTTAGGGCATATGTTCTATAATCCTACTTAGCAAAAGGTGTTTGTTATAAACATGTTACCTTCTAAGATAAAGGTGTTTATCATTGAAAGGGCTAGTGGGAGGATAATAGATCTTGAAGAGTTCAAGAACCACAAAATACTATAAGTCAAATAAGAGGAACTCAGAGATAGACCTATTTGTACCACAAAATCTAATCGTAAATCTGAATACTACCAAGATACCTAGGAGGTATGGATTCATCATAGATGATGATGATGAGGTACACATCATAGAAGATGATGATCCAAAGGACATACGATGAGGTAAGAGTTCTAGTGTGTACAAAAGGGACAAGGGGAGCTCGCGACACATTCCTAATATTATATGTTGATATACTACTTCCTGATAAGGAATGACATACTAATGCTACAATCAAGAATGATAAACTTGTTCAAACATTCCTCCATGAATGGTTTGGGAAGAGTATCTTAATTGGGGATAAAATCTATATAGATAGATATAAGAGGATGCTCGACTTAACCCAAGGAACGATATTCATTTGATGCTAAAGTCGCTTTAGCATGGCAAACTCCAAGAGATGTCTCATGTCGATGAGCTATGGAGTGTATCTCTTAATAGTCCCCACGCACTCCAAAAGAGAGGTCGCATGAGTGACAATCATGTATGCAATGAAATGTATGAGACCCGATGTCGATCGGTCGTATTATGGAGAAGTTCACTATGAGTCGTTGAAAAACATCTTAAAGTGCTTAACCCAAGACTAAGGATGTGATCATATTCATGGTGGTTCTTAATTAAAACTAGAGGGCTTAATGACTCAAGTTTTTCGCATGCACCAAGATTTACGTAAAAAATCACTTTAAGGTAAAGGGTTACCTTGAACAAAGGGTGTAGTGAATTGAAAGGTTCCAAACAAAGAAAAGAGTTCTTTGGATTAGTGATAAAGACAAAGTATATAGCTATAAATGAAGCTACAAGTTGATTGTTTGGATGAAAAGTTCATTACGTAACTAGGAATAGTTCCTAAGTCTCATCTTGGATCTAAACATGTGTTGTGGCACTTTCATTTGATTATTAGAATCATTGAAAGATGGGAAATCACTATAGAGATAGTGGACTCTCATGAACAACATTACATATCCATTAACTAAAGCTTATCCAATGCCAGGATAATCGCCACTTAGAGAAGAAGAGTATAAGATACCATGACGATTGGCTTTAGTGTGGGAGATTGCAAGTAGTATGCACACAAGCCAATCATGTTTGATGATAAAGCATATACTTTGTAACAATCTTATTCATTTATTAATAAAAAGTATTAATTTATTAAAGGCTTTTAATTATCTACATGATGTTGTTTTTATAATATGTGATAAACCCATAGTTTTAAGCAATGCTTTTAGAATAATGATGATGATCATTCTAATGAGATCTAAATTCTTAGAAAGCTTAAAACTAAAATAGTTCCCAATCATTGATTACTAAATTGGGGATTAGTGAATCCGGATAGATTGGTACATACGCTGTTGCTTTGCTCATTGGATGAGGATGATTGATCTCATGATCATTTGTGTGGAGACACTAAAGCAAGTATGTAGGTGCTTATTGGAGAATAAGTTCATCGAACGTGGCTCGCTAAGGAATACCTAATGGAGTTTAACTTGCCTCATCAATAGGAATTCTCAGAGTGATAGTAGTAGTAAAGTAATCCTTGGACTTGAGATCATCATAGTATCTTGTGTATGATGAGTTATACTTTGACTTATTCCTTAAGACCCTTAGGGTATATCAAAGGGTATGCTTGGGTATAATAAGTTGTATATGGAGATAATGTATGATCAATAAAGAATCTACCACTTCTAATAAAAGAGGAGAAATGTCCTATGTGATTCGATAAATGACAACCCAAAGAGTCCTTGGCGGCGTAATGAAATTAGAAAGGAGTTTCTAATTTGCATTACTTGAGTTGTGCATTTAAGGATCGAAATACATATAATTAAATAAAATAAGACTTGACAAAGAATTCCATGTCTTATATTTAATTGGGACATCAGTATGGTGGAATGATTGAATCAGTATTTGCAACTATTTACTCAAAGGTTCTTTTATGATTAATGTTGAAATCAATATTATCCGGAAAGTCGCTGATCGCTAGGAGGCTTATCCTTATTGTAGAATAAATATTATTTATTTAAATAAATTAATTGTTTAATTTATTTATTTAACTAAGATTAGAATTGTTCTAATTGATTTATTCACAACCGGTTTAATATGGAGAACCTAAAGGGTCACACCATAAAAGGAAGAATAATTATTTAAGAAGTTAATGGCATAATCGTAATAATATATTATGTATATTTAATTTAATCTATGGTGATAGAATAAATTAAATAGCTTAATATTTATTATTTAATATTTTAGAAATATTAAATATAAATTAATAAGAGGAGTCTTATTAATATTATTACAATTATTATTATTTTAATTTTTAAAAGAGTTTAGGAATTAATTTAATATAAGTACTCTCATTTATTCCTAATTGGATTAGGAAGGAAAATTAGTTAAAAGAGTTTAATTAATTATCCCTAATAAGATTAGGGAGCTTAATTAATTAAAAGAATTTAATTAATTAAATAAATCCCAATTCCTTAATTGTTAAGGTGGGTTGCCCACATCTATAAATAAGAGGAGTCTTATTATGGGTGGGGGAGTGGTTGACTTTTACAAATACGTAATAATTCCAATTTGTTGGGGAGTACGCCCTTTTTCTATACAGATAGGAAAAACTAGGGTTTGAGCCAATACCCCTTCTTCTTGAAAAATTCTTTTTCCTTGGTGGATCAGCTCTAGAGGCCAAACACATGGGTGGCTAACGTTGATCAAAGGAAGGAACCAAACCCGGTGGATTCAAGGAGATCGCGGAGAAGTAGGAGGTGAACTCGTACCTGAGGAAGCTCGATCTTCAAGGGTATGATTTTATTCTTTATCTTTTCGTTTAATTAATAATTATGCATAAAGGGTGATCCGGGTATATGGTTTGTAAATTTTTTAAACTCTGATTTTACACGTTTCCGCACTTTTTATGCAATTTGATTGCGTTCTTGAATATTACAAACCTAACAAGTATAACATTAATATTTTTATATTATGAAAAATTAATGATAATAAGATTATTTGATAATTAAATCATTTAAAAATAATTTAAGTGTTTAAAAAATTATTATAAATTATGATAATTGTTTATAAATTATTAAAAGCTTCCAAAAAATATTATAAACGATAATTAACTTATCTTAAATAATATTGAAGCTTAGAGACCAAGTTTAATTGACAATCAATGTGTTAATTACCGGATAAGGTGACCAGAACACCGAGATGAGACTAAAGTCCAACAAGACCGAACTAGTTAAACTTGTTAAGTGTTTATATGGGTTATAAAAACAAATGTTGCTATGTGGTAATATGCCTAGGGGAAGTTTGGTTGTAGAATACAGTGTTACGTGTTATGAAATATTGTGCTAATTGTGAGACTGATATTATTGGTTATAAGTCTTTCAAACGCAAATAAGTTTATTGTGTAGCTGTAAACAACGGAAAAGGCAAGTTTCCTAACTCAACCTTGAGTTATATTCATTCAATTATTATAGTGGTTAATTATTGCTAATTATACCATGTCCAAGAATTTATTGTTGATTATTCGCAGTTAGTGCATGTTTAATAATTCAAATTGAATTACTGATTCAGAAAATATATATTCGTAGAATTACTGTTGTTGGATATTTATATCTGTAGAAGCTAATATTGACAATACAGATAATTCCTGTTTATTGTTGAATTATGTTGAGAAATGTCTTAGCTAATTATTCTAGCGAGACAAACATTTGTTAGAACTTGATAGGTTCGAGAAGAGAAAAGAAGAGAATTTAATTATTATTGATAGATCAATGCCAGTTGTATCGGTTAGATCGAAAAAGAAAACTTGATAGGTTTGAGAAGATAAGAGAAGTAAATAGAAATAGAAATTATTGCATTTCGTTGTTAAATCAAATTCTGATTCAAAGACTGAGAAGAATAACATTTTATATAAAGGGAAAATTTTAGGTCGTATATTCAACCATTGCGCATTGTTAAGTATTATGCATAATATAGTGTACAAGGAGTTGGCCGGCTCTAAGTACTTGCAGAGGGGTATGATTTAATCTTTATGGTTATCTGATACACCTGCATATCTGTCAAAGTAAAACTTTAATATATACCCGAGAAGAGAAGTTCAAGATCCAATGGATCACTCAACATAAATCTGGAAAACATTCCACTTTATAATTACGTAGAATTGATTTTTGATTATTCATTAGAATATCGTAGAAACTTTGAAAGCATTGTACTATTTCATTATCAGATTACGAGAAGACTTGTTATTGATTAATGATTTGTTCAACTATTTCAAAGTTCCCCGAACTTTGGTTTCATTCTATCAAAATAGATAGTTTGTTCTTATTGATTCGTATACATTTATTGTATGTCTTAACTTGCGGGGCAAACTGGTTGCTCACCCTTGCTAAAGAAAATATTTCAGCTAGGAACGAAGATGCTAGCGGGTCAAAGAAGAACAAAGGCAAAGGCAAAATGCTGGATTAGTTTTTTTATAAACATTATGAATATGTTGTAAGTGTAAACCCTTTTTGTATATCTAAGGGGTATGTTTGTAATGTTAAGGTTAGCGGACCAAGGACTAATGTATTAACAACATATGTTAATGTGATATGTATTACTATTTCTATATGAATGGGTAGTTAGATGTTATTATATTGTGGATCGTGAGCACCAAAATCGGGGGTCATGTAACCCGGATTTGGGGGTGTCACAGGTTGGTATCAAAGCTGTAGGTTATAAACCATAAGTGGGGTGAGGAAAACCCTAGGAATATAACCATAAGTGAGATAGAGAAAACTCATTTAGAGTTCTAAGTGAGGGATTGTCGAAGTGAATCAATAATGAGATATGTGAACACATAGTGTGAGAACTTTGTACTGGTGAAGTACTAATCAAGTTATTTAAGCTGATTGTAGGATGTCGGGAGAAGATGAAACGAGTGCGGAGATGCTAGCAGCTATTACACCAATGCCAGAAGTCGAGGTGCCAACGCAAAGTGAATCAGTTGAGAAGGTGGGAGAAGATGAACCTATGGTCAATCTGGGGAGCGATCATGATGATTATCCTGAGGTGTATCTGAGTGGTGATGAGGAGGCAGAGTTTGAAGAAGCTAAGATGGAGAAATGGAATAAGACCAAAGTCGGAGAAAAAGATCACGAATCTGCAGAAGTTCAAGAACTCTGGAGTAAAGTGTTTCTCTTGGAGGAGTTGTGGAAGTCGAAGTGAGCGTTACACGAAATGACTGAAGAATGGAACGAGCTCAAGGCGCATATGGAAAGGATGAAGACTGAAGGTGGTGGATCGTCTGAAGGGACAATCAAGCAATAAAAAGACAAGAAAAAGAGAAAGAGGGACAACGACAGCCCTAATTCAGAAAAGTCAAACCCGAAGAAGAAGCTAGCCTGTAGTAAGTGTGTGAAGACTCACGCGGGAGAATGCATGATGTGGAAGAATGTATGCTTCAACTGTAAGTAGGAAGGACATATTTCGCTACATTGTCCTAAGCCAAGTATGAGGAAGTGTTTCTCATGTGGGAGGACGGGTCACGAATTCAATAAGTGTCCCATCAAGAAGAAGACTAGTGAAGGGAGTGGACGGTAGATAGCTTAAGTTTGAGCGTCAGTATCTTTTGGTAGAAGATTATGATATTAAGTGTTGTAATATCGAAAACGATGTGTGAACATATGTAAATATAAATATGTTTGTATGAATGAAATCTTTATTTTCTATATGAATATAAGATTAAGATTAATTAGTGTGTTCTTAAAACTCGTACTTATGGTAAGTTAATGACTCATAATTATATGAAATGTTTTGAACCCCTCAGCGAATGGACGCCAAAGGTCTGACTATGATAAGTTCATACACTCATATAATTATGGAAAGTTACTGAACTCATAAGTGTGGTAAGTTTGATGAACTAGGAATAGTTATGTGAAAATGATAAAATGGCAACTTTTTGTGTAAAGTTGGAGAATTGCAACTTTTTGTGTAAAGTTGTGTTGTTAATCCTGATATGATTTAAAAAGGGATAGTAATATGTGTTAAGTACTAAATGTGCTATGAACTATGTGAATAACTATTCGTTTATATATGAGAATTATGCGTTGAATTCTTATTGTGTTAAGAATTTGTGTAGAGAAAAAGAATTAATGTAAGATTTTTATTTAAATCAGATCATGTCGCCTAGACGAAAGAATCGAAATCAAAGAAAAGAAAAATCGGTGATTAACGAAGGAGGTCAAGCGGACCCAATGTATAATTTCGTATATATGATAGCCGAAGCTATGGAAAATAGGGCTCCAGTAAGAGGAAGGGTGAGAAATTAGCCAGCTGATAGATTGGATAACTTCAAGGACCATAAAGCGGTAGGACCGCCAGAATTGAAGGGAACCACAGATCCGATTGAAGCCCAAACCTGGGTAAAGGAGATGGAGAAAGCATTCGTCATTGTACGAGTGGCGGAAGAGCAAAAGACGGCTTTTGCAACTTATCTGATGAAGGGAGAAACCAATTACTGGTGGGAGATTAATCAGGCCAGAGCTGGTACAACGGTGGTGTTATGGACAAGATTCAAGGAGTTGTTCTTTAAGAACTACTTCTCACCGAGTATGCAATCAAGGATGGAAGTTAAAATTCTCAAATTGAAGCAAGAGAACATGTCGGTAACAGAATATGTTGGGAGAATGCATATTATGATTTGATGTTTAAATGTATATGCTCATGATTATTTGTAAAGTCCTTCAAGGAATATATGTACAAGGACTTAGTGATAGATCAAATTTGTTAGGTTGATCTAAGCTCTTAACGTGTATCATTCTGTAAATGAATGTATAGATAGAAAGATCAAAGCTGTTAAGTTGATCTTGAGATGTAATAGATAGGCTCTAAAGAATTCGTAGTGTATAAATTTGATCAACATTGCAGAAGTCAAGACAGAAATGTAGAACTTCAAAGATCGTAGTGTGCCTGCCTTGAAGAGCCTCTTTGGAAATCGTAGAGTGCTCCCAACGTTTACCGACCCGAATCAAGGATCGTAATGTGCTCTCGGAAACGTAGGGTTTACAACTCAAGCAAGCAAAGATCGTAGTGTGCAAATAGTTAAGAGAAATTGTAGTGCTCTCGGCTGATAGCATCAGACCAAGCACCAAGGCGACAAGTCACCACGATCTGAATCGTAGAGTACCACAATCTAAATCGTAGAGTACCACGATCTGAATCGTAGAGTATCATCTGTCTTGTGTCAGAAACATCAAGCCTCACGATTTATGTGGAGACAGACTCCAACATATGAGGAATGGATTCTGCACGTTGCTGCACTCACCAGTCCCAAAGTCATAAAAAATATCCTTAGTATACAACAAAGAAGCGTATTGATGAAGCTAAGGAAAGTACCATTGGTAAGGGGGAAAACACCTTTTCAGGTGTTAGGTGAGAAAGTAGTCTGCTATGTCAGTGGGCCAGGATGCAATTCAGAAGATGTGCAGAAAAGTCTCCATCAAAGGATAGAAAGGTCAAACGCATTTAATGCTTCAACGGATGGATCCAATGGATAGTTTTCAAGATCACATAATTGCAAATCAAGCTGATGAGAGAGGCAAGTAAGTATTGAACAAAAACGTTAAGAACTCTCAAAGCTCAACTCTACGATCTGAGAAATAGAAAAGCTTGCTCAGCTACTCAGTTCTTTCGAACAAGTGCTTAAACAACAACTGAGTAGCAACCATCAAGAACTCAACATGTACCAATCAACTGAAGAAGAGTACTAAGTCTGCTGGACTTGAAGAGTTCTAAGTGAACTATAAGAGAGCCAAGTCTGCTGGACTTGAAGTGTTCAAGAGTGAACTAAGAAGTTCCTAGACTGCTGGTCTAGAAGGAATCCATGTGATTTAGAAGTTATAAAAGTCATCCTTAGCGGATTTCCTACTCGAGGAGTAGAAGAGTGGACTAGGAGCTTTAAGTGCTCTGAACCACTTAAAACGACCGTGTCTTTTACTTTCATACGATAATCGCTATATCACTGCCATAATCATATAATCGCCTCACTCTCATAACTCCACTACTTCATAAAGGAGAGTAAAACAAACATTAATTCTGTTAGTTCCTAGTTGGCACAATAGTTATCTAGAAGGGGGGGGGGGGAGGTTGAATAGATATTTAAAAATCTTTTCGTTTTAAACTTATTCTTTGATAATGATTAAAACTTAGCGGAATAAATGTTTGTTTTAATTTTCTGTACCAAGTAATGGAGTTATGAGAGTGAGGTAGTTATGGCAGTTATAACAGATATAGCAGTTATGGTATGAATGTAAAAGACACAGTCGTTTTAAGTGGTTTAGAGCACTTAAAGCTCCCAGTCCACTCTTCTACTTCGACAAGTAGGTAATCCACTAAGGATATCTTTTACAACTTCCTCAATCACATGATTCCTTCTAGACCAGCAGTTAGCCTAGAACTTCTTAGTTCACTTCTTGAACTCTTCAAGTCTAGCGACTCGGCTTTCTTACGCTTCACTACTTAACTCTTCAAGTCGCAAAGCAGACTTAAAGCTCTTCTTCAGTTGGTTGATAATGTTGAGTTCTTGATGGTTGCTACTCAGTTGCTGTGTAAGCACTTGTTCGAAAGAACTGAGTAGCTGAGTAAGCTTTGCAATATCTCAGATCGTAGAGTTGAGCTTGAGAGAGATGTTCACGTTATTTGTTTAATGCTTGCATATTTTTCTCTCTCATCTGTCTGATATGTATATATGTGATCTTGAAAACTATCCATTGGATCCATCCATTGAGACATTAAATGCATTTGACTTTTCTGATCTTTGATGGAGACATTTCTGCACATCTTCTGAAACTGCATTCTGGCCCACTGACACTACAGACTAGTTTCTCACCTAACACCTGAAAAGGTGTTTTGCCCCCTTACCAATGATACTTTCCTTAGCTTCTTCAATACGCTTCTTTGTTGTATACTAAGGATATTTCTTATTACTCTGGGACTGATGAGACCTGCAACGTCTAGAATCCATTTCTCATATGTTGGAATCTGTCTTCACACAAATCATGAGGCTTGACGTTTTCTGACATAAGACAGATGCTCTACGATTCATATCATGATACTCTACGATTCAGATCGTAGTGTCTTATCGCCTTGGTGCTTGATCTGATGCTATCATCAGAGAGCACTACGATTTCTCTTAAACCCTTGCACACTACGATCTTCACTTGCTCGTGCTGTTACTCTATGTTTTCGAGAACACACTACAATCGTTGACTTGTAAACTCCACGTTTCCTTCAGCACACTACGATTGTCGAGATGGCTCGGTAAACGTTAGGACCACTCTACGATTTCTGAAGAGTCCATCCAAGGCAGGCACACTACGATCTTTGAAGCTCTACGTTTCTGCCTTGACTTCTGCAATGTTGATCAGATGATACACTACGATTTCCTTGAACCCTATCTATTACATCTCAAGATCAATCTAACAACTTTGATCTTTCTATCTATACATATTATTACAGAACGATACACGTTAAGATCTTAGATCAACCAACAAATTTGATCTATCACTAAGTCCTTGTACATATCTTACTTGGAAGAACTTTACAAATAATCATGAGCATATACATTAAAACATCAAATCATAATATGCATTCTCGCAACAATCTCCCCCTATTAGATGTTGACATAACCAAGGAGATTTGTTGTCATGATTTATTAGTGACTAGATGCATTTGCAGGAAATTTAAACATGACTTAGTATTTCAGTGAGCAGCTAAAATTTCTAGAGAATAAGCATGAATTTATTGATGTTCAAGAAATATTTCACTTTTATCTTTACATCAATAAGAATTTAAAGTTTCAACTTATCTCTATTTCATTGGCCTTTTTCTTGGGGGGTTGGCATACTCCTCAGCCCTTCTTTTCCTGCTTGCTTCATCTCTTCTGGTCAACTCTTCCAGCTCACTCAGAATTACTATCGGGTTGTGCTAATGCCTATTCATGAATGTTGGATCTCCAATTGCCATTCTTAGGCCTGTGGTGGTCACAATTAGTGAGCTGATAATTGGCCTTTGATTTCTTAAAGGATGAGCCATCAAGACTTCCTACTGATCAGATCGTTGAGTCTAATTTCTTGATCGTGCAGTCTGTTGGTGGAATTGTCTTGCAGGAGTGCTTTGTGAAAATTGTCTTCTTCCCCTTTCTTGGTTTCCTCTGCCTCTGCCCTAATCTCCCTGTGCTCCTTGAACTCCTTTCCCTTTATTTTCCCCCTTTATGTCAGCATCAAGGGTTCGAATGTCTGTAGAAAGTCGATTCACTCCTTGGACAAGCTCGTTCAGTTGACTTTGTGTTTGAGCGATGTCCTCTCTACTTTCCTTGAGCTGTTTTTCAGATCTTCCTTCTTTGTTTCGGAGGGCAGTGAGAATAATGTCATTTTGACGTTCCTGATTGACATATGATTTCTGGAATTCTTGGACCGAGGGTTTCAAGTTGATGAAGTTTTCCAGCATAAGTTTATTTTGAACTTCTTGATTTTTCTGCATTTCAAGAACAGCCTCTCTTTGCTTGTTGGCTACCTAGAAGTGAATCTCATCTCTGTCCTTTATGCTCTTAAGAATTTCTTGGATAATTTCCCTCAGCTTCTTCGTAAGATCAGCATTCATAGTACCAGGAAAGTTATTTGCAGCTGTGATCATTTGATTCAGTCGGATATGGATGAGGCTGGAGTGAGATTCCAAGATTTCTTCTATATTCTTGAATATGTCTTTAGTTGCTTCTTTCAAGTCATCCTTTGTGGGCAGATTTGGAAGAGTTTCATTGGCTTGAGGATTGTTGAATGGAGGGGATTCTTTCTGAGTCTGATCGTGGATGGAGTAGAGAGAAAGATCAAGACTAAAATAGTTGTTTGATGAGGAGGATGGTATATCTGATGGAGGGGTCTGAGGTTTAAAGTTTGGACTATAGGGCTCTACGATATCTATTTGGGACTCTACGACTGGGCTAGAGTCATGGATCATAGAGATGGTGGTTTGTGGAAACAAAATAAGGTTGGTTTGTATTTGGTTCTTCAGTTACAAAATTTTGGGATTCTGTAACTGGGAATTGATTTACTGGATTGAGAATCACTTCCAACCATCGAGGGAATTCATGGAATTGACTAAATGATGATGATGGCAAGTGATTAACTCTGAAGTGAGTAGGGATAGATAATACCTCAAGTTTATCCTTTGACACCCCCAAATCCGGGTACTTCAATTCCAAGGGATTTGGTGTTCACTGTACAAATATCATCTATCTATCTACCCATAATAAATGCAAACCATGCAACAGATAGAATAAAAATCTTCCCCTTAAGGGTTACAACATCTGAATAATATTAATACAATCCCAGGTTAAACTAACCTTAAACATCTGTGCGGAAACATAAACAAATAAGTCTTAAACAACATCATTAACTCAAGTCTTAAGCATAAATACATCATCTAATAAAAATAACAAGTCTTCATCACTTGCTAACTTTGCCTTTGCCTTTACTAGTTGAAGGTTCATCAGTTCTTTCGTTCTTAACTTCAATGTTATTATTGAGTAAGAGTGAGCACTATTGCCCACAAGTATAATAGTGAAATAACAGTATAATAACATGCGAATAAATCAAAGACATCTGAATAAAAGCTCAACTTTTGAATCAAGAATGAATAACAAGAATCAAAATATTTCTGAGGGTCATAAGACCTTGAACTATGTCCTAGGTTATCAAGGGTTATACTTGAAACCTTTAACAGTCATAAGACTATGGACCTTTCTACTGCGTGCTTAGGGGGATCCCTTAGTACCATACACATGCACAATATCTTAACGCTAACACATAAGTAAATCCTTTGTAGGGTTGTTCATCTCGCTTTAACATTCGAGTCCGCACCAAAGGAAGTTTGGTTTGATAATTCATCGAGGTTCTAAAATTTAGAACGCTCATCAACTATGGACTAGTCGAATCAATAAGGGTTCGCTAGTCTAATAAGGTTCAATAATAATGATATTCAAATTGAATAATAATCTCAAGAAGTATACAATAGAACAATTATTGTATAACTGAATCATTCTTTGAAAAGATAATCAATCTTTAATATAACATTTGAACTTGAATAATAGAATTGATAATTTACTCGAGGTAAATAATAAACTTGAACAATAATGACAAGTAGGGTTAGAAAACTTGCCTCGTGCGTAGATTACACTTTAACTAAGAACGTTCTTTGAATTTAATCCTACATACCATTCACATTTACAATACAAGTTAATTATAACTTAACTAATCATCAAAACTCATCCTTTTTGTCTACTTTGATTATTAACTATACTTAGTTAATTTACCACTTTGTCACATAATTTATACTTCATGAATAACAAGCTAATTATGTATTCAATAATTCGATTCACATGTAATTATGTTATTTACATGTTAAACATCTATTTTACATCTCATTATACTTCTAACATGTTTACATGTTCAATACATTAAATTAACAATACATTGCTAGACTTAACACTTCTAGACCATTCTCGCGAGCATATGCGTTAAGGCTATCACGCTTATACTAGGTCTTGGCATGCTGTATTTTGGTAATGGCATTCATTGGACACTTGGTATGTGACGCGACATATATGTCAAATTGGCGCAGCGATGCAAGAAGTTAGAAGCTGATTCGCAATTCGCGAAAATTGCGTAACACGTTTAAAAACTCCAATTAAATTACTACTACACGAAATTAATCATACCCACATGTTATAATTCATGCATAAACAATACCCAACATTTATAGAATGCTTTTAACCCATTAAAACACATAATCACAGAGTTAAAAATATATAATTTCATTGACTTAGATGTTCTTGAAGGTTTTGAAAATAAAACATGAAAATTGATACTACGGATTCGTTATAACATCGAATCCGTTCGTTTAAAGTTTGGTCTCTTCATATCAACATGTATAATAATATACGAGTATAAAATTTAGGGATAATATACGATCAATACATAAAATATCACGTATAAGGCCAAAACCCATACTCTGTAATTTTGTAGAAATCATATACGGTGTAATATTATGAAACTGATGATATGGAATCATGAAATATATATATAAATATGATTTGATACATCTTAATCCATAAATAACTCATAAATATTACTCCTTTCTCAATCACAGAGGCTTTATAGAAAATTGTGAAAGCCATTTTTTATCAAAACTTGAATACGTGAAATATAGAATTTGGGAGGGAGAGATTACCTTGAGAATAAAGTATATATATGAAGGCTTAGATTCTTTTTTCAATCACTGAGTTCTCACAAAATCCTCTGAACTCTCTCTTGAATTTCTCAATCTCTCTCTCTGTATCTCTAGACTTAGGCAAATAATGAATAAAAGAAAAAGACGTCTGATAATTAAAGGAGAAGAACTGACGCAGAAATGGTCAGTTGGCCCAATCACGGGTTAACTGCTGATAACCCCCCCCGGGCCTTGTTTGGCTTAGCAAGAATAGATTACAAAACTACTTAATTTAATAAAGATTTATCACATAGTTTACTTAATGTCACAATCCTTCATAAAATAAATCAATATCTTATTTAATTTACTATAAATAAAATGTAATAATTTCTCATAAATTCACATAGTCACATAATTAAATTTCTCATTAATAAAAAATGTCAACTTATTAAATCTCTAATTAATAATTAAATTAATTAAAATATCAATATGCTTATTAAATATATTTTTTAATACAATAAGCTCACATAATCACATACTTTGATAATAAAATTTCTCTACATTAATTTAATAAATGTAACACATATAATTAAATTAATATACCACAATTGCATCAATTAATTATTTAATCTAATAATTAAATCATCAAAAATATTTATTTAATTCAATAAATATTAAAATTAATTACAAAATTCTCGTCATCACATCTTTCCCCTTAAAAGGATTCTCATCCCCGAATCACGACTCAATAAATTCACCCGTTACATTCTCCCCTTACAAAGAGTCTGTCCCCGAATCGCTTTTACGCATAATTAAGTAAATAAATGAGGTAATTCTTCATCATATTCTCTTGAGTTCCCACGTAGCTTCTTCAAATTGTGGTTCCTCCAAATTACCTTAACAGTAAGGTATAACTTTATTTCGAGAACTTGTTCTTTTTCTTTATTTATTAATTTGGACAGAATTTCTTCGTAAGATAAGTCTTTCTCAAAATGTAGGGGTTCATATTCAATTACATGCTTGTAATCGGCCGTGTAGGGTCGTAACACAGAAACATGGAAGACGTTGTGGACATTCTCGAGTGATGGAGGTAATGCTACCTCGTACGGTACTTCTCCGATTCTACACAATACTTCAAAGGGTCCAATAAATCTTGGGTTCAATTTTCCTTTCTTTCCGAATCTGATCTTCCCCTTTCAGGGAGAGACCTTCAAGAAAACATAACTACTTGATTCAAACTCGATATTTTTATGATATGGATCAGCGTATCTCTTCTGTCGATCTTGAGCCGCTAACAGTCGTGCTCGGATCACTTTGACTATTTCTGCCGTCTGCTGTACCAATTCTTGCCCTAGCAATTGCCTTTCACCAACTTCATCCCAAAGAAAAAGCGAGTTCTGACTTTCGTCAGATAACGCTCGTATAGGCGGCGCAATACTAGCGTGGTAATCGCTGTTGTTGTGGCCGAACTCAACTAACGGTGAGGTGATCATCCCAATTTCCATTGAAGTCTATCACACGTGCTCTTAGCATATCTTCTAACGTTTAAATCGTTCTCTCGCTCTGTCCATCTGTTTGAGGGTGGTATGCTATATCATTTGCAATTGCGTACCCATGCATTCCTGAAGACGTTTCTAGAAATTTGATGTGAAGCGCGGATCCCTATCTGAAATAATTGATACCGGAACTCCATGCCTCTAAACAATATCTTTTACGTATAGCCTTTCTAAGTGATCCAAGTTGAATCTAATTTTGATAGGAAGGAAGTGTGCGGATTTCGTCAGTCGGTCAACGATAACCCATACTGCGTCGTAGCCTTTCTGAGTCGTCGGAAGGCCAACCACGAAGTCCGTTGTAATATGTTCCCATTTCCATTGTGGGATCTGTAACAGTTGTAGCAATCCACTCGGTCTTTGATGTTCCGCTTTCACTTTCTGACAGGTCAGACACTTGGCAAAACATTCTGCAACATCACGTTTCAAATTCGGACACCAGAAATGTTGTCGAAGATCATGATACATCTTGGTACTACCAGGGTGAATCGAATATCGTGAACTATAAGCCTCGCTCAAAATATCTTCCTTAACCTTTTGTACTGGCGGTACCCAAATTCTACTCTTAAACCTTAGTATTCCTTCCTTATCTATCTTAAATCTCGGTTCAGTTCCTTTAGATATCTTCTTTATCACCTTTATACATTCTTCGTCCTGAAGTTGAGCCTCCTTTACTTTATCTAGTAGAGTTGTACCAGATTGCATCTGAAATATTTTTTCCTCAATCTCCATAGGATACTTCACTTCCAACTCTAGTTTCTCCATTTCTGCAATTAGCTCCTCTTGAGCAGTCAACATCATCAATTTATCACGACCCTTTCTACTAAAGGCGTCAGCAACCACATTTGCTTTACCCGAATGGTATAAAATCTCACAGTCATAATCCTTAATTAATTCCAACCATCTTCTTTGACGCATATTCAAATCCATCTGTGTAAAAATATATTTCAGACTCTTGTGGTCCGTATATATTTCACACTTCTCCCCGTAGAAATAGTGCCTCCAAATTTTTAAAGCAAAAACAACTGCAGCTAACTGCAAATCATGGGTCGGATATCCCTTCTCGTAATCCTTCAATTGTCGTGATGCATACGCAATGACTCTGCTATTTTGCATAAGCACACAGCCAAGTCTTTTATTCGACGCATCGCTAAAAACAACAAAATTTCTTGTATCATCCGAAAGGGATAACACAGGTGCCGTACTCAATCTCTTTTTCAATTCTTGAAAGCTCTCCTCACACTTCTTCGTCTAAACAAATTTCACAGCTTTTCGAGTTAAATTCGTTAACGAAGTTGCGATCTTGGAAAAGTCTTGTATGAACCTTCTATAATATCCCGCAAAATCCAAGAAAACTTCTTACTCCGATGTCGTTCTTGGCTGATCCCAGTTAATCACAGCTTCTACTTTGGATGGATCTACCGAAATTCCATTTTTATCGATCACGTGACCAAGAAATTGTACTCGCTCGATCCAGAATTCGCATTTCAAAAATTTAGCGTATAACTTCTCCCTTCTCAATACTTCCAACATTAACCTCAAATGTTCTTCGTGTTCTTCTTTGGTTTTGGAATATACCAAAATGTCATCTATGAATACCACTACGAACTCATACAAAAATGGCTTGAACACACCATTAATTAGTCCCATAAATGCTACAGGAGCATTCGTTAGACCAAACAACATTACTAAAATTCAGAGTGATCGATCGCGCTCGAACGCCGCCTTCTTGCTACATCCTCCGCTTCACCTTCAGTTGATGATAAGCACTTCTCAAGTCTATCTTGGAAAAGTATCTTGCTCCCTTCAACTGATTAAACAGATCATCGATCCTCGGTAATGGATATCTGTTCTTAATCATGAACTTATTCAGCTCTCTATAGTCAATTCAAAGTCGCATCGATCCATCCTTCTTTTTCACAAACAACACCGGCGCTCCCTACGGCGATACGCTCGGTTGAATGTACTTCTTGTCCAACAATTCTTGTAGTTGTACCATTAATTCCTTAATCTCTACTGGTGCCATTCGGTATGGTGCCTTCGATATTCGAGCGGTTTCGGGCGCCAAATCGATCACGAAATCTACCTCTCTATCTGGTGGAAGTCCTCGTAAATCATCTGGAAATACGTCGACGAAGTCCCTCACAATCGGTATCTCTTCTACCTTTTAATTCTCTTTTCGACTGTCAACTATTTAAGCTAAGTATCCTACACAGCTTTGTCTCAACAACTTCCTGGCCTGCATCATCGTCAAACAACTCATTTGTCTAGGCGACTTGTGTGACGCCCCCAAAATTAGGTATACATCACCTATCTTGGGTCGCCAGATACATGGTACAGAATTCAAATACAACTTATTAATACAACTGTCGTGTACAATACGACAAAACATAAACTGTGAGTTTGAATACAAATATTGTCTACTAGAGATTATACAAACTCAAAAGGAGTCCTCATTACAATTATTATCACACTATTTCACGTAATAGTGAGGACTACTAATGTTATCCTCTCGGACCATTACTCCGCTCCCAGACTAAATCGTCCCCAAATTCTTCTCATTTCTCAAGAGAACAAAGTGAAAGAAAGGGTGAGCTCAACTAGCCTAGTAAGAAATATTATGACTAAGATAATGCAGAATAAATTATCATTAGCCTTCAACAGTGTTAAACTGATAAAATATAATAAACATCAAGTTTAACTGCAGCGGAACCAGTAATCCATTAAAAGAGTTAAGTAGAAAATAAAATCTACTATCTTTTATGATTTAAAAGGCTTTTCATCACTGTTATAGCTAAGACTCAACTTAATAAATATTCCACATCATCGAATCACCCCTGCACTACGACCAAGGATATTCTTTAGTATCACGACCACAATTATCCATGCACTACGGGCCAAGAATATTTGTGTATTCATTAATGGTCATGATCATGCCAACAACTGTCCATCAATACACTACGGGCCAATGAGGATATTTACTACATCATTTGTAACATTATGGTCATGATTACACTGAATAATCCCTGGTCATAATCATACCAAGTCCATCTATGCACTACAGGCCACAGATGACTTTCGACATAATATAAACATAAGGATGATGACAATGATATAAGAATTCAATAAAACAAGTTCAAGAATTAATTTATCCAGGAACCAATAACATCCAAACTATCAACATGATACTGCTTTGTAGATTAAAATTCAAGAATACTTAGAAGAATATTTCCATGAAAGGATACTGGATGAAGCGCAAATATCAAGGATATTCCACTAATTTCATGGAGTATAGAAGTCAAAGTTTTAACCAACTGAGTATAATAAAGAATGGAATAACAAAAGAAATCACCATGCATGCGATAGATCGCAGACAGCAAAGTTATTCCAATGTAATAATAAATAACGGAAACAGTCCCAACGTAAAATGCATGTAGCATGATATTCCAATAGAATAATAAAGAATGGAACCAGTCCCATCGAAACACACGCAGGTATACGATGTTCCAAATGTAATAATAATAAAGATGTAACCCGTGTCCGTGTAAAACACATGCATGTGGATGTTCCAAAGAGAATAATAGAAGAATGTCACCAAGTATAGGGTAAACTGTGTATACAAGTTATTTCAACAGAATAATAAGCAATGGAATAACAACAGTTCTCTTCATGAATAAGAAAGAATAACACCCCTTACTTTAGTAGGAGATTGAATACTGCAGCAGTGTAGTAATAGAATACTCTTCTTCTTTCTCTCTTATTCTCTCTATACTTTCTCTCTCTATAGCTTGAATGAATTCGTGAAAAATAATTAAGCACTAGGCCTCTATTTATAGAAGATTTCTAGCTTAGCACTTGCCATGTGAAAAGGCAAGTGGCTTGACGACTGGTGATATGAAAAGAAAAGTGGTTTGACGCCTGTAATGTGAAACGACAATTGGTTCGACGCCTGTAATGTGAAACGACAAGTGGTTCGGCGCTTTGTAATATGAAACGACAAGTGGTTTGACGATTAGTAAATGTAATTACTATTGATTGAAGGTAATTACTATCGACGAAGAGACTCTTAGATGATGACATATGGACCCCCATAAAATAACCAAACTTACCACAAACGCCTCATAATGTACTCTTTATATACATCAAGGATTGAATAAATATTACCACAAATCATTTTATTTTTAATCAACACATATTTAGTCTTTCCACAATTATTAATCATTTATAACTTGTCGCCTCAATTATTGATTTAATAATATAACATATTATACGATGATATATCTTGTGACAATAATTGAATCAATAATATAAGAGATATGATGAAGCAATTATCGTAGTAATAATTGAGTATAGCCGAAAGTGACTTCTCACGTAAAGCATCAATAATCAATACCGTGTGCTACTATGCAACCACGCCAGATTCTTGTATTTTTTTTACTCGGGTAGTTCAATAGTTTTAAGGGTAACACCTCCACCGTTATTTTTAAAGAAAGATAATTTTGTCGTTTTCTAACTACGTGACAATACTTTCAAGTATGGGGTCTACTAATGATTGAGTAGTCGCATGCGAATATTCTCCGACAAAAAAGAATATTCCCCACCAAACGAAATATTTTATAACAACTTGCTTACTTTGCAAAATTTATAAATATTACCCACAACTATAACATTATATCAAATTTATTCAATAATATTCAAAATAATATTTATAGAAAATTCATCTTTATTTATAAAAGTTGGGGTCTTACAACCTCCCTTCTTATGAAATTTTGCCTCTAAATTAGGGTACGACTGGTATGTCGAAGAGGTAAGGATACCTTGATTTCATTTCGATTCTAACTCCCAAGTCATTTCCTCAACATCGTGGTTCCTCGCACAAAACCTTGACTTGAGGTATAACTTTTGAGCGTGAGAATATGTTCCTTCTTATCCAAGATTTGAACAGAACCCTCTTCATACGTCCAAATCTTCCGCTATTTCGTCCTGGTTTCTAACTCATTAATGTGGTTCGTGTCTTTCACATATTTACGTAACATGGATATGTGAAAAACATTATGAACACGAGACATACTTAGCGGTAAAAGCGAGTCTATAGGCCACGCTTCCTACTCGATCGAGGATTAAAAATGGGCCGATGAATCGAGGATTGAGTTTTCCTCTCTTTCCAAATCTTGTAACTCCTTTCCATGGAGCAATACGTAACAACACATGATCTCCTATATCGAATTCCACGTCCTTTCGATGAAGATCAGCATAACTCTTTTGTCTAATTTATGAGGTTTTTATACATGGTCGGATCGTTTGACTCTTTTCCGTAGTCATACATACCAACTCCGGTCCCAACAACGTTGCTCACCCACCTCATCCCAGCATATTGGAGAACGACACTTTCTTCCATACAACGCTTCGAATGGAGCCATGCCAATACTTGCTTGATAACTATTGTTGTAGGAAAACTCCACCAATGGTAAGAACTTGTCCCAACTTCACTTGAAATCAAGGACACAGAGTCTTAATAGATCTTCAAGAGTTTGAATAGTCCTCTCCGACTGTCCGTCCGTCTGAGGATGATATGCCGAGCTAAATCGTAAGTCTGTGCCCATAGCTTTTTGCAAACTAACCCAAAATCGTGAAGTAAATCTTGGGTCTCGATCAGAAACTATGGATACCGACATACCATGCAGTCTTACAATCTCGTTTATGTACATACGAGCAAGACATTCAAGTGTATAAGTTTCTCGTATCGGTAAGAAATGAGCAGACTTGGTCAATCTATCAACAATGACCCAAATCATATCTATGCCTTGAGAAACCTTAGGAAGACCGGTAATGAAATCCATGGTAATGTGCTCCCACTTCCATTCTGGAATTTCAAGTGGTTACAATGGACCTTTTGGTTCTTGATGCTCCGTTTTAACTCGTTGACAAGATAGACACCTTGAGATAAACAACGCTATCTCTCTCTTCATATTGCTCCACCAAAATGTATGACGAATATCATGATACATTTTGGTACTCCCAGGATAGATTGCAAACGGTGTGTTGTGCGCCTCCATCATGATTTTATACTTTAAATCAGGGTCGTTAGGAACACAAAGTCTGGAGTTGACTCGAAGTATTCCTTCTTCATCGATTCTTGCTTCAAGCATAGCACCTTCTTGCACTTTCTTCCTCATACGCATCAGCTCCAGGTCTGTAGCTTAAGCAACTTTAACTTTATCGATTAAAGTCGGTTCTACTCGTATATTCGCCATCGTCAGATGCATCCCTAGAGTCTTTAACTCCATCTCTATCCTTTGTAAGTCACACAAAATGGGCCCTTGCATTGACAATATCGCACTTGTACTTGCATATGATCTTCTACTCAATGCGTCAGCTACCACGTTTGCTTTTCCAGGATGGTATTGGATGGTATGATCATAATCTTTCAACAGTTCAAGCCAACGTCGTTGTCGCATGTTGAGTTCCTTTTGAGTGAAGAAATATTTAAGGCTTTTATGATCCGTAAAGATCTCCACTTTCTCCCCATACAAGTAATGCCTCTAAATTTTAAGTGCAAAGACAACAACTGCCAACTCTAGATCATAAGTAGGATAATTCCTCTCATATTCTTTGAGTTGTCGCGAGGCATAGGCTATGACTTTTCCATGTTGCATGAGAACACATCCCAACCCTTTTGCCTCAAGCATCATCGTAGATGACAAATCCTCCGAGCCGGATGGTATTGTCGTAACAGTCTTGAAATGAGTCTCCTTTTGAGTTCTTGAAAACTCTTCTCACATTCTTCGCCCAATCGAACTTTGTATCTTTCCGAGTCACCGAGTCAATGGAGTAGCGATTCGAGAAAATCCTTCCACGAATCTCCGATAATAACCAAATCGTCGAGAAAGCTACATACTTTGGCCATCGATTTAGGTTTCTCCCACTTTGAATAGCTTCAATCTTTGCTTGGGTCAATGATATTCCATGACTTGATACCACGTGCCCAAGGAATGCTACTTCCTCAAGCCAGAAGTCGCATTTCTTCAACTTGGCATAAAGCTTATATTCACGAAGCTTTTGGAGTGTCAGCCTCAAGTGTTGCTCATGATCTTCATGGCTTTTGGAATAAATAAGGATGTCATCAATAAAGACGACCACAAAGTGATCCAAATATTCCTTAAATACTCGGTTCATCATATCCATGAAGGCAGCAGGAGCATTAGTCAATCCAAAGGACATGACTAGGAATTCATAATGCCCGTACCGAGTTCTGAAAGCCGTCTATGGAATGTCATCGGTTCTAATCTTCAATTGGTGATATACGAAACAAAGATTATTCTTTGAAAAGAATTTGTCTCCTTGCAACTGGTCAAACATGTCATCAATACGTGGCAATGGATACCTATTTTTGATGGTGACATGATTCAACTCTCGATAATCAATACAAAGTCGCATACTCCCATCTTTCTTCTTCACGAATAGAACAGGAGCACCCCAAGGAGAAGTACTAGGACGAATAAAGCGAATGTCTAACAATTCATGCAGTTGGGTCTTTAACTCCTGAAGTTCAATAAGAGCCATTCGATAAGGGGCTTTGGAAATGGGTTTTGAACCGGGTTCAAGGTCGATACAAAATTCAATTTCACGCTCCGGGGGTAGGCCAAGAAGTTCTTCGGGGAATACGTCAGGAAATTTATTAACAACAGAAATATCATTCAAAGCTGACGTATTTTTGTTTAGATCTGTGACATGAGCTAAGAAAAGCTTGACATTCATTTTTCAATAAACGAATAGCTTTATGGATTGAGATGACAGTGATTGATTTTAATGGTTTGGTCGCTTGAATTCGCATAATAGGTTGATTAGGAATATGAAAGCTAACAACCTTACGAAAATAATCAATTTTTGCATGATGAGTAGTTAACCAATCAATCCCTAGAATCACGCCAAATGCAAGTATTTTCAATGAAATAAGATCGACATGCAATGTGAGGGTACCGATTTGAACCAAACAAGACTTATAAACAGTGGATGTAATGAAGGTTTCTCCCAATGGAGTTTCCACAAATAAATCAAAGTCTAATTTCTCCGGAGTCAAATTTAATCGATGAACGCAAGTAGGAGAAATAAAAGAATGGGTAGAATCGGTATAAAATAAAGTATAGACTTCGTTAGGGTTTATGATAAGCTTACCCGTGATGACCTCATTCGGGTTCCTTGCTTTCTGGGAGGTCACAACAAACGCTCTCCCTTGCACTACCGACTTTGACCTTTCTGGGATGGCCTTTGGTGCCTCCATCCTAGCTGAATTTGTCTTCGGTGAACGAAAAAACTGGGCTATGTGACCTTCTCTTCCACAATTATAACATGCTTTGGACGGCATCGCGCAATTTGGACTGATGTGTCCCTTCCCTCCGCATTTGAAGCATATAATAGGTGGTCTTTCTCCTTCCTTAACAACGGTGTTGGTCTTTGATGTCTTTCCATCATTGTTGAATCTCCTCTTCTTGAAATGTCCATTCTTATTGTTTTGGCCTCGATTACCACCGTCAAGTGGTTACCATTTCGGCCGGTTGATTCCTCCACGCTTGTTGTCACCGCTTCGATGACTACTCTCATTGGTATTATAATTTTGTCACCGCTTCTTTTAGTTATATTGACTCATTATCGCTACCCACTAATCGAGCCCTATTTACAACATCCGAATACAAACATAGTTTATGAGAAATAAGATGTTGACGATCTCCGCTTCTTCAAACCTCTTAAAAACATTTGCGCATTCTCTCTTCATTATCCACCAAGTGGGACGCAAAACCAGATAACTTCATAAATTTTGCCTCGTATTACGACACGGCCATATTGTTTTGTTCCAACTTGATAAACTCCACCTCCTTCATGTGGCGAATACTTTCGAAAGTATTTGTCGTTGAATGCCTCCCCGAACTTCTCCCAAGATATCTTCAAGACAAAGAAAGTTGAGTACGCTTTCTCGATTCCCACCAAGAATCCGCCTCTCCGCCGCAACATAAAGGCGGCAAAGGGAACCTTTTGCTCCTTGGAGCATCCCAAGACATCAAATATCTTGGTGATCTTCTTTATCCATGCTTCCGCCATAAGTGGCTTTGGCTCTCCCTTAAACTCTGGTGGTCCCAGCTCCTTGAACTATTTAGCGGTGACCGCCTTTAGAGAGTTTCAAAGTGTTTCCACCCCACGCTTTTGGACAGAGCCGCTCTCGCCTGCTGTTGCATGAATTGCATAAAGCCTCTGAACATTTGATCATTCATCATTTGGTCAGTGTTGTTGTTTGCATGAGGATTGTGGCCTTCTTGATGCACATTATCCTGCTTATTGATATGTGGTGAATCAACGGTCGCCTGTGCTCCATTGCTATTCTCAACATTCTCAGATGTCATTTTCAGATACTGCCACAAAACAAAAGGTTAATTGACGTGTAACATATTATCCCTATATTCTGACCGACCAATAAAATAGCACATAAACTTAGGTAGGTCATACTAGCGAAAGAATTCCCCGTCTCTCCCCTCCTAGTACTATTCTCACATCTTAGCCAGGGATCATATCCCTAAGCTTTGATAGCAACTGTGACGCCCCCAAAATTAGGTATACATCACCCATCTTGGGTCGCCAGATACATGGTACAGAATTCAAATACAACTTACTAATACAACTGTCGTGTACAATACGACAAAATATAAACTGTGAGTTTGAATACAAATATTGTCTACTAGAGATTATACAAACTCAAAAGGAGTTCTCATTACAATTATTATCACACTATTTCACATGATAGTGAGGACTACTAATGCTATCCTCTGGACCATTACTCCGTTCCCCGACTCGTCCCAAATTATATTCTCATTTCTCAAGAGAATAAAGAAAAGAAAGGGTGAGCTCAACTAGCCCAGTAAGAAATATTATGACTAAGATAATTTAGAATAAATTATCATTAGCCTTCAACAGTGTTAAACTGATAAAATATAATAAACATCAAGTTTAACTGCATCAGAACCAGCAATCCATTAAAAGAGTCAAGTAGAAAATAAAATCTACAATATTTTATTATTTAAAAGGTTTTTCATCACTGTTATAGCTGAGACTCAGCTTAATAAATATTTCACATCATCGAATCACCCCTACACTACGGCCAAGGATATTCTTTAGTATCACAACCACAATTATCCATGTACTACGGGCCAAAAATATTTGTGTATTCATTAATCGTCATGATGATGCCAACAACTGTCCATCAATGCACTACGGGCCAATGAGGATTTTTACCACATCATTTGTAACATTACTACCATGATTACAATCAATAATCCCCTCATCATAATCATATCAAGTCCATCTATGCACTACAAAGTTACTGTATGACTTTCAACATAATATAAACATGAGGATGATGACAATGATATAAGAATTCAATAAAACAAGTTCAAGAATTAATTTATCCAGGAACCCATAACATCCAAACTGTCAACATGATACTGCTTTGTAGAGTAAAATTCAAGAATACTTAGAAGAATATTTCCATGAAAGAATACTAGATGAAGCGCAAATATCAAGGATATTCCACTAATTTCATGGAGTATAGAAGTCAAAGTTTCAACCAACTGAGTATAATAAAGAATGGAATAACAAAAGAAATCACCATGCATGCGATAGACCGTACAGGTAGGTTATTCCAACAAAATAATAAATAACGGAACCAGTCCCAAGAAATGCACGACGTGATATTCCAACGTATAATAAATAATGGAACTAGGTCCCACAGAAACACATAGATAGGATGTTCCAATGTAATAATAATAAAGACGGAACCAGTCCGGTGTAAAATACATGATAGGATGTTCCAATGTAATAATAATAAGGATTTTAACCAGTCCGATGTAAAACACACGATAGGATGTTCCAATGTAATAATAGAAGAATGTCACCAAGTATAGGGTAAACCGCATGATACAAAGTTATGCCAATGTAATAATAAGCAATGGAATAACAACGACTCTCTTCATGAATAAGAAAGAATAACACCCCTTACTTTAGTAGGAGATTGAATATCGCAAAGAAGTAGTAATAGAATACTCTTCTTCTTTTCTCTTATTCTCTCTATACTTTCTCTCTCTATTGCTTGAATGAATTCGTGAAAAATAATGAAGCACTAGGCCTCTATTTATAGAAGATTTCTAGCTTAGCACTTGCCATGTGAAAAGGCAAGTGGCTTGACGACTGGTGATGTGAAAAGAAAAAGTGGTTTGACGCCTGTAATGTGAAACGACAATTGGTTCGATGCCTGTAATATGAAACGACAAGTGGTTCGACGCCTGTAATATAAAACGGCAAGTGGTTTGACGACTGGTAAAGGTAATTACTATTGTGAAGGTAATTACTATTGACGAAAGAGACTCTTAGATGATGACATATATCGGCCCCCATAAAATAACCAAACTTACCACAAACGCCTCATAACAGACTCTTTATATACATCAAGGATTGAATAAATATTACCACAAATCATTTTATTTTTAATCAACACATATTTAATCTTTCAACAATTATTAATCATTTATAACTTGTAGTCTCAATTATTGATTTAATAATATAACATATTATACTGAGATGATAATGTGATAATAATTGAATCAATAATATAAGAGATATGATGCAACAATTCATCAGAGTAATAATTGAGTATAGGTTGAGTGACTTCTCACGTAAGCATCAATAATCAATACCGCGCTGCTACTATGCAACCACGCATTATTCTTGTACTTTTTACTAATGTAGTTCAACAGCTTTTAATTGTAACACCTCCGTCGTTATTTTTATAGAAAGATAATTTTGTCGCTTTCTCTAACTATGATAATACATCCATTGTGGGGTCCACCAATGATTGAGCCATCGTATTTAATATTCCCCACAAAAGAATATTCCCCACCAAACAAATATTTTATAACAACTTGCTTACTTTACAAAATTTATAAATATTACCCACAACTATAACATTATATCAAATTTATTCCATAATATTCAAAAATAATATTTATAGAAAATTCATCTTGATTTATAAAAGTTGGGGTCTTACAACTTGCTACCATAAAACACAACCTTTGACGGAGTTATAATGTTAATACGCTTCTTTTGGCAATCAATTATAACCCCGTAATTGAATAACCAGTCTATTCCTAATATAACGTCAAATTCCCCAAGTCGAATAGGGATAAGATCTACGTTCATGATATTACCCTTAATATCCACTCTACAGTTCTTATATACGTACTTAACAGGGATTATTTCTTTATTCGCAATTTCTATGTTCATGGGGTAATCCAATTCATTCTTAGGCAATAATTGTAGCACACTCTTTTTCCTTTCATACAAACTCCCAGATGGGCTTTCCCATAAGTCGGGCATGCTTCAATTCTTTTCTTCTGGCTACCCTGCTGATTCCCCGACGATGAGCTGTCGTTCCACCTTTTCTTCTGATTGAAATTTCTACCTCACGTGCCACTTCCACTGGCCTTGTTATTAATTTCACCTTCATTCTTCTTCTTCTTTTGATCTTGATTGTATTTGGTCACCGTATCGCTTACTCCTTCAGTGAGGATGGCCTTTTCCAGTACTCCGGCAAATGTGTTTAGCTGAAACATTGATACCTTGCTGTACACCCAAGGCTTTAGTCCTTGTTCGAATCTTCTGGCTTTTCTCTCGTCAGTGTGTACTTGGTACGGGGCGAACCTTGCCAACTCGTTGAACTTAGCCGCGTAGTCAGGTACACTCATGTTTCCCTGCTTCAGTTCCAGAAATTGAACCTCCATCTGGTTTTGCGAAATAGTTGGGAAGTACATCTCAAAAAACATTTCTTTAAATCTCTCCAAAGTAATTACACCTTCACCTCCTTGCACTTTATTTGCTTGCCACCAATAGCTAGCCTCGCACTTCAAAGATAAACGTTGCAAAAGCGGTCTTACTCGTCTTCTAACCCTAGCAACGCCGAAAACCCTCTCCATTTCCATAACCCACGTTTGAGCCTCGATTGGGTTCATGGAACCTTTGAACTCAAGCGCAAGTACACCGCCAAGTCTTTTAACATTGTGTTTGGTGGAGCTTACGGTTGATTATTCATGGCTCGGTCAAGAAATTAACCAATCTGCCGCATTTTTTGAGATTAGCGTTGGCATTATTGTTATTATTGGTTGACTCTTCCTGAGCCGGTTGACGTTGTTGTCTTCTCCTTGGCGGCATTTTTCTGATAAATAAAAGCTTATTAGAACTTTATTTATTTCTCTAAATAGTTAAGGAATTACTTAACAATTTAACATACTCATTTAACAAATCACCTCAACAACTTGATATATTTTCATTCAATTCAAAAGTTTTAACATTAAACGATAGCATAACTGCTATTTACATCAACTATCCTGGAATAAAGAATCCACAGGATTTAAAACATTCAAATATTCTTTCGTTCATAAACACATCATAATTTACATCTAATAACTAATTAAGTTCTTCACATAATTAACAAATCATATCACTGTCGGTCAAGGTACTGATTAGCCTTTCTACGCTCCTCTTCTAAGATGCGATACATCGTCCTGTGATCCATCATGTATAATGGTAGTTCTTCAAACTGGATTGGGTACCTTAAAACTCGATCTTGGGTTTCATTCATTGCCTTGTAAGTATAGAATATGTCTCCCCATTCTTCGCCTTCTTTGCACGACCATCATCTTCTGCACGATCAGCTCGACGTGATTCTCTTACCTAGCTTTCCTCTGCTATTTTTAGTCTTTCGGAGGTTTACTTCAGTTCCTTCTTTAGTTTTTCTATCTCCTCGGTCTTATCTTTGGTTTGACCCTTCTCATGGACCAAATCCCATTCTACATTTCCCAGTCGAGAGTGAAGAGTCAAAATCTCCCTCTCCTTCTGCTCTTGAGTAATATGCTGAATAACCGCTCGCTCAATCAAATCCTGGACCTCATCTCGTAACTCCACGTTACGATCGTATAACGTGTCATACATCTCAGCATCAACGGTGTATCGTGGTAACTCCTCTTCTTCCTCTTCCTCTTCCTCAACAAATTCCTCCTCAGGATCAGTCTCAGGTTCATGCTCCTGACCAACAACGGTGATCAATGGAGATGATTCCCTCTGCACCAGGTGCTCCCTAACGACATGAATGTCTCAGCTCTCCCCCAGCTTGCACTTATAGGTACACGGGTTTCCTCCTCGAGAGGTACTATAGGTACACGGGTTCTTCCTCCCGACTTTGGCTAGCTTCTCCAACATTCGACATCCTGACAACAAAATTTTAAGTTTTAGTTACTAAGTTGTATAATCTAACGCATACTTTTAACACATAAACACATAAGGTCTTTTATTATCTTCAATGAATTACAGAAATTCATTTTTATAACTCGATAAGAGTTTTCCATCACTATCTTCTTTTTATAAGGCTACTACCTAAGGTTGTTCCCCCACCAAAGGTTCATAACCTACAGCTTTGATACCAACTTGTGACACCCCCAAATCCGGGTACTTCAATTCCACGTGATTTGGTGTTCACTATACAAATATCATTTATCTATCTACCCATATTAAATGCAAACCATGCAATAGATAGAATAAAAATCTTCCCCTTAAGGGTAACAACATTTGAATAATATTAATACAATCCCAGGTTAAACTAACCTTAAACATCTGTGCGAAAACATAAACAAATAAGTCTTAAACAACATCATTAACTCAAGTCTTAAGCATAAATACATCATCTAATAAAAATAACAAGTCTTCATCACTTGCTAACTTTGCCCTTGCCTTTACTAGTGGAAGGTTCATCAGTTCTTTCGTTCTTAACTGCAATGTTATTATTAAGCAAGAGTGAGCACTATTGCCCACAAGTATAATAGTGAAATAACAGTATAATAACATGCGAATAAATCAAAGACATCTGAATAAAAGCTCAACTTTTGAATCAAGAATGAATAACAAAAATTAAAAGATTTCTGAGGGTCATAAGACCTTGAACTATGTCCTAGGTTATCAAGGGTTATACTTGAAACCTTTAACAGTCATAAGACTATGGGCCTTTCTACTCGTACTTAGGGGGATCAGCCCTTAGTACCATACTATGCACAATATCTTAACGCTAACACATAAGTAAATCCCTTTGTAGGGTTGTTCATCTCAGTTTGACATTCGAGTCCACACCAAAGGAAGTTTGGTTTGGATAATTCATCAAGGGTTCTGAAATTTAGAATGCTCATCAAGAATCAATAAGGGTTCGCTAGTCTAATAAGGTTCAATAATAATGATATTCAAATTGAATAATAATATCAAGAAGTATACAATAGAACAATTATTGTATAACTGAATCATGCTTTGAAAAGATAATCAATCTTTAATATAACATTTGAACTTGAATAATAGAATTGATAATTTACTCGAGGTAAATAATAAACTTGAACAATAATGACAAGTAGGGTTAGAAAACTTGCCTTGTGCGTAGATTACACTTTAACTAAGCACGTTCTTTGAATTTAATCCTACATACCATTCACATTTACAATACCAGTTAATTATAACTTAACTAATCATCAAAACTCATCCTTTTTTTCTACTTTGATTATTAACTATACTTAGTTAATTTACCACTTTGTCACATAATTTATACTTCATGAATAACAAGCTAATTATGTATTCAATAATTCAATTCACATGTAATTATGTTATTTAAATGTTAAACATCTATTTTACATCTCATTATACTTCTAACATGATTACATGTTCAATACATTAAGTTAACAATACATTGCTAGACTTAACACTTTAAAAAAAATTACATTTATGGACTATTACATAGCTGCAGTCATATGCAATACTACGCTTATACTAGGTCTTGGCGGCCACGACGAGACACTTATGCCATGGGCATGGCATGTACCATGCAATGTTAGGACTTAAGGCGTTGGTCGGTAGCGAAGCATTTGACGAAATGAGAAAGTGTTCTCGCAATTCGCAAAAAATTGCGTAACACAAACCCAAAAAACTCCAATTAAATTACTACTACACGAAATTAATCATACCCACATGTTATAATTCATGCATAAACAATACCCAACATATATAGAATGGTTTTAACCCATTAAAACACATAATCACAGAGTTAAAAATATATAATTTCACTGACTTTGACGTTCTTGAAGGTTTTGAAGATAAAACATGAAAATTGATACTACGGATTCGTTATAACGCCGAATCTGTTCGTTTAAAGTTTGGTCTCATCGTATCAACATGTATAATAATAGTGTAAAATTTAGGGATAATATATGATCAATACATAAAATATCACGTATAAGGCCATAAGGCCAAAACCCATACTCTGTAATTTTGTAGAAATCATATACGATGTAATATTATGAAACTGATGATATGGAATCATGCAATATATATATAAATACGATTTGATACATCTTAACCATAAATAAATCATAAATATTACTCCTTTCTCAATCACAGAGGCTTTACAGAAAACTGTGAAAGCCATTTTTTATCAAAACTTGAATACGTGAAATATAGAATTTGGGAGGAGAGATTACCCTGAGAATAAAGTATATATATGTAGGCTTAGATTCTTTCTTCAATCACTGAGTTCTCACAAAATCCTCTGAACTCTCTCTTGAATTTCTCAATCTTTATCTCTGTATCTCTAGACTTAGGCAAATAATGAATAAAAGAAAAAGACGTTTGATAATTAAAGGAGAAGAACTGACGCAGAAGTGGTCAGTTGGCCCAATCATGGGTTAACTGCTGATAACTCCCCCTAGGGCCTTGTTTGGCTTAGCAAGAATAGATTATAAAACCAATTAATTTAATAAAGCTTTATCACATAGTTTAATTAATGTCACACTCCTTCATAAAATAAATCAATATCTTATTTAATTTACTTTAAATAAAATATAATAATTTCTCATAAATTCACATAGTCACATAATTAAATTTCTCATTAATAAAAAATGTCAACTTATTAAATCAGAATTAATAATTAAATTAATTAAAATATCAATATGCTTATTAAATATTTCTTTTAATACAATAAGCTCAAATAATCCCATACTTTGATAATAAAATTATTTACATTAATTTAATAAATGTAACACATATAATTAAATTAATCTACCACAATTGCATCAATTAATTATTTAATCTAATAATTAAATTATTGAAAAATATTTATTTAATTCAATAAATATTAAAATTAATTACAAAATTCTCGTTCGTCACATAACCTTGGAGGAAGAGGTGTTGGTAATCAACTTCTTTACAAAATGGAATCTCCCTGGGAATCCATGAGCCAACACTAAGATGGCCGGATATTCTTTGAAACTCCAGAACATGTGATCCCAAGAATTGTTGATTTGGGCTTGATGGTATGGCATCATGGGTAGGTATGAGAACATCTAATTGTACAGGTAGCTTCTATACCCAGCTCTGCCTACACCAGTGATCTAAAGATCATCATCTTCTTCTTCCTCTTCTCGTTCTTTGTTGGAGGACTCCATTATCTCAATAGGTTCTTGATGATCTTTTACTGGTTCCTCTTCAGTTCTGGCAGGGACATCTTCTTCTGCCATGGGGATATCTTGAGGCTCCCCCTCTACTTGATCATCTTCTTGAAGATCAAAAGCTCCCCTCAAGTGGAGCATTTTCTTGAGCTTCACCATCTCCCCCCTCACCGTGTATTCTCTATCATGAGAATTTCAGAATCTCCCCTCACCGGGAGCACCGCTTCTTCGACTTGCTGCAGGCGACAGCCTTCTTCTAGCACCATGCTCTTTGCTTCCTTCTTCAGTACCTTTTTATTTTCAAGAATGTACTTCTTGACCAGCTTTCTCCTTGCTTTGCTGGGTTTAGTCACAACTTTAGGACTCTCTTGATTCTCAGCTTTGTCCTGTTCAACAACCATTATGCTTGAAGTAGCTACCTCCTTGTCTGCCATGCTTGGTCTGGTCTCCACAAACAGTAGAGACTCTACGATTGAGGTGACTGATGGCTTTTTGAACTTTTGACCAACTTTGCTTTTCTTCAGGATCTGGGATATGGTAGCCTGATCCTCATCTGCTTCATCTTGCTGCTGCTTTCTCCTTAGCATCCTCAGAGTCTCTATAACAAAGGACTCTACAGGTATATCAGTAGTAGATCCTTGAGGTTCTTCCACCTCTCTAGCTCTTAGCTTTCTCTTGCCCTTTCTTTTTCTGGTAAGGACAGAGGGTTCTTCTTCTTTATTGATTTCTTCCTCTTCTTCTTCCCTGACAACGGAAATGTTTCCTGGAATGCCTGAGTTCTTTAGTTCCCCAGTTCTTCCACTGGATTCTGTCATCATTCGTACATATTCAGCAGGGTTCCTCTTCTAGTTTTTAAATAGCTGCTGGGTCATTCTTCGATTTGGGTTGATGGCTTCTTCCTCTTCATCCCCAATTTTGTCACCCAGTGCATATTATAGAATGATACTCAAGAAATGCCCATATAACATCTTCTGAGAGCTTTTTGATTTCTTCGAGTTTACTATCCACTTACCTATCCATTCGAGCAATATAGCTCCATAGTTGAGTTGTATACCATAATACATGGCAGTCATGAGCTTAAGTTGAGCTTCATTCACCGAGTCATGTCCTGAGCTCTTGCAACATATACATTTCCCAATAATATCGGCTAAAAATTTATACCTCTGTGGGAACTCCTTCTTCTTGTAACCTTTCATAGATGGAAGTTACTTGTGATGCATTCTTTTTAGTCCTTCTTGGAAGCCCATGTTATCTATGCACGGATGCCCTTCATTTTTGAGACCTAGAGTAAGATTGATGTCTTCTGCCTTTAGTCTAATTTCTACTTCCTTACTCTTGTAGTGATGGTGTCGTTTTCAAACACACCATTCTTGTAGAATTCTTTCACCAGTTTGGGATATATTAGTGTGTCTTCGCTCAACGCCTCTTCGAGACCTACCTTCTTCAGTAAGACCAGCGTCTTGTGAAATTTTAGTGGAGCAGTCTTGAACTCGTCAAAGTAGAGTCTGTAGCCTGAGATAATGTTGGATGACGCCATTGATTTTCTAACTGGAAGTGAGATTCGACTGAGTTTTCGTCTGAGTTAGGGCTTTTGCTTTGAGAGAGAGAGAGAGATAATCTTTTGAACTTCAGATTTTAAAAAATACAATTTCAATTTGTACTTGTAACTTCCCTCACTTCTTTTTCTCTTAGTGGGATATGTGTCGACTTTTGCTTGGCTCTACGATTTTAACTGTTTAGGAATGTAATGATTTGCCCTTGGCTTCTTCAGAACTGAGGTGTCCTTAGGAAGACTACGATCGTTGAGGTAGTCTTATGTTTGTTGAGTCTGTCCTACAATCGTCGAGTCTGTCCAGCATTCGTTGAGTCTGTCCTATGATCATCAAGTCTGATCAATCATTCATTGAGTCTGTCCTACGATCATCAAGTCTGTCCGGTATTCGTTGAGTCTATCCTACGATCATCGAGTCTGATCAATCATTCATTGAGTCTGTCCTACGATCGTCGAGTCTGATCAATCATTCGTTGAGTCTGTCCTACGATCGTCGAGGTAGTTGTTTTTTCAGTTCTACGATCGTGAACTTTCCTCGATGTCTAGGATTTTGAGTTCAGCCTTTGTATCTGTCATGGTTAGCACAATCTAGAGCATATATTTCATGGTTGTAGATTTAGCATGCCTAGCTCACTTATTAACTTATTACATTTGGATTCATCTACTGGTTTTGTAAAAACATCAGCAAGTTAATTTTCAATAGGGATATATTGTAAAGATATAGTTCCATTTTGCACATGATCCCTAATGAAGTGATACCTTATTACTATATGCTTAGTCCTAGAATGCATAACATGATTATGAGTTATTGCTATGGCACTTGTGTTATCACAGTGTATGGGAATAGATTTGAAATCAAACCCATAGTCAGCTAGCTGATTTCTCATCCATAGGATCTCGAAAGCACAAGAAATGCCAAAGAATAATATATTCAACTTCTACAATTGAGGTAGACACTCGAGTTTTGCTTTTGGTCGAACCGGATGTAAGTCTCTGCTTCCTAGTAGTTGACAAGTGCCACTAGTACTTTTTCTATCTATTTTGCATCATGCAAAATCAGCATCCTGCAAAATCAGCATCTGTGTATCCTGTTAGTTCAAATGAGGATTCCTTGGGGTACCAAAGCCCCAAGTAAGGTGTACCCTTGAGATACCTGAAGATCCTCTTTACAGCAGATAAATATAACTCTTTAGGGTTAGCCTGTAATCTAGCACATATGCATGTTGCAAACATTATGTCTGGTCTATTGGAAGTTAGGTATAAAAGAGAACCTATCATACCTATGTATTGAGTGATATCAATACTTTTACCTTTATCATCCTTGTCAAGTTTGGTTGCAGGAGCAATTGGTGTTTTTATGGGAGAGGGTGATTCCATGCCATACTTTTTCAGTAAGTCTTTGATGTACTTGGCTTGGTTTATGAAAATTCCTTCATCATCATCATTTACTTGCATATCCAAGGAAGAAATTCACCACCCATCATGCTCATTTCAACTTGCTCTGCATTAGCTTAGAGAATCTCTTGCATAACTTTTTGTCAGTAGAACAAAAAATAATATCATCAACATATATTTGAACTAGTAAGACTTTATCTTTATGCTTTCTAAGAAACAGTGTGGTATCTACTCTACCTCTAGTGAACCAATTTTCAATTATGAAGTTAGTCAGTGTTTCATACCATGCTCTAGGTACTTGTTTAAGACCATATAAAGCTTTATTTAATCTATAGACATAATTGGAAAGAGGTGGATTGATGAAACCTGGAGGTTGCTCTACATAAACTTCTTCTTAGAGTTCTCCATTTAGAAATGCACTCTTGACATCCATCTAAAAGACTTTGAACTTCATGTGGGCAGCAAAGGCAAGAAAGATTCTGATGGCTTCTAGTCTGGCAACAGGTGCAAATGTCTCATCGTAGTCGATACATTCTTCTTGAGAATAGCCTTTTGCCACTAGTCTTGCCTTGTTTCTGGTTATGACCCCATTTTCATCCATTTTGTTTCTAAAGACCCACTTAGTTCCTATCATAGGATGACTCTTTGGTCTTGATACCAATCTCCATACTTTACTTCATTCAAATTGGTTGAGTTCTTCCTGCATGGCTTCTATCCAACTGGAGTCTTCCATAGCATCCTCTATCTTCTTTGGCTCTATTTGTGATGAAGCTTAGATAAAAGCATTCATTCTGAGTAGCAGCTCTTGTTTTGACTCTAGCACTCGGATCTCCAATGATTAGATCCTGAGTGTGATCTCTTGCCCATCTGTTGCCGATTGGGACATCTGTGCTGATGCATTATCGGTCCTGATGCCCATCTTCAAGGTCTATCTCTTCTTCTTGGAGTGGAGGCTCGCTGTCTTGCATTGACCTCTCTACGATCACGTTCTCATACTCTACGATTTCACTGTCTGGCACTATGATTGTACTGTTGAGCTCGACGACTTCATTCGTAGTGTCTCGCATTATCTCGTCAGAAGTCTCTTGAGGCAATCGCTTTTGTCTAAGTTAGTTTTATCAAAGATGATGTGTATTGAGACTTCAACATTCAGTGTCTTCTTGTTGAACACTCTGTAAGCTTTGCTATCTGTGGCATACCCAAGAAAGATCCTTCGTCTCGACTTCAATGGAATTTTGTCGACATCGCTTTCTATTGTTGAGAATGTAGCATGCATGTACCAAAGACATGGAAGTAGGCGACACTTGGCTTCCTTCCTTTCCATAGTTCGTAGGGCGTCTTCTTGATCGTAGAGTGAATTAATGATCTGTTCTGCATGTAGCATGCAGTTGTTGTGCGCTTCTGCGCCCGAAATATTCAGGCGAGATGTCTCACCGCAAGTAGAGTTCTTCCAGCCTCTATCAAAGTTTTGTTCTTTCTTTCAGCTACTCCATTTTGTTGAGGAGTTCGTGGAGCTGAGAAGTTATGACTTATCCCATTGTTTGTGCAGAACTAGTCCATTTCTGAGAAGTCAAATTCTCTGCCGTGATCACTCCTTATGGCCTTGATTTTCTCTCCTTTCTCGCTCATCACCAGTTTGAACATCTTGATTAATTGAGAGCTCGTTTCATCCTTTGAAGTTAGGAAGAATACCCATGTGAATCTGGTGTAGTCCTCGACTATAACTAGAGAGTATCTTTTTCCTCCAAGACTAGTTGTTGGAATTGGCCTAAATAGATCCATGTGAAGTAACTGCATGGGCTTATCGATAGAGTTGGCAGTTTTTCTTTTGAATGAGATTCCTGTTTGCTTTCCAAGCTGACAGGCATTGCATGGCCTTTCTTTTACGAAGTTGAACTTTGGTAGGCCAGCTACGAGATCTTTTAATGCCAGTTTGGACATGCTCTTGAAGTTTAAGTGAGACAACCGTCTATGCCATAGTCAGCTCATTTCTTCAGATGCTTTTGCCATATAACATATTGTCTCATCTAAGCTTAGTTGACCAAGATCCACTGTGTAGACATTTCCTTCTTGTCTTGTCTTAGCTTTTGATGAGATGTCTTCAAGTCTCTGACTTGACATTGGTTGTTGAGGAATGTCACTTGAAAACCCTTGTCGTAGAGTTGACTGATGCTTAGAAGGTTGTATTGCAGACCTTCTACATATGCTACCTTCTTTGAAGATCTTGCACCATTGCCGGTGAGCCATATCCTCTTGTCTTGCCCGAGACATTGTCTCCAAAGATGACTGAGGGACCCTCCTTTTCTATGTAGTTAGATAAGAGGGCTTTGTTCCCGGTCATGTTCCTTGAGCATCCACTGTCCAGATACCATGTAGTGATTGTGGAGCTCTTTTCCTGTCAAAATATTGAACCTTCATTTCGGTACCCATATTTGCATGGGTCCTTCTTTGTTAGTGCCTTTGGGGACCCAAATCTATTTAATCTTGGGTCTCACATGCATGGAATTATAATAACAATTGACAGCCTTGTGACCATATTTATTGCATATAAAACACCTAGTATGATGCATGCCAGTGTGTGCATGATGATTCATCCTCCATTTTGACTTGTGGGGTTCTTTAATTATCCTTCTGTTAAACTGATTCTCATTTTTCCACGTGTCCTTGGATTTCATAAATAGTGATGAGTGTGCCTTACCTTTACTATACCTTCCCGGTTGATTCATAGAGTTGGACTTGCTTGACTTTACGATTCTTAGAGGTTGGTGAGTAGAGGTTAGGTTACCCTTCTCTTTTATAAACCCCAGACCAACATGAGATCCTTTACTCATATGAGTAAGAATGGAGACAGTAGGACAAGGTTGAGCTTGTTCTTCCTTCTGTGAGGATTTCACAAAGGTAATGCTTCTACTAAAACTTGAGGCATTATTAGTGCTAGTTTCCTTTGTCTTTTCCACACACAGGCTCGAGATGGATTCCCCAAAGCCTGTTTGCCCATTCTATCGAATGTGCTTCTCGATTGAGAGCAACGCATGCTTCATGGATGATGAGGATTTGTTCCATACAGAGATAGTCTTCTCTAGATCCTCAATTTTTGAGGTTAGATTAAACTCTCTTTGTGCATTGAGTGTGTTTGTCTGCTTTAAAGTCTCATTATCAACCTCAAGCTTGGAAAGAAGAATAGTACTTAGAAGGGTTGTTTCAAGCTCTTGTTGAACTTTCTTCTTCTCCTCTTGAAGAAGTGAACGATCTTTAGATAAGACTCTGAACCACTTCATATATTGATGTAGATCAGTGATTATGCCATGCAGTGCAGTTCTTAAGTCATTTATATCTACATCAGGTGAGTTGAAATCAAATACCTCGTTGAGACTTACATTATGTATGTTGAGTTTTGTTTGTCCTTTGCATGTTTGGCCATTAAGCACAGATTGGCCATTTGTGGTTCTTCTTCATCTCCGGAGTCAGCATTTGAGTCATTATCTGAATCACTCCATGATCCTCGAGCTACCAGGCCTTTGTCTCTCTTCTGAGGCCTTTTGTTTCCTTTGAATTCTTTCTTTGCATGTTGTTTCTTCTTTAGTTCTTCTCTTAGAGGTTTGTTGTAGTTGGCAATGAAGTGACCAGGCTTCTTGCAGTTTTAGCATAGATCATTTATTTGCTCCCCGGGTCTGCTTGTAGTTCTTTGACCTTCTTTGGCTTCTTTGGTTTTGGCTTGACGCATTTAATCTTCTCGGTCTTTTTACCAAAGATAGCAAGTCTTCATCATCGTCTTCATCATAGTCAGAGTCAATCTCAGGTGTTGACCTTTGATGAACCTTCATTTTCCTTGAGAGCAACACCCTTATCCTTCCTTCTTCCTTCTGATAAGGTTTCAACACGTTGGGTCAGCTCTAGTTCGTATGTCAGAAGATTGCCATATAGCTGTTGAACTGTCATCTCATTAAGATTCTTTGACTCTCTTATTGCAGTGGTCTTGGCATCCCACCTGCTTGGTAGGGCTCTCATGAACTTTATGGTCAGATCCTTGTTAGGATAGACCTTTCCATATGCTTGTAGAGAGTTGAAGCGTAACGTTGAATCTTTCATAGGTGGCGCTTACGCTTCTCCTTGACATGAGCAAACATTTAATACTTTGCGGTCGTAAGAGATTGTTTGTTCTCTCTAACTTCTTCAGCTCCTTCGCATGATCAGCAGCCTCTTCCCAAACTTCCTTAGTCATTTTTTTATCGACAACATTTTCAAATGATCGTCTTCTAAGGATTGGAACAGATGTTCTTGGCCTTTTTTCAAGTTAGATGCCTTTTCTCTCGTTGTGTGTCCATTCTTCTTTAACCTTGATTTGCAATCGGTTTGGATCGTCAGTGGTTGGTGCAAGCTTTGTTGGAATATAGGGCCCATTTTGAACGGTCTCAAATAGATCTTTATCTATTGAGTCTATGTACGCTTGCATCTTAACTTTCCAGTTAGCAAAATTATCCTTGTTGCACATTGGTGGCTTGCTGCCTCCCCTCGTCAGATTCGCTTTGATGAAAGTGCCATCGATCTACTAAAGCTTGTAGTCAGAATAGAACCTACTACGATACAATTGTTAGTTCTAGTTGGCACAATAGTTATCTAGAGGGGGGGGGGGGGGGGTTGAATAGATCTATCACTAATCATAATATGCATTCTCCCAACAAATTCCGCTCAGTTTTAATCATCATCAACAAACAAGTTTAAAACGAAAAGATTTTTGAAATATCTATTCAACCCCCCTTCTAGATAACTATTGTGCTAACTAGGAACTAACAATTGGTATCAAAGCAGGTTCTATTTTACAGATTACAAGCTTTATTATATCCAATGGCACACGCATCTGCTTAATCAAGGATCGAGGAGGCATCGCCAAAGAATGTGCAACAAGGACAAATTTGCAACCGGAAAGTCGATGCAAGCATACATGGACTCAATAGATGAAGATCTATTTGAGACTGCTCGAATGGGCCCTATGTTCCAACAAAGCTTGCACCAACCACTGACGATCCAAACAGAATACAAATCAAAGTCAAAGAGGAGTGGATAGACAACGAGAAGAGAGTTGTCTAACTCGACAAGTAGGCCAAGAACATCTTGTTTCAATCCTTAGAAGATGATTTGTTTGAAAACATTGTCAACAGCAAAACAGTGAAGGAGGTTTGGGAAGCACTGCTCATCATGCATGAAGGAACGGAAGAAATAAGAGAAAACAAACAATCACTCCTAAAACAACAGTATGAGATGTTTGTTCATTACAAGGAGAAAACGTAACTGCCACCTATTTGAGATTCAACGTTCTGCTCAACTCTCTACGAGCATATGGAAAGATCTATCCAAACAAAGATCTGATCATAAAGTTCATGAGAGCTCTACCGAGCAGGTGGGATGCCAAAACCACTACTATAAGAGAGTCAAAGAATCTTCACGAGATGACAGTTCAACAACTATATGGCAATCTACTGACATAAAAACTGGAGCTGATTCAACGAGCTGAAACCCTATCAGAAGGAAAAAAGAAGGATAAGGGTGTTGCTCTTAAGGCGACTGAAGGTGCATCTAAGGTCAACACTGAGATTGACTCTGATTATGATGAAGACGATGATGAAGAGTTTACTATGCTGGTAAAAAGACTAAGAAGGTTCATGCATCAAGGCAAAACCAGCAAACCAAAGAAGGTCAGCAATTATAATAGCCAGGATCAAATGAATTACCTATGCTACAACTGTAAGAAGCCTGACCACTTCATTGCCAACAGCAACAAACCTCTTAGAGAAGAACTAAAGAAGAAATCACATGTAAAGATGGAATACAAAGGCAACAAAATGCCTCAGAAGAGAGACAAAGGCCTAGTAGCTGGAGGATCGTGGAGTGATTTAGACAATGACTCCAATCCTGATTCCGGAGATGATGAAGAACCACAAATGGCTAATTTGTGCCTAATGGCCAAACATGCAAAGGAAAAACAGAATTCCAACATACATGATGTAAGTCTCGATGAGGTATTTGACTTAAACTCTCCTGATGTAGACATAAATGATTTAAGAACTGCACTGCATGGCATAACCACTGATCTACATCAATACATGAAGTGTTTCAGATTTTTGTCTAAGGATCATTCACTTCTTCAAGAGGAGAAGAAGAAAGTTCAAGAAGAGTTTGAAACAACCCTTCTAAGTACTAACCTTCTCTCCAAGCTTGAGGTTGAGAATGAGATCTTAAAACAGACAAATAAACTCAATACACAAAGAGAGTCTAATCTAACCTCTAAAATTCAGGAACTAGAAAAGACTATCTCCATATGGAACAAATCCTCATCATCCATGGACTCCCTGCTTTCTAGTCAGAGAAGTACATTCGACAGAACAGGCTTAGGCTTTGGGGAACCCATCTCAGAGCCATGTGTGGAAAAGACAAGGAAACTAGTACTAGTAATGCCTCAAGTTTTAGTAGAAGCATTACCTTTGTGAAATCCTCACAAAATGAAGAACAAGTTCAACCTTGTTCTACTGTTTCCATTCATACTCAAAGGAGTAAAGGATCTCATGCTGGCCTGGGCTTCATAAAAGAGAAGACTAACCTCACCTCTACTCACTAACCTCGAAGAATCGTAGAATTAAGTAAGACCAACTCTACGAATCAACTGGGAAGGTACAGTAGAGGTAAGGCACACTCATTACTATTTATAAAACCTAAGGACATGTGGAAGAATGAGAATCAGTTTAACAGAAGGATAACTAAAGAACCACACAAGTCCAAATGGAGGATGAATTATAATACACACACATGCATGCATCATACTAGATGTTTTATATGCAATAAATTTTGTCACAAGGCTGCTAAGTGCTATTATAATTCCATGCATTTGAGACCCAAGATAAAAAAAATTGGGTCCCCAAGGGCACTAACAAAATAGGACCCATGCAAATATGGGTACCAAAATGAAGGTTAAACTTTATGACAGGAAAAAAGCTCCACGATCACAACCTTGTATCTGGAAAGTGGATGCTCAAGGCACATGACAGAGAACAAAGCCCTCCTATCTAACTACGTCGAAAAGGAGGGTCCCTCAGTCATCTTTGGAGACAACGGCTTGGGCAAGACAAGAGGATACGACTCACCGCAGCAATGGTGCAAAGATCTTCAAAGAAAGTAGCATATGTGGAAGGTCTCCAACACAACCTTCTAAGCATCAGCCAACTCTGCGACAAGGGTCACCAAGTAACATTCCTCAACAATCAGTGTCAAGTCAGAGATCTGAAGACTTCTGCTATAAAGCTAACCGGGACAAGAGAAGGAAATGTCTACACAGTGAATCTTGGTCAACTAAGCTCAGATGTAAGACCCCAGCTTTTATAAATAAAGATGAATTTTCTATAAATATTATTTTTGAATATTATGGAATAAATTTGATATAATGTTATAGTTGTGGGTAATATTTATAAATTTTGCAAAAGTAAGCAAGTTGTTATAAAATATTCGTTTGGTGGGAATATTCTTTTGTTTGGGAATATTCGTGACGACTACTCAATCGATGGTGGACCCCATTAATGTAAGTATTGTCGTAGTTAGAAAACGACAAAATTATCTTTCTATAAAAATAACGGCAGAGGTGTTACCGTTAAAACTGTTGAACTACCCGGTAGTAAAAGTACAGTAATACGCGTGGTTGCATAGTAGCACACGGTATTGATTATTGATGCTTACGTGAGAAGTCACTTAGCTATACTCAATTATTGCTACAGTAATTGCTGCATCATATCTCTTATATTATTGATTCAATTATTGTCACAGTATCATTTGTATAATATGTTATATTATTAATTGAGACGACAAGTTATAAATGATTAATAATTATTGAAAGATTAAATATGTGTTGATTAAAAATAAAATGATTTGTGGTAATATTTATTCAATCCTCGATGTATATAAAGAGTCTGTTATGAGACGTTTGTGGTAAGTTTGATTATTTTATGGGGGCCCATATGTCATCATCTAAGAGTCTCTTCGTCAATAGTATTTACCTTCGTCAATAGTATTTACCTTTGTGAATAGTAATTACCTTTGTGAATAGTAATTATCTTCGTCAATAGTATTTACCTTTGTGAATAGTAATTATCTTTGTGAATAGTAATTACCTTCACAATAGTATTTACCTTCACAATAGTAATTACCCTTCAGTAAATAGTAGTTGTCCCTTCAATATTACCAAGAGTAAATCGCCTTTTCTATGTTCCAAGGGTTAATTACCCCTTCAAGAAATAGTAGTTGTCTCTTCAATATTACCAAGAGTCATTTTGACCCTTCATTAAGACTCAAGAGCCACCCTCGCTTTTTCTATAAATAGAAAGCTCATTCCTTCATTATTTCTTACGAATTCATTGAAACTCTGAGAGAGAAACTATAGAGAAAGAAGAAAAGTATTCTGCTACTTCACTTTTCCAATATTCAGTTCTTCTAAGGTAAGGGATATTATTTTTTGTACCCGTAAGGGGTGTTATTCTTTTGTATTCATGAAGAGAACTTCTGTCATTCCATCCTTTATTATTCTGTTGGAATAACATGTATACGCGGACTCCCCTATACTTGGTGATTTCCTTCTGTTGTTTCATTCTTTATTATTCTGTTGGAATAACCTGTATACGTGGTTTACCCTATACTTGGTGACATTCTTCTATTATTCTGTCTTTATTATTCTGTTGGAACATCTTGTCTGTGTGTTTTACACCGGACCTGGTTCCGTTTTTATAATTCTGTTGGAATATCCTATCTGTGTGTTTTACACCGGATCTGGTTTCATCTTTATTATTTTATTGGAACATCCTATCGGTGTGAATTTCACACGACCGTTCCGTTATTTATTATTCTGTTGGAATAACTCGCTTTTGTCATGGCCTATCGCATGCATGGTGATTTCTTTTGTTATTCCATTCTTTATTATACCCATTGGTTAAAACTTTGACTTCTATACTCCATGAAATTAGTAGAATATTCTTGATATTTTCGTTTCATCCAAAGATCTTTTCATGAAAATATTCTTCCGATCATTCTTGAATTTTACTCTACAAAACAAAGATTCTTGTTGACAATTTGGACGTTAATAATTCTGGATAAAATAATTCTTGAACTTGTTTTATTGAATTCTTATATCATTGTCATCATCCTCATGTTTATATTATGTTGAAAGTTATCTTTTACGCTTACGTGCATAGATGAACTTAGTATGATTATGACCAGGTTCATTCGGTATAATCATGGCTTGATATAAATGATGTGACAAAAGTCCTCGATTGGCACTCTGTAATGCAGATGATGGATAGTTTTTGGTATGATTATGACCGGGGGGTGATTCTGTATATATCATGACCATTGATAATTTGATGAAAATCCTTGACCGTGGTACGTGGATGATTAGATATTGTGGTTTATTCATTAAACCGAGTCTTAGTGATAAAAATTGATGAAAACCTTTTTAAACCTAAAAGATAGTAGACTATATTTTCTACTTGACTCTTTTAATGGATCAGATATTCATTCGCAGCTTAAACTTGATGTCAATTGTATTTTATCGGTTTAACATTGTTGAAGACTATTGATAATTTATTCTGCTTTTATCTTAGTCATAATATTTCTTCTTGAGCTAGTTGAGCTCACCCTTTCTTTCACCGCTTCTCTTGTGAAATGAGAATATAAATTTGGGGACGAGTCGGGAACGGAGTAATGGTCCGAAGGATAGCATTAGTAGTCCTCACTATTCTCGTGAAAAAGTGTGATAATAATTGTAATGAGGACTCCTTTTGAGTTTGTATAATATCTAGTAGACAATATTTGTATTCAAACTCACGCTTTATGTCGATTGCATACTCAAATTGCAAAAAAAATGCGAGCGTGTAAAATCGAGTTTTAAAATTTTACAAACCATATACGGATCACCCTTTATGCACAATTATTAATTAAGCGAAAAGATAAAGAATAAAATCATACCCTTGAAGATCGAGCTTCCTCGGTACAAGTTCACCTCCAATCCTTTTTAGCGTTCGACTTGAATCCACAGGGTTTGTTCCTTCCTTTGATCGGCGTTAGCCACCCGATGTTTGGCCTCTGGGGTGATCCACGAGGAAAAAAAAAATTCAAGAAGATGGGTGGTTGGCTAAACCCTAGTTTTTCTCTCTATATAGAAAAGGCGTACTCTCTCCCAACAATTGGAATTATGCATTATGTTGTTGAAAAATCGACAACCCCCCACACCCATAATAAGACTCCTCTTATTTATAGATGTGGGCAACCCACCTTAACAATTAAGGAATTGGGTTTTATTTAATTAATTAAATTCTTTTAATTAATTAAGCTCCCTAATCTTATTAGGGATAATTAATTAAACTCCTTTAACTAATTTTCCTTCCCAATCGATTAGGAATAAATGAAATACTTATATTAAATTAATTCCTAAACTCTTTTAGAAATTAAAATAATAATAATTGTAATAATATTAATAAGACTCCTCTTATTAATTTATATTTAATATTTCTAAAATATTAAATAATAAATATTAAAAGCTATTTAATTTATTCTATCACCATAGATTAAATTAAATATACATAACTTATATTATTACGATTATGCCATTAACTTCTTAAATAATTATTCTTCCTTTTTATGGTGTGACCCTTTAGGTTCTCCATATTAAAGCGGTTGTGAATAAATCAATTAGAACAATTCTAATCTTATTTAAATAAATAAATTAAACAATTAATTTATTTAAATAAATAATATTTATTCTCTGATAGGGATAAGCCTCCTAGCGATCAGCGACTTTCCGGATAATATAGATTTCAACATTAATCATTAAAGAACCTTTGAGTAAATAGTTCTTAAATACAATTCAATCCTTCCACCATCTGATGTCCCGATTAAATATAAGGCATGGAATTCTTGTCGAGTCTTATTTTATTTAATTATATGTATTTCGATCCTTAAATGCCTGACTCAAATAATGCAAATTAGAAACTCCTTTCTAATTTCATTACGCCTTAACCAAGGACTCTTTGGGTTGTCATTTATCGAATCACATAGGACATTTCTCTTCTTTTATTAGAAGTGGTAGATTCTTTATTGATCATACATTATCTCCATATACTGACTTATTATACCCAAGCATACCCTTTGATATACCTAAGGGTCTTAAGGAATAAGTCAAAGTATAACTCATCATACACAAGAATCTATGATGATCTCAAGTCAAGGATTACTTGTCTTACTATCACTCTGAGAATTCTATTGACGAGTGAAATAAAACTCCATTAGGTATTCCTTAGCGAGCCACGTTCGATGAACTTATTCTCTAATAAGCACCTACATACTTGCTTTAGTGTCTCCACACAAATGATCATGAGATCAATCATCCTCATCGATGAAGCAAACAGCGTATGTACCAATCTATCCGGATTCACTAATCCCCGATTTAGTAATCGATGATTGGGAACTATTTTAGTTTTAAGCTTTCTAAAATTTAGATCTCATTAGAATGATCATCATCATTATTCTAAAAGCATTGCTTAAAACTATGGGTTTATCACATATTATAAAAGCGACATCATGTAGATAATTAAAAGCCTTTAATAAATTAATACTTTTTATTAATAAATGAATAAGATTATTCTGAAGTATATGCTTTATCATCAAACATGATTGGCTTGTGTGCATACTACTTTCAATCTCCCACTTGCACTAAAAGCCCGATCGTCGTGGTATCTTATACTCTTCTTCTCTAAGTGGCGATTATCCTGCTTTGTTGGATAAGCTTTAGTTAATGGATATGTAATGTTGTTCTTGAGAGTCCACTATCTACATAGTGATTTCCCATCTTTCGATGATTCTAATAATCAAATGAAAGTGCCCTGACACATGTTTAGATCGAAGATGAGACTTAGGAACTATTCTGGTTACGTAATGAACTTTTAATCCAAACAATCAACTTGCGACTTCATTTATAGCTATATACTTTGTCTTTATCACTAAACCGACAACTCTTTCTTTGTTTGGAACCTTTCGATTCAACTGCACCACTTGTTCGAGTAACGCTTTACCTTAAAGTGGATTTTTACATCATCTTTGAGTGCATGCGAAAAACTTGAGTCATTAAGCCCTCTAGTTTTAATTTAGACCCACCATGAATATGATCACATCCTTAGTGCGGGTTAAGCACTTTAAGATGTTTTCAGCGACTCATAGTGAACTTCTCCATAATATGGTGATCGACATCGGTCTCGTACATTTCATTGCATACATGATTGTCACTCATGCGACCTCTCTTTTTTAGAGTGCATGGGGACTATTAAGAGATACACTCCATAGCTCATCGACATGAGACATCTCTTGGAGTTTGCCATGCTAAGCGACTTTAGCATCAAATGAATATCGTTCCTTGGGTTAAGTCGAGCATCCTCTTAAATCTATCTATATAGATTTATATCCCCAATTAAGATACTCTTCCCAAATCATTCATGGAGGAATGTTTGAACAACTTTATCTTTCTTGATTGTAGCATTGGTATGTCATTCCTCATCATCCGTAGTATATCAACATATAATACTAGAAATGTCACGATCCCTCCCTTTCCACCTTGACCCTTTTGTACACAATAGAACTCTTACCTCATCAAAAGCAGATGTAACTTTGATCTTGGATCATCATCTTCTATGATGTGTACCTCATCATCATCATCATGATGAATCCATACCTCCATCATCATATCTTGATGAATCTATTCTTGATACTATTCGATTTACGATTTGGTTGTGGTATAATAGAATTACATCTCTGAGTTCCTCTTATTTGACTTATAGTGTTTTGTGGTTCTTGAACTCTTGAGATCTATTATCCTCCACTAGCCCTTTTAATGATAAACACCTTTATCTTAGAAGAAGGCGTGTTTTTAATAACAAACACCTTTTTTGAGTAGTAGGATTATAGAACATATACCTAAACTTACTTTAGGATGTCCCACAAATCGACACTTGTCGAATCTTGTCCCAAACTTATCCTTTGAAACCTTTTCACATAAGTTGGACAACCCCTTATCTTAACATACTTAAGATTAGGAATCCTCCACATCCATAACTTTTATGGAGTCTTGGGGCGGATTTTGAGGTTACCTTTTTAAATAGATGTCTGACCATTTCTAGGACATGATCCACAGAAGGATCTTTGGAATGTCGGTAAAATCATTATGGACCGCACCATGTCCAACAAGTGCGATTTTTCCTTTCGAGATACATCAATCAATTATTACGTGTCGGGATGTGTCCATTATGAGAAAACCATTTGAGATGATCTAGAAACTTATTGCACAAGTATTTATTCCTTGATCTAATCGAAAGAATCTTAATACTTTGCCAATTTTGTTTCATACGAATTCTTTGAACCTTTCAAATAATTCACACTTGTATTTCAACAAATACACACATTCAACTCTTTGAATGATCATCTCCTTTTCTTATACTAATTTGTTCAATTTGCAAAATTATTTTCATGTAAAATCAGTATACAAAATTTATTAAGTAATATTCGATTCTATACAAAACATTATTATTATAAATAGAACAACAATTGTTCTTAATTATAATACCAAAGATTTCATTGTCCAACAATAAAATGGAAATAATATTTTAACAAGAATGGAATCTGATAACAACTTATTGACTTAATAGATTTTGCCGTAGGCGTTGCTAAACTATAAGTTTCTATGGCTAATGTAGCAACCTTTGCTTCATTTTCCACACATAGGATTACTTATATTTGTTTAACTTTCTACTTACCTTGGTCCTTTCATAAATCTATATTTATGATAACCAAAATCGGTATCCAATACCCAGTAGAACCTTGACTTAAAGAAAAATTTATTTTAAATCATGAACAAAAAAATATTTATATGTAAAACTTCACTAAGCTTCTTTGGTTAGCCTCTGCAAGAATGCTTCTCATGATTTCTTTCCGATGTCGGGCTTATTGCGGTGGAAGCAAACTCCTTTCTTATCCGTGTCGATTTTGTTCTTATTATCCTTTGTTTATGCCTTTCTATTTACCTTCTTTGAATCGTTCTTCTTTTGGAAGATCCTTTGGCCCCTACCGGTAAGACTTGGTCTTTCTTGGTTGGAAAGTGACTCTCGACATTTTTCAACATGTTAAGCAAATCGGTGAAAGGCGATATCTAGCTTGTTCATATGAAAAATTCACAACAATTGTGAAAGAATTCAGGGGTGAGTGTGCAAGATCAAATCTTGGCTCAACTCTCCATCCATGACAAAACCGGTTGTCTAATTGATCAATCAAATTGATTATGTTAAGAACTTTTTATGCATCTTTATAGTGCCATTGGCCGTTCTAGATCGGAAGAGCTCCTTGAATGTCGATATCTATCGGTCCTACTTTCCTCACCATCAACTACTTGATGTGCGGGAATATAGTAGGAGCATCCATAGTTTCATCTTGTGTTTGAAGCTCGTTACTCGTGGATCTGAGCATGATGCGTTGAGCCAATGTGCATCATCTTGCCACTTTCTAAAAGTAGCAATCTCTTCCTCGGAGGCATTATGCGCAACCATTGCGAGGATAGGCGTATTAAGGACATAAGATAGCTTTTACGACTATGAGAACTATTCTCAAATTCCTTAACCAATCCATTTAATTGATTACGGTTTAATTTAGCATCTAATATGCTTTAGCGATGATAGTAATTTTAGACATTGTAAAATTACGTAAATGAATTTGTAATTAACAACATTTTAACATACATTCTTTTATTAATTACCAAAATAAATTAGGTCTTGTTTTAAATTGGTATCTCCCACTATTTTCTTCAAACTATATTACCCTCACTTATATATAGTTAAATAAAATCTAATTAAAGATTTGCTAGTGAGAATAAGGATCCCATTTCAAATGTATATAGCCTTGTGGTGACCTGACAAACTATATATAAATAAATAGGTAGAACAACTTTTTTGTCGATTACATCAACTATCTGACTCCTTTTCTTTTTGCCTCTTAGATTATTTTGATCAGTGGTGGCACATCCAGAATCAAAATTATCCAGTTAAGTCCAACCTAGCACTCCATATATTCAAAAAAAAAATATCATCCTTGTGGTGACCTGACAAAACAATATTGTTCAATTTTCTTTATAAGCATCAAATGTGATAAATTAACATCTTAAATACTTAATACTTGCCTTGTGGTGACACAACAAACTCATATTAAATATTTAATACTCTATTAATTTTATCATGCTTTAGAAAGCGACGTTCGATATTCAAATATCTTTGAGCAACTTAGGACTTAATATAAAAAAAAAATTGAGGGGTTTGTTATTAATTTGTCTCATCTTGTTTAGCGCGTATATATATATATATAAATATATATATCGTATTAATGAACATCTGAAGCGTTGTTTGCATAATATATAATATATATAGTATAAGCATGCACATATAGAATCTATATATTCTACTAGGATTGATTATGGACTTTTATTCTAGTTTGGTTCACTAGAGCCACCAAGTGAACCAAAATTCAAACTCCCCAAGGGTGCGAAAATAATATTTAAATATAACTATTACATTTAAACTTGGGCTCCATTACAAAGCGGGTCTTCAAACGCTCCTTGCTCCTTGATCTCTAATTTTTCAAAATTAATTCTAACTATTCTATTACAAAACTATTTAAAATAAATAGAAACCTTGATCGTGATCGAGGGAAATACATAGGAGAGATAGAATTTACATTAAGAAAAATTAGAGAAGGCGAAGTCTGTGAGACCCCATTTAATAAAACCCATACATTAATGCATCCAACTAAAATAAAATCCATCACATTGGTTGATAGTCCATAATCAATCCCATTTATTATCATACACATCATCATATGTATGCATCGATAAATAACATTCATCTTATGAATAATAAACATTTAATATATATATTGATATCATTTAATGGGCAAATTTAGTTAGTATAAAATCTATTTTTGAATCAAAATAAACTCCTTTATTTTAATCCAAATTTAAATCAAAATAAAACTATTTTATTTTAATTTATCCAATTTTGAATAAAATAAACTATTTTATTTTAATCAAAATCTTTAATCAAAATAAACTCCTTTATTTTAATTAATTATGGAATCGATTCCATGTAAAAAAAATTTTAATTAAAATAAACTCTTTTATTTTAATTAATTATGAATCGATTCCATGTAAAAAAAAAAAAAATTTTATTAAAGGAAACACGGATTTCTTTCTATTCACAAATAAACTCCTTTATTTTGAATAATATGAAATCTTATTTCATATTTAAATAAACTCCTTTATTTAAGGAAACATGGATTCTCTTTCCTATTCACAAATAAACTCTTTTATTTTGAATAATATGAAATCTTATTTAATATCTAAATAAACTCCTTATTTAAGGAAATTAGATTCTTCTTTTTTATATTCACAAATAAACTCTTTTATTTTGAATAATATGAAATCTTATTTCATATCTAAATAAACTCCTTTATTTAAGGAAAATAGAATCAATTTCAACTCCAATTAGTTATCATGGAATCCAATTCCAACTCTAATTAGTTAGCATGAAATTTAATTTTAAAATTAAAATAAACTTTTTATTTTAATATTAAAATAAACTTTTATTTTAAAATTAAAATAAACTTTTTATTTTAATAAATTATAAAATAATAATATATATATATATATATATATATATATATATATATATATATATATATATATATATATATATATATATATATATATATATATATATATATATATATATATATATATATATATATATATATATATATATATATATATATATATATATAAATATATATATATAATATATATATATATTCTAATATTAATGATAATATTATTCATTTTTTAAAGTTTAAAAAACGACTACCTTTTTTTTAAATTAAAATTAATATAATATTATATATATAAAAAATATGTAAATATATATATAATATATATATATATATCTATATATATTTATATTTTATATATTAATAATATATATTCATTAATGATGATTGAAAATTTATAAAATTTATATGATCATTTTTTTATTCGCAAATAATAAATTTTTAATCAAAAAAAAAAAAAAAAAAAAAAAATTTTTTTTTTTTTTTTTTTTATTAAATTTTATCTGATAAAATTATGCCCAATTAAATTGTTCTAAACACATATCAATATACATATCAAATTAAAACAATTAATAATTAGCATAAAGGTTTGGCTCGATGCCCTTTATTAGGTTTGTAATATTCATGAGCATGATCAAATTGCAAAAAAAAAGTGCGAGCGTGTAAAATCGAGTTTAAAAATTTTACAAACCATATACGGATCACCCTTTATGCACATTATTAATTAAGCGAAAAAGATAAAGAATAAAATCATATACCCTTGAAGATCGAGCTTCCTCGGTGCAAGTTCACCTCCAAATCCTTTTCGCGTTCGACTTGAATCCATAGGGTTTGGTTCCTTCCTTTGATCGGCGTTAGCCACCCATATGTTTGGCCTCTGGAGGTGATCCACGAGGAAGAATAAAATTCAAGAAGATGGGTGGTTGGCTAAACCCTAGTTTTTCTATCTCTAGAAAAAAGGCGTACTCTCCCAACAATTGGAATTATTACGTATGTTGTTGAAAAATCACCAACCCCACCATAATAAAGACTCCTCTTATTTATAGATGTGGGCAACCCACCTTAACAATTAAGGAATTGGGTTTTATTTAATTAATTAAATTCTTTTAATTAATTAAGCTCCCTAATCTTATTAGGGATAATTAATTAAACTCCTTTAACTAATTTTCCTTCCTAATCCATTAGGAATAAATGAAATACTTATATTAAATTAATTCCTAAACTCTTTTAGAAATTAAAATAATAATAATTGTAATATAATATTAATAAGACTCCTCTTATTAATTTATATTTAATATTTCTAAAATATTAAATAATAAATATTAAGCTATTTAATTTATTCTATCACCATAGATTAAATTAAATATACATAACTATATTATTACGATTATGCCATTAACTTCTTAAATAATTATTCTTCCTTTTTTATGGTGTGACCCTTTAGGTTCTCCATATTAAAGCCGGTTGTGAATAAATCAATTAGAACAATTCTAATCTTATTTAAATAAATAAATTAAACAATTAATTTATTTAAATAAATAATATTTATTCTCTGATAGGGATAAGCCTCCTAGCGATCAGCGACTTTCCGGATAATATAGATTTCAACATTAATCATTAAAAGAACCTTTGAGTAAATAGTTCTGTCTGATTCAATCCTTCCACCATCTGATGTCCCAATTAAATATAAGACATGGAATTCTTTGTCGAGTCTTATTTTATTTAATTATATGTATTTAGATCCTTAAATGCACAACTCAAATAATGCAAATTAGAAACTCCTTTCTAATTTCATTACGCTTTAACCAAGGACTCTTTGGGTTGTCATTTATCGAATCACATAGGACATTTCTCTTCTTTTATTAGAAGTGGTAGATTCTTTATTGATCATACATTATCTCCATATACAACTTATTATACCCAAGCATACCCTTTGATATACCTAAGGGTCTTAAGGAATAAGTCAAAGTATAACTCATCATACACAAGATCTTATGATGATCTCAAGTCGAGGATTACTTGTCTTACTATCACTCTGAGAATTCCTATTGACGAGCAAATAAAACTCCATTAGGTATTCCTTAGCGAGCCCACGTTCGATGAACTTATTCTCTAATAAGCACCTACATACTTGCTTTAGTGTCTCCACACAAATGATCATGAGATCAATCATCCTCATCGATGAATGAAGCAAGCGTATATGTACCCGATCTATCCGGTTCACTAATCCCCGATTTAGTAATCGATGATTGGGAACTATTTTAGTTTTAAGCTTTCTAAAATTTAGATCTCATTAGAATGATCATCATCATTATTCTAAAAGCATTGCTTAAAACTATGGGTTTATCACATATTATAAAAACGACATCATGTAGATAATTAAAAGCCTTTAATAAATTAATACTTTTTATTAATAAATGAATAAGATTGTTACAAAGTATATGCTTTATCATCAAACATGATTGGCTTGTATAGAGTATATGCATATTTTTTTGAGGGATTTGATAATTGGTGATGATATCTTATGAGTATGGCATTTTGAATGATTAAATGCATTATATGGTAAAGCGTAAACAATTGAGATAATTTGTTTATAAATTTAAGAAGTGATTAAAATATTGTTATAATATTAATGAAATTAGATTATGAGATTATTAAGTGATTGATAACATGGGGATATTCTTGAATCCTGGATAAATTATATTATAAATGTTTAATATTTATCCTTTATCTCATTTGATTGATTATTTATATCATTATCCTCATGCTTATATTATGTTGAAAGTCATCTGTGGCCTGTAGTGCATAGATGGACTTGGTATGATTATGACTAGGGATTGTTCGGTATAATCATAACCGTAAATGAATACACGATTATCTTTGGCCGTAGTGCATGGATAATTTGTGATCGTGATACTAATGAATACACGATTATCTTTGGCCGTAGTGCATGGATAATTTGTGGTCATGATACTAATGAATACACGATTATCTTTGGCCGTAGTGCATGGATAATTTGTGGTCGTGATACTAATGAGTACACGATTATCTTTGGCCGTAGTGCATGGATAATTTGTGGTCGTGATACTAATGAATACACGATTATCTTTGGTAGTAGTCATGGATAATTCGTGGTCGTGATACTAATGAATATCCTTGGCACAGTAAAGCGGGGATGATTCGATGATATGGATTAATTATTGAAATTTGAGTCTCAAAGAATGAAATATTAATTCATGGATGTGGTAAAAGTCATCTTTGGTAGTAGTGCATTGATAGACTTGGTATGATTATGACCAAGGATTATTCGGTATAATCATGACCAGTAATTGAAAACACGAATGTCCTTGGCGATGTGCATGGATAATTCGTGGTCGTGATACTATTAAGTCGCTGCGTCTCAAAGATTATTGGTTTTATGATTTGTATATCTTTAGCTTTCAGTAGTGCAAAGATGAATTGTTAATGAATATCTTTGACGGATTATGAAGATGAATTTAATATTTTTAACGATAAAGGTATTCAAGGTATCCTCACCTCTTTATCATATTAGGTACGTACCCTAATTTCGAGGGGCGAAATTTCATAAGAAGGGAGGTTGTAAGACCCCACTTTTATAAATAAAGATGAATTTTCTATAAATATTATTTTTGAATATTATGGAATAAATTTGATATAATGTTATAGTTGTGGGTAATATTTATAAATTTTGGAAAGTAAGCAAGTTGTTATAAAATATTAGTTCTATTAGGGAATATTCTTTTTGTCGGGGAATATTCAGTATGACTTACTCAATCGATGGTGGACCCCATTAACTAAGTATTGTCGTAGTTAGAAAACGACAAAATTATCTTTCTATAAAAATAACGGCAGAGGTGTTACCGTTAAAACTGTTGAACTACCCGGTAGTAAAAGTACAGTAATACGCGTGGTTGCATAGTAGCACACGGTATTGATTATTGATGCTTACGTGAGAAGTCACTTACCTATACTCAATTATTGCTACAGTAATTGCTGCATCATATCTCTTATATTATTGATTCAATTATTGTCACAGTATCATCTGTATAATATGTTATATTATTAATTGAGAAGACAAGTTATAAATGATTAATAATTGTTGAAAGATTAAATATGTGTTGATTAAAAATAAAATGATTTGTGGTAATATTTATTCAATCCTTGATGTATATAAAGTATCCGCATATGAGACGTTTGTGGTAAGTTTGATTATTTTATGGGGGGCCCATATGTCATCATCTAAGAGTCTCTTCGTCAATAGTATTTACCTTCGTCAATAGTATTTACCTTTGTGAATAGTAATTACCTTTGTGAATAGTAATTACCTTCGTCCATATAGTATTTACCTTTGTGAATAGTAATTACCTTTGTGAATAGTAATTACCTTCAAAATAGTATTTACCTTCGTCAATAGTAATTACCCTTCAAATAGTAGTTGTCCCTTCAATATTACCAAGAGTAAATCGCCTTGATGGTGTTCCAAGGGTTAATTACCCCTTCATGAAATAGTAGTTGTCTCTTCAATATTACCAAGAGTCATTTTGACCCTTCATTAAGACCAAAGAGCCACCCTCGCTTTTCTATAAATAGAAAGCTCATTCCTTCATTATTTCTTACGAATTCATTGAAACTCTAGAGAGAGAAACTATAGAGAGAAAGAAGAAAAGTATTCTGCTACTTCACTTTTCCAATATTCAGTTCTTCTAAGGTAAGGGATATTATTTGTTGTACCCGTAAGGGGTGTTATTCTTTTGTATTCATGAAGAGAACTTCTGTCATTCCATCCTTTATTATTCTGTTGGAATAACCTGTATACGCGGACTTCCCTATACTTGTTGATTTCCTTCTGTTGTTCCATTCTTTATTATTCTGTTGGAATAACCTGTATACGTGGTTTACCCTATACTTGGTGACATTCTTCTATTATTCTGTCTTTATTATTTTGTTGGAACATCATGTCTGTGTGTTTTACAACGGACCTGGTTCCGTTTTTATTATTCTGTTGGAGTATCCTATCTGTGTGTTTTACACCGAATCTGGTTCCATTTTTATTATTCTGTTGGAACATCCAGCTTGTGTGAATTTCACCCTACACGGTTCCGTTATTTATTATTCTGTTGGAATAACTTTTGCTGCATTGATCTATCGCATGCATGGTGATTTCTTTTGTTATTCCATTCTTTATTATACCCAGTTGGTTAAAACTTTGACTTCTATACTCCATGAAATTAGTAGAATATTCTTGATATTTGCGTTTCATCCAGTATCTTTTCATGAAAATATTCTTCTGATCATTCTTGAATTTTACTCTACAAAACAGTATCTTGTTGACAATTTGGACGTTAATAATTCCTGGATAAAATAATTCTTGAACTTGTTTTATTGAATTCTTATATCATTGTCATCATCCTCATGTTTATATTATGTTGAAAGTTATCTTTGGCTTACGTGCATAGATGAACTTAGTATGATTATGACCAGGGGTTCATTCTTGTATAATCATGGCTTGATATAAATGATGTGACAAAAGTCCTCGATGGCTTTGTAATGCGATGATAGATAGTTTTGGTATGATTATGACCAGGTGATTCTGGTATAGTCATGACCATTGATAATTTGATGAAAATCCTTGACCGTGGTACAGGGATGATTAGATATTATGGTTTATTCATTAAACTAAGTCTTAGTGATAAAAATTGATGAAAACCTTTTAAAACCTAAAAGATAGTAGACTTTATTTTCTACTTGACTCTTTTAATGGATTGCATATTCCGCTGCAGTTAAACTGGTTGTCTATTGTATTTTATCAGTTTAACATTGTTGAAGACTATTGATAATTTATTTTGCTTTATCTTAGTCATAATATTTCTTACTGAGCTAGTTGAGCTCACCCTTTCTTTCACTGTTCTCTTCAGGAAATGAGAATATAGCTGGGACGAGTCGGGGAACGGAGTAATGGTCCAGAGGATAGCATTAGTAGTCCTCACTATTCTGTGAAATAGTGTGATAATAATTGTAACTAGGACTCTTTTTGAGTTTGTATAATATCTAGTAGACAATATTTGTATTCAAACTCACAGTTTATGTCGTATTGTACACGACAGTTATATTAATAAGTTGTATTTAAATTCTGTACCATGTAAGTGGCGACCCAAGATGGGTGACGTATACCTAATTTTGGGGGCATCACATCAGACGAGACAATATGTTTTTCAAGAAAGCATCCAAGAAATGAGTCAAGCTATGGCATAGACGGTTGTCCCACTTAAACTTTAAAAGCATGTCCAAACTGGCATCAAAAGATCTCGTTGCTAGCCTACCTAAGTTCAACTTCATAAAAGAAAGGCCATGCAATGTCTGTCAGCTTGAAAAGTAAACCAGAAGCTCATTCAAGAGCAAAACTGCCAACTCTATCGACAAGCCCCTGCAGTTGCTCCACATGGATCTATTTGGGCCAATTCCAACAACTAGTCTTGGAGGAAAAGATACTCTCTAGTCATAGTTCCATTTACTACACACCCATTTCATATGGGTATTCTTCCTAACCTCAAAGGATGAAATGAGCTCCTAATTAATCAAGATGTTCAGACTGGTGATGAACGAGAAAGGAGAGAAAATCAAGGCCATAAGGAGTGATCATGGAAGAGAATTTAACTTCTCAAAAATTGACCAGTTCTGCACAGACAATGACATCAGTCATAACTTCTCATCTCCATGAACTCCTCAAAAAAATGGAGTAGCTGAAAGAAAGAACAGAACTTTAATAGAGGCTGGAAGAACTCTACTAGCAGCAGCTCATCTACCTGAATACTTCTAGGTAGAAGCCGTCAACACTACATGCTACACGCAGAATAGATCACTGATACACTCTACGATCAAGAAGACACCCTACGAACTGTGGAAAGGAAGAAAGCCAAGTGTCAGCTACTTTCATGTATTCGACTTTGCATGCTACATTCTCAACAATCGAAAACAGTACCTGACAAAATTTCAACCCAAGTCAGACGAAGGAATCTTTCTTGGATATGCCACAGACAGTAAGGCCTACAGGGTGTTCAACAAGAAGATACTGAATGTTGAAGTCTCGATTCACATCATCTTTGATGAAACAAACTTAGACAAAACAGTGCTTCAAGACACTACGACCGATAGTACAGACACTACGAATGAAGTCATCAAGCTCAAAAGCACGATCGTAGTGCCAGAAAGTGAAATTGTTGAGCAAGAAAATGAGATCATAGAGAGGTCTATGCAAGACAACGAACCTCCACTTCAAGAAGAAGAAATAGATCTTGAAGACTTAAGATAAGAAGGCATCAGGAAAGATGTCCCAACCAGAAACAGATGGGCCAGAGATCACACTCAAGATCTAATCATTGGAGATCTGAGTGCTAGAGTCAAAACAAGAGCTGCCACCCAGAATGAATACTTTTATCTAAGCTTCCTGTCACAAATGGAACCAAAGAAGATAGATGATGCTGTGGAAGACTCCAGTTGGATAGAAGCCATGCAGGAAGAACTTAACCAATTTGAACGAAGCAAAGTATGGAGATTGGTACCAAGACCAAAGAGTTATCCTGTCATTGGAACCAAGTGGGTCTTCAGAAATAAATTGGATGAAGATGTAGTTATAACCAGGAACAAGGCGAGATTAGTGGCAAAGGGCTACTCTCAAGAAGAAGGCAGTGACTACGATGAGACATTTACACCTGTTGCCAGACTAGAAGCCATTAGAATCTTCCTTGCCTTTGCTGCTCACATGAAGTTCAAAGTCTTTCAGATGGATGTCAAAAGTGCATTCCTAAATGGAGAACTCCAAGAAGAAGTCTATGTAGAGCAACCTCCAGGTTTCATTAATCCATCTCTTTCCAATTATGTTTATAGATTAGACAAAGCCTTATATGGTCTTAAACAAGCACCTAGAGCATGGTATGAAACACTAACTAACTTCTTGATTGAAAATGGGTTCACTAGAGGTAGAGTAGATACCACATTATTTTTTAAAAAGCATAAAGACAAAGTCTTATTGGTTCAAATATATGTTGATGATATTATTTTTGGTTCTACTGACGAAAAGTTATGCAAGAGATTCTTCAAGCTAATGCAAAGCAAGTTTGAAATGAGCATGATGGGTGAACTGAATTTCTTCCTTGGACTGCAAGTAAAGCAGACTGATGAAGGAATCTTCATAAACCAAGCCAAGTACATCAAAGATGTAAGACCCCAAATTATTAATAAATGAAATTTAATTTCCTCTATTTATTATTTTGAAATAGTAAGGGTTGAATTGATTAATGAGGTTAGTTATGGGTAAAATGCGCAAATATTTTAAATAAGCAAGTGGTTATAAAATATTCATTGTTGTCGGGGAATATTCGTACGACGGCGAAGTCTTTTGTGGGCCCCATAACGGAAAACGATTGGATGAAGAAAACGACAAGTAAAAGTTGTTTATAAATAACGGCGTAGTTTTTACCGTTAATACTGTTGGAATACCCGGTGGTTAAAACACAGTAATATGTGTTGTTGAACAGTAGCACACGGTATTGCACCAATTATTGATTCTTACGTAAGAAGACACTACTCAATAATTGTTATAGTAATTACTGTTCAGTATTTTATTTTATTTCAATAATTGTTGCGTTGATATTTTATATTACTGTTGTTTCAATAATTATCACTACATAGTATTTTCCATTATCGAAGTAATAATTCATATTATCTGAATAATATTATTAGATAACATTATTGGCAATGTCTAGAAAGTTCTGTGTAAGGAGAGGTTTGTTCACCTAATTGCGCGCCAGTAAGGAGAAATCCTTATTGGAAAGCCCCCTCTTTCCTGGGAACTGCCTGGTTGTCAATATTATGATTCTGTAATATTATTTGTGAATAATTAATTATTGATTTATATGATGAGGAAAATATTCATTTTATGTGGATATAGATGGAGAAAATTTTTTAAAGTGACAATTGTTGAAAATCGATATTTCATCTTTTCTGATAAAATAATATTTTATTATATTATTATAATATTATAATGATGATATTTTTATAATGAATGTGGGATATATTAGTATATGAGGAGAAAGAGTATTTTTGTTGCATTAAATGATTAACACATGTTTTGTGTGCCGGTGGACCCCATTTCTTGACTGAAATTTGATTATAGCTCGTAAAATCGCCCGTTTGTGGATTTCGGTCATTTCTGTTTGGAATTTGGAAAACCTTTCTTCTACAAAATTGTAGATAATGAAATTTCCTATGGAAAAGACATGTGGCTCAATTTTTTCTGACAAAATGGCTATTTATTATGAATTATTGAAGTTCTGAAGTTTCGAAATAATTTATTTTTGGAAGTTTATTTATTTTTTTCAAGAAAAATGTGTTTGGTGAGTTAAGTGGGTCTAGCATGTGTTATTAATTGTTGAATTCAGATCTTCAAAAGTGGGCGTATGGAATTTTAACAAATAATAATAATATTATATTAAATTTTCTGCTTTGGTGTTCTAAGCATTTTCCTATAAATAGGGTGTTTAGGTTAGAATTGAAAATCACACCAGAAACTGAAATCTTTCTCTCTCTATATTATCGAGCGTATTCTTGTGAGTATTTTAGTACTTTGAGTGTTGCTATACGGTGCAAGTTCCCTTCAGCTCTATATCCAATATTCCAATCGGCATCTTGTCTTTTTCGAGGTAAGGGATATTATTTTTTTTAAATGATATTATTTCTTTCAATATCATTATGCTTTAATATTGGTAAGATTTTCTTGTGAAATTCTTGTCTTTTAGTGCCTAGGGTTAGTATTCACGATATCGACACTATTCACGGAAAAATTAAATTTTTGTTTTTCCTCCAAAATATCTATTATGGATACTAGCTTTGATTGTATCCAGGTTTTGATCATTCTTGAATTTTACTCCACTATGATTACTTATGAGGTATTTTTGGACATGGATAATGTAAGACCCGTAATTTTATGAAATAAAAGTATTCAATTTTCCTATTTAGTAAATGGTTAAATTGATAAATTGAGGGTGATCTATGAATTTTTTTCAAATTACGCAAGTGGTTATAAAATATTCATTGTTATCGGGGAATATTCGTTTAGTCGTCGGATATTCTTTCTGTCGGGGAATATTAAATGCACTACAGTAGCGAGCTCATTTAGGGGCCCCATAATGTAATAACCGCTTGATGAAGAAAACGACAAATTTGAGTTTTTATAAATAACGGCGTAATGGTTACCGTTAACACTATTGGAATACCCGGTGGTTAAAATACAATAATACGCGTAGTTGCACAGTAACACACGATATTGCACAGTATTTTTTTCAATTACTGATTCTTACTGAGAAGGCACTACTCAATAATTGTTACAGTAATTACTGTTTAATATTTTATTTTATTGAATCAATAATTACTACGTTGATATTTTATATTATTGTCACTGCACAGTATCTCCATTATCAGATCAATAATTCATAATATTTGAATAATATTATTATATAGCATTATTGGCAATGTCTAGAAATTTCAGTCAAGGAGAGGTTTGGTCACCTAATTACGCCGCCAAGAAGGAGAAATTCTTATCGAAAGCCCTTCTTTCACGGGAACTGCACTGTTGTCATTATTGTGATTCTGTAATATTATTTGTGAATAATTAATTATTAATTTATATGATAAAGAAATATTTATTTGATGTGGATATAAATGATGGATTTATTTATGTGGTTATAAATGAAGGAGTTAATGTTGAGATGTTTTATCAGTATTTTGTCGGATTGGAGGTATTAAAAGATCAAATCAGTGTTCTTACAGCTTTATTGTGTGAGTTATAATATTTAATCTGAATGTTGGATCGTTGTAATTTTTGGATATGTTATACATTTATAAGTTGAGTATATGTCCACAAATTTTGAACCGTTAAAAATGAGCGTATGATTTGTTATGAATTTTAAGAGGTGGCTGATTCAAAAATTAGGTTATAAATAATTTTGATGGAAAATTCTAGAATTGAGTGGACCCCACTTTTGGTTGGTGAGAAATGTGCTCATTTGAATTTCAAATGTGGTGGGTGGGAAAAGTAGCAGGTAAAGCCATCAGGTTGCAGGTTATGTCTGTTTTGGCGTGCTAACATTTTCCTATAAATAGAGGTTTAAGTTAGAATTGAAAATCACACCAGAATTCATAAGTTTTCTCTCTTTTTCTCTCTAGATTACTGAGTGTATTTTGTGAGTATTTAGATACTTGGTGAGTTGATATTCATCAGTGCAAGTTTCCTTCAGAGTCATATCCGATATCCAGTCAAAAGTGCTGCTCTTTTGGGGTAAAGGATTGTAAGACCCCGAATTTTATGAAATAAAAGTATTCAATTTTCCTATTTAGTAAATGATTAAATTGATAAAAGTTTAAAGTTAAAGGTGAAATATGAATTTTTTTCAAAATACACAAGTGGTTATAAAATATTCAATTGTCGGGGAATATTCGTTTGGTCGTGGAATATTCTTTCCGCCGAGAATATTCGCATTGACTTCCAGTATGACCATTTGTGGGCCCCATAATGAATAAGCGTCGCTTTGATGAAGAAAACGACAAAATTGAGTTTTTATAAATAATTGGCAGTAGTTGTTACTGCTAGCAATCGTTGGAATACTTTATGGTTAAAATACAAGATGTCTGGCGTGTTTTTGCATGAAGCATTACGGTTTTACACGTATTTTTTTGAATTATTGATCCTTACGTAAGAAGACACTACTTAATAATTGTTACAGTAATTACTGTTCAATATTTTATTTTATTGATTTAATAATTGTTGTGTTTATATTTTATATTATTGTTGTTTCAATAATTGTCACTGCACAGTATCTCCATTATCAGATCAATAATTTATATTATTTGAATAATATTATTAGATTGCATTATTGGCAATGTCTAAAAAGTTCTGTCAAGGAGAGGTTTGGTCACCTAATTGCGCGCCAGTAAGGAGAAATACTTATCGGAAAGCCACCTCTTTCCTGGGAACTGCCTGGTTGTCATTATTGTGATTCTGTAATATTATTTGTGAATAATTAATTATTAATTTGTATGATAAGGAAATATTTATTTGATGTGGATATAAATGATGGATTTATTTATGTGGTTATAAATGAAGGAATTAATGTTGAGGTGTTTTATCAGTATTTTGTCGGATTGGAGGTATTAAAAGATCAAATCGGTGTTCTTAAAGCTCTATTGCGTAAGTTATAATTTTTTAATCTGACCATTGGATCGTTATAATTTTTGGATATGTTATACATATATAAGTTGAGTATATGTCCACAAATTTTGAACCGTTAAAAATGAACGAATGATTTGTTATGAATTTTAAGAGGTGACTGATTCGGAAATTAGGTTTATAAATTATTTTGGTGGAAAATTCTAGAAATGGGTTGGCCCCACTTTTGGTTGCTGGGGATGGTGGCTGATTTTTGGTGGGTGGAATAGTAGCAGGTAAAGCCATCAGGTTGTAGGTCAAGTCTGCTTCGGCGTGCTAACATTTTCTTATAAATAGAGGGCTAGGTTAGAATTGAAAATCACACCAGAATTCATAAGTTTTCTCTCTAGATTATTGAGTGTATTTCGTGAGTATTTAGATACTTGGTGAGTTGCTATTCATCAGTGCAAGTTTCCTTCAGCGTCATATCCGATATCCAGTCAGAAGTGCTGCTCTTTTGTGGTAAGGGATAGTAAGGGATGTTATATTCTTCATAATGATGTTATTCTTTCAATATCATTATACTGACATATTGGTATGGATCTTATTGTGGAATTTCGGCCTTCTTGAGTCGGGGTTACTATTCACGTATACGACACTATTCACGTATACGGCACTATTCACGTATACGGCATTATTCATGTATATGTCACTATTTATGTATATGACATTATTTACGTATACGGTACTATGTACGAATACGGAGTACTATTCACGAGTTACTATTCATGAGTTACTATTCACGAATTACTATTCTTGAGTTACTATTCACGAGTTACTATTTACGGGTACTATTTACGACAAAAATTGGTTTCTTTTTCTGACCAAATTATCGTTGATTTATGATTGTTGCTCTTGAAAATAAATGTAGTTGTTGATCACATTGTTTTTATTATCATATATAACATTTTTATAACTCTGATGTTGAATTTCTCTTTCACTTGAGTGTAAAGATGGGTAGATTATTGGTATGATCGTGACTATGGGTTCTCTTTGGCTAGTAGTGCGAAGATGAATTGTTAACTGGTATGATCATGACCATTGAATTTATAATTGAATATCTTTAGCTTAAGTATAAAGATGAATTGATTAACATGGTTATAATTATTGTTTATATAAATTCTGAAATGATTATATATTTCTTTGAGATATGAATATATTTGGCCTGTAGTGCAAATATTAACTGTTGATGAATATATTTGGCCTGTAGTGCAAATAAGAACTGTTGAGGAATATCTTTGGCCTGTAGTGCAAAATGAATTATTGATGAATATCTTTGGCCCGTAGTGCAAAGATGACCTGTATTTGAATATCTTTCGCCTGTAGTGCAAAGATGAATTATTGATGAATATCTTTGGCCCGTAGTGCAAAGATGAACTGTTGATGAATATCTTTGGCCTGTAGTGCAAAGATGATCTGTTGTTGAATATCTTTGGCCCGTAGTGCAAAGATGAACTGTTGTTGAATATCTTTGGCCAGTAGTGCAAAGATGAACTGCTGTTGAATATATTTGGCCCGTAGTGCAAAGATGAACTGTTGTTGAATATCTTTGGCCTGTAATGCAAAGATTAACTGTTGATGAATATCTTTTGCCCGTAGTGCAAAGATGAATTTATTAGTATGATTATGAACAGGAACTGTGATTTGGTATAACAATGATTTTTAATGTTTCAGGTAAAGACATGTGATGAAAATTATCTTCGTCTTGGATGAGAAGAGAAATTTAGAACCACAATTATTATTATGAGTTATTCATATAATTTTGGAAAGGAACTGTTGATTGATGTTATAGGGATAAAATATTATTGGTGGACTTTTAACCTGGAGAAGATAATAGACCTTATAGTCTATTTAACTCTTTTAATGGATTGCTCGTTCCGCTGCAACTATGGTTGAAAAGTTTTATCATATACCATATGTTCTAAATCTCTGATTTATTACTGATGAAGGCTATTGATAATTTAATTATCTTTAGTCATGATATTCTTTACTTAGCTAGTTGTGCTCACCCTTTTGCTTCACAATTCCTTTCAGGTAATAAGAGTGTAGCTAGGTCGAGCGAGGGTAACAGGGAAATAGAACGGTGGTCATCATTTAGTAGTTACATTTGGTGAATCAACTAGGGTGAGACGAACCCAACATTGGAAGGGTATTTTTTCACTATCATACAAGATGTCTAATGACATACAACCTCATGTCATCATAAGACACGGTTGTGCACATCCACTTGCTGAGTATATCAACGAGCACTACCTATATAATCTTGGTGTTTGTTTGAAGTATAATACTCAATTAGAGACAGTGGAGATAATGATATGTCAAGAGAAGACTCACCATTGAGAAGAATGTGATAGTAATCTTCTCATTTTTCTTTGGGGTCTATTGGGTCAACCAAGGATAATTGTAAGACCCTAACTTATTATTAACGAAATTTAATTTCTCTATTTATTATTTTGAAATAGTAAGGGTTGATTTGATTAATGTGGATAGTTAGGGGTAAAATACGCAAATATTACAAAATAAGCAAGTGGTTATAAAATATTCATTGTTGTCGGGGAATATTCGTTTGGTCGTGGAATATTCGTATTGTCGGAGAATATTCGTACGACGGCGCAGCCATGTGTGGGCCCCATAACGGAAAGCGATTGGATGAAGAAAACGACAAATATAAGTTGTTTAAAAATAATTGTGTAGTTATTCTGAATTAATCTTTGTTAAAATACTCGGTGGTTAAAACACAAGAAAGACAGCTGCGGTATTGCACCAATTATTGATTCTTATGTAAGAAGGCACTACTCAATAATGGTTACACAGTAATTCTTGCTCAATATTTTTTATTGATTTAATAATTGCTTTGCGTTGATATTTTATATTCTTTGTTGTTTCAATAATTGTCATTACACAAGATTTTTTATTATCGAAGCAATAATTCATATTATCCTAATAATATTATTAGATAACATTATTGGCAATGTCTAGAAAGTTACATCTAAGGAGAGGTTTGGTCACCTAATTGCATGCCAAGAAGGAGAAATTCTTATTGAAAGCCCCCTCTTCCTGAACCGCCTGTTGTCAATATTGTGATTTTGTAATATTATTTGTGAATAATTAATTATTGATTCATATGATAAGGAAAATATTGATTTTATGTGGATATAGATGGAAAAATTTTTAATGTGACAATTGTTGAAAATTGAAATTTTAACTTTTCCGATAAAATAATTTATTTAAATATATTATTATATTATAATAATATAATAATGGTGATATTTTTACAACGAATGTGGAATATATGAGTATACGAGGAGGAAGAGTATTTTTGTTGCAATAAATATTTAAAACATGTTAAACATGTCGGTGGACCCCATTTATTGACTGAAATTTGATTATAGCCTGTAAAATCTCCCGTTTGTGGATTTCGGTCAATTTTTGTTTGGAATTCGGAAAAACTTTCTTCTGCAAAGTTGTAGAGAATTGAATTTCCTATAAAAACTCGCGAGATTTGAATTTTCTGATAAAAGGGCTATTTATTATGAATTATTGAAGTTCCGAAGTTCCGAAATAATTAATTTTTGGGAGTTTTAGTTAATTATTTTGAGAAAAACGTTTTTTGCAACTAAGTTGGCCTCACATGTGATTCAAATGGGCTGAGATCAGTTGTCTAAGGTGGGCTAAAGAAAATGTGAAAAATATATTAATATTATATTCAATTTTCTACTTTGGTGTTCTAAGCATTTTCCTATAAATTGGGTGCTTAGGTTAGAATTGAAAAACACACGTAAACCCAAGTTTCTCTCTATTTCTCTCGATATATTGAGCGTATTCTTGTGAGTATACTTTGAGTATTGTTAGACGGTGCATGTTCCTTCAAAGACTATACCCTTATTTCCAAATAAAGTACTAATCTTTCGAGGTAAGGGATGTTATTTTCTTCTCGATGATATTATTTCTTCAATATCATTATCTTTGAAATATTGGTTGGAACTTTTATCAAATTTGGAACTTTTCCATGTGGGGGTTACTATTCATGAGTTACTATTCACGAGTTACTATTCATGAGTTATTATTCACGAGTTACTATTCACGAGTACTATTTATGAAGTGTGAAGATGTTTTTTGGGAAATTTCTATCTTTTGGTGTCAGAGTTACTATTCACGTGATACTGTGATTATTCACCAAAAAATAAAATTTCTTCTTTTTGTCCAAAATATCTATTCTGGATACTAGCTTTGATTGTATCCATGTTTTGATCATTCTTGAATTTTACACCACTATGATTATTTTGAGGTATTTTTGAACATGGATAAAACAAAGTACGAATCCTTAATCCTTAATCCTTGTCATTTTGTTTCACTAGATTCGCTTCTTTAAAATATTTTTCATCATCCTCGGTCTTAAATGATGATATTATTGAATATATTTGGCTTTGTAGCAAAGATGAATGATTTCAAGAATATCTTTGGTAGTAGTGCAAAGATGAACAGTGTTTAGATGAACATGACCAATCGATGAATATCTTTGGCTTCAGTAGTGCAAAGATGAATATTTGATTCAGTATGTATATTGATTGATGTTACAGGGATAAAAGATAGATTTATGAACTTTTAAATTCATACATAGAAGATAGTAGTTTGCATTCTCTACTTAACTCTTCTAATGAATTATTATTTTCATTGCGAATATTGATTTAAAATTTGTTGTCTATTGTATTCTATTAGATTTTTCCCCGTTGAAGACTAACGGTAATTTGTTGTATATTATCTTAGTCATAATATTCTTTATTGGGCTAGTTGAGCTCACCCTTTTCCTTTTTGTTCCTTTTTTCTTCTCGGAGGCGAGAATATAAATACGCAAATGCAGTCGTGGTATGGAATGAAGGTTTTAGAAAGAATTGTTTAGTAGTCCTCACCATTTTTGTAAAATAATGTATCAATAAATGTGATGAGGATTTATTTGAGTATAGATATTGTCTAGAAGATAATATTTATATTCAAATTCACGCTTTCTTGTTGTAATAATAAAGTTGTAGTTGTTTCGCACATCATGTATTGACAACTCGTAATGGGTGATGTATACCTATTTTGGGAGCGTCACGGTTGGTATCGAGCTTAGGGATATGATCTCCTGGTGGAGATCGGGAATAGAACTAGGAGGGGAGAGATGAGTAAATCCTTCGCTAGTGTGTCCTACCTAAGCTTATTTTTTTAGTTGGTCAGTATATAAGGATATTATGTGATATATTGATTTCCTTAATTAACCCTTGTTTTATGATAGTATTTGAGAATGTCGATTGAGAGAATATTAACAATGGAAATGAGACCGTGTGGAGCGCTGTACTCACCAACGTGGAGAACATGCAACAGTCGGCAATGTTCCTCCCCATGAACAACACCACCGAAAGATGATGAACGAGGGGATGTTTAGAAGCTTTTTGCGCTCATGCAAAATCGACGAGGAGACTCGTGTTCAAAATACTGAGGAGGAAATGATAGCAATTCACTGGGTTGTCACACCAAAGCAAGCTTCAAAGAGTTGGGACCACCGAATTTAAGGGAAAGCGATCCCGATCATGGCGGAAATATGGGTCAAGCAAATTACCAAGATATTCGATGTCTTGGGATGCACGGAGGAACAGAATGTTCCATTCGCCACCTTTATGTTCCGTGGCGGCGCGCACTCTCGGTGGGAGTCGTGAAGCGTACCCCATCCAAATTTCGCTTCTACGCATGTCTTGGGAAACGTTGTTGAAACTATTTAATGACAAATACTTTCCGAAAAGTGTTCGGCTATATGAAGGAAGTGGAGTTCATCGATTATAGCAAAACAACAACATGGCGGTGTCTCAATGACGAGGCAAAGTTTGCGAGTTATCCAGTTTGCACCTCATTTGGTAGAGAATGAGGAACGATGACGCGGATGTTTCTTAGAGGTTTGAAACCCTAAGATACTTCAAAGATCTCATTTCTCATAAACTTTCTCTCTATTCAGATGTTGTAAATGAGGCTCAATTATTAGAGCGAGATAACGAGTACGGTCAATCGAGGACCATAACCAGGATCGTACTCGAGATAGCAATCAATGTAATAATGATAACCAAATGGAGAAAGAAAACAGACGGACAAAATGGTAACCACTCTGGTGGTAATCATGACCATGAAAATAAAAGAAGCAGAGTCGGAGGAGATTTTAAAAAGAGGAGATTTAACAACGACCATGTGAAGACGACAATGTCTTTAAGATCAACGGTTCTAAGGGAGAGGAGAACGATCACCGGTCATATGCTATAAATGCGGAAAGAGGGACATATCACCCCAAACTTCCACAACAGTTCAAGGTATGCTATAATTGTGGAAAGGAAGGACATATCGCTTCGAGATTGTGCGGTAGCGAAACCTAGTTCAATGAGGACGGTGACTCAAAAGATCATCCCGAAAAGTCAAAGTCAACGATTCCGGAAGAGCGTTTGTTGTGATCGGTCAAAACGCGAGGAACCCAAACGAGGTGATCACGGGTAAGCTATTTATAAATTCTTGCGAAGTTTATACCTTACTTGATACCGTGCTACCCATTCATTTATCTCTCCGCTTGTGCTCAACGCTTAAACTTGACTCCGGAGAAATTAGACTTTGACCTATCTGTGGAAACTCCGTTAGGAGAAACTTTCATCACATCCACTATTTATAAATCTTGTTTGATTCAAGTTGGCACCATTACCTTACCTGTTGACCTTATCTCTTTAAAGATACTTGCTTTTGATGTGATTTTAGGGATTGATTGGTTAACTACTCATCATGCCAAAATTGATTGTTTTCGTAAGGTTGTTAGTTTTCATATTCCTAACCAACCTGTTGTACGAATTCAAGCAACTAAACCATTAAAATCAATCACTGTCATATCTAATCATAAAGCTATTCGTTTATTGAAAAACGGATGTCAAGCTTTCTTAGCCCATGTTTTGGATTTGAATAAAGACACGTCAAATTTGAATAATATTCCTGTTGTTATTGACTTTCCTGACGTATTTCCTGAAGAACTTCCCGCCTACCCCGTAACGTGAAGTTGAATTTTATTGATCTTGAACCCGGTACAAAGCCCATTTCTAAAACCCCATATCGAATGGCTCCTATTGAACTTGAGTTAAAGGTCCAACTACGAGAATTGTTGGACATCGGTTTCATTCGCCCTAGTACATCTCCTTGGGTGCTCTCTGCTTTATTCAGTAAAGAAGAAAGACGGAGTATGCAACTTTGTATTGACTATCGGGAATTGAACCATGTCACCATCAAGAATAGGTATCCTCTACCTCGTATTGATGACTTGTTTGACCAATTGCAAGGGGCACAATTCTTTTCAAAATCGATCTTAGCTTACGGATATCATCAATTTGAAGATTAGGCGAGGATATTCCAAAGACGCCTTGAAACTCCCTAGTATGGGTATTATGAATTCTTAGTCATGTCTTTCGGATTGACTAATGCTCCTGCGACTTTCATGGATATGATGAACCGAGTATTCAAGGAATATTTGGATCGTTCATTGTTGTTTTTATTGATGACATCCTCATATATTCCAAAAGTCGTGAAGATCATGAGCACCATTTGAAGTCGGTACTCAAAGGCTTCGTGAAAACAAACTATATGCCAAATTGAAGAAATGCGAGTTACGGCTTGAGGATGTAGCATTCCTTGGGCACGTGATGTCGAAACATGGAGTATCTGTTGATCCGTGAAGATTGAAGCAATACAAAGTTGGAGAAACCAAGTCGGTGGTATCAAGTATCGTAGCTTTTGGGCTTAGCTGGTTATTATCGGAGATTCGTGGAAGGGTTTTCTCAAATCGCTACTCCATTAACTCATTAACTTTCGGAAGGATACAAAATTCGTTTGGAGCGAAGAATGCGAGAAGAGTTTCCAAGAGCTTAAGAGGAGACTTATTTCGACACTGTTCTAACAATACCATCTCGGTTCGGATGGATTTGTTATCTCTGACGATGCTTGAGCAAAGGGTTAGGATGTGTTCTCATGCAACGTGGGAAAGTCATAGCCTATGCCTCGCGACAACTTAAAGAGTATGAGAGGAATTATCCTACTCATGCCCTAGAGTTAGCGGCATCGTTTTTCTGCTAAAGATATGGAGGCACTATCTATATGGGGAGAAAGTGGAGATATATTCGGACCATAAAAAGCCTTAAATATTTCTTCACTCAAAAGAACTCAACACGCGGCGGCTGACGTTGGCTCGAGCTATTGAAAGACTACGACCACACTATTCAATACCATCCCGGAAAAGCGAACGTAGGAGTCGACGCGTTGAGTAGAAGATCATATGCGAGAACGAGTGCGATGATGTCAAGTATCTACGACAGAGCCAACTTTAATAGAAAAAGTTAAGGTTGCTTTCGCCACCGACAATTCGGGCTGATGCGTATGAAGAAGAAAGTACAAGAAGGAGCTATTCCTAAGCGAGAATTGATGAAGAAGGAATACTTGAGTCCACTCTAGACTTTTGTTCCTAACGACTTCGATTTGAAGTACAAGATTATGATGGAGGCACATAATACACCATTTGCAATCCATCTTGGAAGTACTAAAATGTATTGTGATCTTCGACATACATTTTGGTGGAACAATATGAAGAGAGAGATTGCAAAGTTTATCTCAATGTGTTTAACTTGTCAACGTGTAAAGGCGAGCATCCGGTACCTAAGGGTCCGTTGCAACCACTTGAGATTCAAAATGGAAGTGGGAACACATTACCATGGATTTCATTACGGGTCTTCCTACGGTTTCTCGGGCATCAATGCTATTTGGGTTATTGTTGATAGATTAACCAAGTCTGCTCATTTCTTGCCGACACGGAGACTTATTCACTGAACGTCTTGCTAGTATGTGACGTGAATGAGATTGTGAGGTTGCATGGCATGCTGTATCCATAGTTTCGATCGTGACCCAAGATTCACTTCAAGATTTTGGGTTAGCTTGCAAAAAAGCTATGGGCACGCAGTTTACGATTCGATTGACATACCATCCTCAAACAGACGGACAATCGAAAAGGACTATTCAAACTCTTGAAGATTTATTAAGACTATGTGTCCTAGACTTCAAGGGCGATTGGGTTAAGTATTTACCATTGGTGGAATTCTCCTACAACAACAGCTTATCGTGCAAGTATAGGTGTGGCTCCATTTGAAGCATTATATGGGCGAAAGTGTCGCTCTCCAAAGATGTTGGGACGAGGTGGGTGAAGCAACACCGTTGGGACCCGAGTTGATACGTATGACTACTAAAAGATCCAAATGATTCGACAACGTATACAAATGGCACAAGATCGACAAAAGAGTTATGCGGATCTTCATCGAAGGGACGTGGAATTTAGTGTGGGGATCATGTATTGTTGCGAGTTGCTCCATGGAAGGGAGTTACAAGATTTGGGAAGAGAGAAAGCTCAATCCTCGATTTATTGGTCCATTTCAAATTCTTAACCGCAAAGTAGGAAATGTAGCCTATAGACTCGTGTTACCTCTGAGAGTATGTCTCGTGTTCATAATGTGTTTCACATATCCGTATTCAGTAAATATGAAAGACCCGAACCACGTTATAGAGTTAGAACCGACGAGATAATAAGACTAAATGTATGAGGAGGTACTGTCAAGATCTTGGATAGGAAGGAGCATGTCCTACGCCAAGAAAGGTCATACCACAAGTTAAAGTTTTGTGGAGGAATCATGCTATAGAGGAAATGACACAGGAATTGGAAACGGAAATGAAAGCGAGGTATCCTCACCTTTTCAAACACACAGTACGTCGTCGTCAATTTCGAGGACGAAATTTCATAAGGAGGGAGGTTGTAAGACCCCAACTTATTATTAATGAAATTTAATTTTCTCTATTTATTATTTGAAATAGTAAGGGTTGATTTGATTAATGTGGATAGTTAGGGGTAAAATACGCAAATATTTCAAAATAAGCAAGTGGTTATAAAATATTCATTGTTGTCGGGAATATTCGTTTGGTCGTGGAATATTCGAATCGCTTCGGGAATATTCGTATTTATGGCCAGCGACCATGTGTGGGCCCCATAAAGGAAAGCGATTGGTTGAAGAAAATGACAAATATAAGTTGTTTAAAAATAATCGGTGTAGTTATTCTAATTATCTTTGTTAAAATACTCGGTGGTTAAAACACGGTGCAGATACAGTATTGCACCAATTATTGATTCTTACGTAAGAAGGCACTACTCAATAATGGTTACGATAATTCTTTATTCGATTATTTTATTGATTTAATAATTCTTTGCGTTGATATTTTATATTACTTTTGTTTTAATAATTGTCATTACGGTATTTTTTTCATTATCGAAGCAATAATTCATATTATCTGAATAATATTATTAGATAATATTATTGGCAATGTCTAGAAAGTTACATCTAAGGAGAGGTTTGGTCACCTAATTGCAAGCCAAGAAGGAGAGAATTCTTATTGGAAAGCCCCTCTTTCTGAGGCTACACGTGGTTGTCGATATTGTGATTTTGTAATATTATTTGTGAATAATTAATTATTGATTCATATGATAAGGAAAATATTGATTTTATGTGGATATAGATGGAGAAAATTTTTAATGTGACAATTGTTGAAAATTGAAATTTTATCTTTTTCTGATAAAATAATTTATTTAAATATATTATTATATTATAATAATATAATAATGGTGATATTTTTACAACGAATGTGGGATATATGAGTATACGAGGAGGAAGAGTATTTTTGTTGCAATAAATATTTAAAACATGTTAAACATGTCGGTGGACCCCATTTATTGACTGAAATTTGATTATAGCTTGTAAAATCGCCCGTTTGTGGATTTCGGTCAATTTTTGTTTGGAATTCGGAAAAACTTTCTTCTGCAAAGTTGTAGAGAATTGAATTTCCTATAAAACTCGTGAGATTTGAATTTTCTGATAAAAGGGCTATTTATTATGAATTATTGAAGTTCAAGTTAAAATAATTAATTTTAGGAGTTTTAGTTAATTATTTTGAGAAAAACGTTTTTTGCAACTAAGTTGGCCTCACATGTGATTCAAATGGGCTGAGATCAGTTGTCTAAGGTGGGCTAAAAAAATGTGAAAAATATATTAATATTATATTCAATTTTCTACTTTGGTGTTCTAAGCATTTTCCTATAAATAGGGTGCTTAGGTTAGAATTGAAAAACACACCAGAAACTGAAGTTTCTCTCTATTTCTCTCTCGATATATTGAGCGTATTCTTGTGAGTATAATTTGAGTATTGTTAGGCGGTGCAAGTTCCTTCAAAGACTATACATCTTTATTCCATTAGAAGTACTAATCTTTCGAGGTAAGGGATGTTATTTTCTTCTCGGATGATATTATTTCTTCAATATCATTATCTTTGAAATATTGGTTGGAACTTTTATCAAATTTAGAACTTTTCCATGTCGGGGTTACTATTCATGAGTTACTATTTATGAGTTACTATTCATGAGTTACTATTCACGAGTTACTATTCACGAGTACTATTCATGAAGCGTGAAGATGTTTTTTAGAAAATTTCTATCTTTTGGTGTCGGAGTTACTATTCACGTATATGGCACTATTCACGTATACGGCATTATTCACCGAAAAATAAAATTTCTTCTTTTTGTCCAAAATATCTATTCTGGATACTAGCTTTGATTGTATCCATGTTTTGATCATTCTTGAATTTTACACCACTATGATTATTTTTGAGGTATTTTTGAACATGGATAAAACAAAGTACGAATCCTTAATCCTTAATCCTTGTCATTTTGTTTCACTGGATTCGTTTCTTTAAAAATATTTTTCATCATCCTCAGTCTTAAATGATGATATTATTGAATATCTTTGGCTGCGGTCAAAGATGAATGATTTCAAGAATATCTTTGGTAGTGGTGCAAAGATGAGCAGTGTTTAGATGAACATGACCAACCCGATGAATATCTTTGGCTGTGGTGCAAAAATGAATATTTGATTCCGGATGTATATTGATTGATGTTACAGGATAAAAGATGAGCGATGAACTTTTAAATTCATACATAGAAGATAGTAGTTTGCATTCTCTACTTAACTCTTCTAATGAATTATTATTTCCGATCTAAATATTGATTTAAAATTTGTTGTCTATTGTATTCTATTAGATTTTTCCTGTTGAAGACTAACGGTAATTTGTTGTATATTATCTTAGTCATAATATTCTTTCTTTGGGCTAGTTGAGCTCACCCTTTTCCTTTTTGTTCCATTTTTCTTCTCGGAGACGAGAATATAAGCGAAAATACTGAGTCGAGGGTATGGAATGAAGGTTTTAGAAAGAATTGTTTAATAGTCCTCACCATTTTTGTAAAATAATGTATCAATAAATGTGATGAGGATTTATTTGAGTATAGATATTGTCTAGAAGATAATATTTGTATTCAAATTAACAGTTTTACTGTTGTAATAATAAAGTTGTAGTTGTTTCTGTACCATGTATTGACAACTCAGAATGAGTGATGTATACCTATTTTGGGGGCATCACAATAATTATGTGGCTATATGATATCTATCATAAGCTAGATGCATGGCCTCCAATGTACGAAGGTTTCCTTGAGCACTTCCCAAAGATTCTAATTTCTAAAACAGTTTTTGACTATACCTTTATGTAGGTATCACTGTGAGGTGTTGTCCACTGATGGGACATTTGTCACATTACGGTTGGGGACAAGAGTCACAGTTGGTATATATTTTTATCCAAACTTATAGCATATGTGTTGTTGTATTTTGCACGATAATTGTTGTAATAAAGTTGTAGTTGTTTTCTGTACCATGTATTTGGCGACTCAGAATAGGTTGGGTGGATTGGACCTATTTTGGGGTTGTCACAAGGATAATAAGGGATTGTAAGGGATAGTAAGGGATATTAAGGGATGTTATATTCTTCATAATGATGTTATTCTTTCAATATCATGATACTGAAATATTGGTATGGATTTTATTGTGAAATTTTTACCTTTTTGAGTTGGGGTTACTATTCACGTATATGGCACTATTCACGTATATGGCACTATTCATGCATATGACACTATTTACGTATATGACATTTTTTACGTATACGGTACTATATACGAATATGGAGTACTATTCACGAGTTACTATTCATGAGTTACTATTCACGAGTTACTATTTATGAGTTACTATTCATGGGTACTATTCACAAAAAAAAATTGGTTTCTTTTTCTGACCAAATTATCATTGATTTATGATTGTTGCACTAGAAAATAAATGCAGTTGCTGATCATATTGTTTTTTATTATCATATGTAACATTTTTATAACCCTGATGTTGAATTTCTCTTTCACTTGAGTGTAAAGATGGGTAGATTATTGGTATGATCGTGACTATGGGTTCTCTTTAGCCAGTAGTGCAAAGTTGAATTGTTGACTGGTATGATCATGACCATTGAATTTATAATTGAATATCTTTAACTTAGGTGCAAAGGTGAATTGATCAATATGGTTATAATTATTGTTTATATAAATTCTGAAATGATTATATATTTCTTTGAGATATTAATATTTTTGGCCTGTAGTGTAAATATGAACTGTTGATGAATATATTTGGCATGTAATGCAAATATGAACTATTGAGGAATTTCTTTGGCATGTAGTGCAAAGATGAATTGTTGATGAATATCTTTGGCCCGTAGTCCAAAGATGACCTGTTGTTGAATATCTATGGCCAGTAGTGCAAAGATGTACTGTTGATGAATATCTTTGGCCCGTATTGCAAAGATAAATTTATTAGTATGATAATAAATAGGAACTATGATTTGGTATAACAATGATCTTTGATGTTTCAGGTAAAGACATGTGATGAAAATTATCTTCGTCCTGGGTGCGAAGAGGAATTTAAAATCACAATTATGATTATGAGTTATTCATATAATTGTGGAAAGGAACTGCTGATTGATGTTACAGGGATAAAACATTATTGGTGGATTTTTAATGTGGAAAAGATAATAGATTTTATAGTCTATTTGACTCTTCTAATGGATTGCTCGTTCCGCTGCAACTATGGTTGAAATTTTTTATCATCTACCATATGTCCTAACTCTCCGATTTATTATTGATGAAGGCTATTGATAATTTAATTATCTTTAGTCATGATATTCTTTACTGAGCAAGTTGTGCTCACCCTTTTGCTTCACAATTTCTTTCAGGTAATAAGAGTGTAGTTGGGTCGAGTGGGGGTAACAGGGGAATAGAACGATGGTCATCATTTAGTAGTTATATTTGGTGAATCAAATAGGGTGAGGCGAACCCAACGTTGGAAGGGTGTTTTGCCACTATCATACATGTTTAAAGACATACAACCTCGTGTCATCATAAGACAGGGTTGTGCACATCCACTTACTGAGTATATTTACGCGCACTATCTATATGATCTTGATGTTGTTTGAAGTATAATTCTCAATTGGAGACAACAGAGATATTTATATGTCAAGAGAAGACTCACCATTGGGAAGAATATGATAATAATCTTCTTGTTTTTCTTTGGGGTCTATTGGGTCAACCAAGGATAATTCTGTGGCCATATGATATCTATCATAACCTAGACGCATGGCCTCCCATGTACGAAGGTTTCCTTGAGCACTTCCCAAAGATTCTAATTTCTAAAACAGTTTTTTACTATACCTTTATGTAAGGTGTCATTGTGACGTGCTATCCAAGGTTGAGATGAGTGTCACCGTTGGTATATATTTGTATCCAAACTCACAGCATATGTGTTGTTGTATTTTGCATGACAATTATTGTAATAAAATTGTAGTTGTTTTCTGTACTATGTATTTGGCGACTCAAAATGGGTTGGATGGAATGGGCCTATTTTGGGGTTGTCACATTTGGTATCAGAGCTTAGGGATATGATCTCTGGCAGAGATCGGGGAATAGAACTAGGTGGGGAGAGATGAATAAATCTTTCGCTAGTGTGTCCTACCTAAGCTTATTTGTTGGTCAGTCATAATATGGGGATATTGTGTGATATGTTAATTTCTTCAATTAACCCTTGTTTTGAAGCTGTATTCTAGAATGATATATGAAATACAGGAGATAAGCAATAGAGAAATCATGAGGACAGGGAAGATGGAATCTGAAATGAAAGCAAGGTATTCTCAACTCTTGAAATACCAGGTACGTTTGAAATACCAGGTACGTAAATTTCAGGGACGAAATTTCATAAGGAGGAGAGATTGTAAGACCCCGAATTTTTTGAAATAAAAGTATTCAATTTTCCTATTTAGTAAATGGTTAAGTTGATAAATTAAGGGTGATTTATGATTTTTTTTCAAAATACGCAAGTGGTTATAAAATATTCATTGTTGTCGGGGAATATTCGTTTAGTCGTAGAATATTCTTTCTGTCAGGGAATATTCGTACGACGGCGCAGTCATTTGTGGGCCCCATAACAGAATAACTATCGGATGAAGAAAACGATAAATTTGAGTTTTTATAAATAACGGCGTAATGGTTACCGTTAAAACTGTTGGAATACCCGGTGGTTAAAATATAGTAATACGTGTAGTTGCATAGTAGCACACGGTATTGCACAGTATTTTTTTCAATTATCGATTCTTACGTGAGAAGGCACTACTCAATAATTGTTACAGTAATTACTGTTCAATATTTTATTTTATTAAATCAATAATTGCAGCGTTGATATTTTAAATTATTATTGTTTCAATAATTGTGACTACACAGTATCTCCATTATCAGATCAATAATTCATATTATTTGAATAATTTTATTAGATAGCATTATTGGCAATGTCTAGAAAGTTTTGTCAATGAGAGGTTTGGTCACCTAATTGTGCGCCAGTAAGGGGAAATTCTTATCGGAAAGCCCCCACTTTCCTGGGAACTGCCTGGTTGTCATTATTGTGATTCTGTAATATTATTTGTGAATAATTAATTATTGATTTATATGATAAGGAAATATTTATTTGATGTGGATATAAATGATGGATTTATTTATGTTGTTATAAATGAAGGAGTTAATGTTGAGGTGTTTTATCAGTATTTTGTCGGATTGGAGGTATTAAAAGATCAAATCGGTGTTCTTACAGCTTTATTGTGTGGGTTATAATATTTAATCCGACCGTTGGATCGTTGTAATTTTTGGATATGTTATACATATATAAGTTGAGTATATGTCCACAAATGTTGAACCGTTAAAAATGAACGTGTGATTTGTTATGAATTTTAAGAGGTGACTAATTCGAAAATTAGGTTATAAATAATTTTGATGGAAAATTCTAGAATTGAGTGGACCCCACTTTTGGTTGGTGAGAAATGAGCTCAATTGAATTTCAAATTTGGTTGGTGGGAATAGTAGCAGGTCAAGCCATCAGGTTGCAGGTTAAGTCTGCTTCGGCGTGCTAACATTTTCCTATAAATAGAGGGTTAAGTTAGAATTGAAAATCACACCAGAATTCATAAGTTTTCTCTCTTTTCTCTCTCTAGATTATTGAGTGTATTTTGTGAGTATTTAGATACTTGGTGAGTTGATATTCATCAGTGCAAGTTTCCTTCAGTGTCATATCCGATATCCAGTTATAAGTGCTGCTCTTTTGAGGTACGGGATTGTAAGGGATAGTGAGGGATATTAAGGGATGTTATATATTCTTCATAATGATGTTATTCTTTCAATATCATTATACTGAAATATTGGTATGGATTTTATTGTGGAATTTTTACCTTTTTGAGTTGGAGTTACTATTCACATATACGACACTATTCACGTATACGGCAATATTCATGCATATGACACAATTTTTGTATATGATATTATTCTACGTATACGGTACTATGTTCGAATACGGAGTACTATTCACGAGTTACTATTCATGAGTTACTATTCACAAATTACTATTCACAAGTTACTATTCACGAGTTACTATTCATGGGTACTATTCACGAAAAAAAATTGGTTTCTTTTTCTTACCAAATTATCGTTGATTTATGATTGTTGCTCTTGAAAATAAATGCAGTTGTTGATCATATTATTTTTTCTTATCATATATAACATTTTTATAACCCTGTTGTTGAATTTCTCTTTCACTTGAGTGTAAAGATGGGTAGATATTGGTATGATCGTGACTATGGGTTCTCTTTGGCCAGTAGTGCAAAGCTGAATTGTTGACTGGTATGATAATGACCATTGAATTTACAATTGAATATCTTTAACTTAGGTGCAAAGGTGAATTGATCAATATGGTTATAATTATTGTTTATATAAATTCTCAAATGATTATATATTTCTTTGAGATATTAATATTTTTTGGCTGTAGTGCAAATATGAATCATTGATGAATATATTTGGCATGTAGTGCAAAATATGAATCTGTTGAGGAATATCTTTGGCATGTAGTGCAAAGATGAATTGTTGATGAATATCTTTGGCCCGTAGTGCAAAGATGACCTGTTGTTGAATATCTTTGGCCAGTAGTGCAAAGATGTACTGTTGATGGATATCTTTGGCCCGTAGTGCAAAGATGAATTATGAACAGGAACTGTGATTTGGTATAACCATGATCTTTGATGTTTTAGGTAAAGACGGGTGATGAAAATTATCTTCGTCCTGGGTGCGAAGAGGAATTTAGAATCACAATTATGATTATGAGTTATTCATATAATTATGGAAAGGAACTGTTGATTGATGTTACAGGGATAAAACATTGTTGGTGGATTTTTAATATGGAGAAGATAATAGACTTTATAGTCTATTTGACTCTTCTAATGGATTGCTCGTTCTGCTGCAACTATGGTTGAAATTTTTTATCATCTACCATATGTGCTAAATCTCTGATTTATTATCGATGAAGGCTATTGATAATTTAATTATCTTTAGTAATGATATTCTTTACTGAGCTAGTTGTACTCACCCTTTTGCTTCACAATTTCTTTCGTAATAATAAGAGTGTAGGTTTGGGTTGGAAAGGGGGTAAAATAGGGAATAGAACGGTGGTCATCATTTAGTAGTTATATTTGGTGAATCAAATAGGGTGAGGCGAACCCAACGTTGGAAGGGTGTTTTGCCACTATCATACAAGATGTCTAAAGACATATAACCTCGTGTCATCATAAGACAGGGTTGTGCACATCCACTTACTGAGTATATATACGCACACTATCTATATGATCTTGGTGTTTGTTTGAAGTATAATTCTCAATTGGAGACAACAGAGATATTTATATGTCAAAAGAAGACTCACCATTGGGAAGAATATAATAATAATCTTCTTGTTTTTCTTTGGGGTCTATTGGGTTAACCAAGGAGAATTCTGTGGCCATATGATATCTATCATAACCTAGACGCATGGCCTCCCATGTACGAAGGTTTCCTTGAGCACTTCCCATAGATTCTAATTTCTAAAACAGTTTTTGACTATACATTTATGTAAGGTGTCATTACGACGTGCTATCCAAAGTTGGGATGAGTGTCACAGTTGGTATATATTTGTATCCAAACTCACAACATATGTGTTGTTGTATTTTGCATGACAATTGTTGTAATAAAGTTGTAGTTATTTTCTGTACTATGTATTTGGCGACTCAGAATGGGTTGGATGGAATGGACCTATTTTGGGGTTGTCACATTTGGTATCAGAGCTTAGGGATATGATCTCTGGCGGAGATCGGGGAATAGAATTAGGTGGGGAGAGATGAATAAATCCTTCGCTAGTGTGTCCTACCTAAGCTTATTTGTTGGTCAGTCATAATATGGGGATATTGTGTGATATGTTAATTTCTTCAATTAACCCTTGTTTTGAAGCTGTATTCTAGAATGATATATGAAATACAGGAGATGAGTAATGGAGAAATCATGAGGACAGGGAAGATGGAATTTGAAATGAAAGCAAGGTATTCTCAACTCTTGAAATACCAGGTACGTAAATTTCGGGGACGAAATTTCATAAGGAGGAGAGATTGTAAGACCCCGAATTTTATGAAATAAAAGTATTCAATTTTCCTATTTAGTAAATGGTTAGGTTGATAAATTAAGGGTGATTTATGAATTTTTTTCAAAATACGCAAGTTGTTATAAAATATTCATTGTTGTCGGGGAATGTTCGTTTAGTCGTAGAATATTCTTTACGTTGGGGAATATTAAATACGGCCAGTAGCGATCGTTTTATGGGCCCCATAATGTAATAACTATCGGATGAAGAAAACGATAAATTTAAGTTTTTATAAATAACGGCGTAATGGTTACCGTTAACACTGTTGGAATACCCGGTGGTTAAAATACGATGTCTGGCGTGGTTAGCATGAAGAATAACACCAGCGGTATTACAATATTTTTTCAATTATTGATTCTTTTCGTGAGAAGGCACTACTCAATAATTGTTACAGTAATTACAGTTCAATATTTTATTTTATTGAATCAATAATTGTAGCGTTGATATTTTAAATTATTATTGTTTCAATAATTGTCACTACACAATATCTCCATTATCAGATCAATAATTCATATTATTTGAATAATATTATTAGATAGCATTATTGGCAATGTCTAGAAAGTTACATCGAGGAGAGGTTTGGTCACCTAATTGTGCGCCATGAGGGAAATTCTTATCGAAAGCCCCTCTTTCACGGGAACCTTGGTTGTCATTATTGTGATTACGTAATATTATTTGTGAATAATTAATTATTGATTTATATGATAAGGAAATATTTATTTGATGTGGATATAAATGATGGATTTATTTATGTTGTTATAAATGAAGGAGTTAATGTTGAGGTGTTTTATCGGTATTTTTTGCCGGATTGGAGGTATTAAAAGATCAAATCGGTGTTCTTACGACTTTATTGTGTGGGTTATAATATTTAATCCGACCGCTGGATCGTTGTAATTTTTGGATATGTTATACATATATAAGTTGAGTATATGTCCACAAATGTTGAGCACCGTTAAAAATGAGCGTGTGATTTGTTATGAATTTTAATAGGTGGCTGATTCAGAAATTAGGTTATAAATAATTTTGATGGAAAATTCTAGAATTGAGTGGACCCCACTTTTGGTTGGTGAGAAATGTGCTCAATTGAATTTGAAATGTGGTGGGTGGGAATAGTAACAGGTAAAGCCATCAAGTTGCAGGTTATGTCTGCTTCGGCGTTCTAACATTTTCCTATAAATAGAGGGTTAAGTTAGAATTGAAAATCACACCAGAATTCATAAGTTTTCTCTCTTTTTCTCTCTAGATTATTGAGTGTATTTTGTTAGTATTTAGATACTTGGTGAGTTGATATTCATCAGTGCAAGTTTCCTTCAGCGTCATATCCAATATCCAGTTAGAAGTGCTGCTCTTTTGAGGTAAGGGATAGTAAGGGATTGTAAGGGATAGTAAGAGATATTAAGGGATGTTATATATTCTTCATAATGATGTAATTCTTTCAATATCATTATAATGAAATATTGGTATGGATTTTATTGTGGAATTTTTACCTTTTTGAGTCGGAGTTACTATTCACGTATACGACACTATTCACGTGATCTATCACTATTCATAAATACATGATGACACTATTTACGTATATGACATTATTTACGTATACGGTACTATGTACGAATACGGAGTACTATTCACGAGTTACTATTCATGAGTTACTATTCACGAGTTACTATTCATGAGTTACCATTCACAAGTTACTATTCACAAGTTACTATTCATGGGTACTATTCACGAAAAAAAATTGGTTTCTTTTTCTGACCAAATTATCATTGATTTATGATTGTTGCTCTTAAAAATAAATGCAGTTGTTGATCATATTATTTTTTCTTATCATATATAACATTTTTATAACCCTGATGTTGAATTTCTCTTTCACTTGAGTGTAAAGATGGGTAGATATTGGTATGATCGTGACTATGGGTTCTCTTTGGCCAGTAGTGCAAAGTTGAATTGTTGACTGGTATGATAATGCCCATTGAATTTACAATTGAATATCTTAAACTTAGGTGCAAAGGTGAATTGATCAATATGGTTATAATTATTATTTATATAAATTCTGAAATGATTATATATTTCTTTGAGATATTAATATTTTTGGCCTGTAGTGCAAATATGAACTGTTGATGAATATATTTGGCATGTAGTGCAAATATGAACTATTGAGGAATATCTTTGGCATGTAGTGAAAAGATGAATTGTTGATGAATATCTTTGGCCCGTAGTGCAAAGATGACGTGTTGTTGAATATCTTTGGCCAATAGTGCAAAGATGTACCCGTAGTGCAAAGATGAATTTATTAGTATGATTATGAATAGGAACTGTGATTTGGTATAACCATGATCTTTGATGTTTTAGGTAAAGACAGGTGATGAAAATTATCTTCGTCCTGGGTGCGAAGAGGAATTTAGAATCACAATTATGATTATGAGTTATTCATATAATTGTGGAAATGAACTTTTGATTGATGTTATAGGGATAAAACATTGTTGGTGGATTTTTAATATGGAGAAGATAATAGACTTTATAGTCTATTTGACTCTTCTAATGGATTGCTCGTTTTGCTGCAACTATGGTTAAATTTTTTTATCATCTATCATATGTGCTAAATCTCTGATTTATTATTGATGAAGGCTATTGATAATTTAATTATCTTTAGTTATGATATTCTTTACTGAGCTAGTTGTGCTCACCCTTTTGCTTCACAATTCCTTTCAGGTAATAAGAGTGTAGCTGGGTTGAGCGGGGGTAATAGGGGAATAGAACGGTGGTCATCATTTAGTAGTTATATTTGGTGAATCAAATAGGGCGAACCCAACGTTGGAAGGGTGTGTTGCCACTATCATACAAGATGTCTAAAGACATACAACCTCGTGTCATCATAAGACAAGGTTGTGCACATCCACTTACTGAGTTTATTTACACGCGCTACCTATATGATCTTGGTGTTTGTTTGAAGTATAATTCTCAATTGGAGACAATGGAGATATTTATATGTCAAGAGAAGACTCACCATTGGGAAGAATATGATAATAATCTTCTTGTTTTTCTTTGGGGTCTATTGGGTCAACCAAGGATAATTCTGTGGCCATATGATATTTATCATAACCTAGACGCATGGCCTCCCATGTACGAAGGTTTCCTTGTATCCAAACTCACAGCATATGTGTTGTTGTATTTTGCACGACAATTGTTGTAATAAAGTTGTAGTTGTTTTCTGTACTATGTATTTGGCGACTCAGAATGGGTTGGATGGAATGGACCTATTTTGGGGTTATCACAGATAAACCGAAATACGAATCCTTAATATTTGTTATTTTGTTTCACTAGATTCGTTTCCTTTAAAATATTTTTCATCATCCTCAGTCCTAAATAATGATATTACTGAATATCTTTGGCCTGTAGTGCAAAGATGAATGATTTCTGATGAATATCTTTGGCCCGTAGTGCAAAGATGAACAGGTGTTTAGATGAACATGACCAACTGATGAATATTTTTGGCCTGTACTGCAAAGATGAATATTTGATTCCAGATATATATTGATTGATGTTACAGGGATAAAATATCGACGATGAACTTTTAAATTCATATATAGAAGATAGTAGATTTCATTCTCTATTTAACTCTTCTAATGAATTATTATTTTCGCTGCGAATATTGATATGAAACTTGTTGTCTATTGTATTTTATCAATTTTTTCCCTGTTGAAGACTAACGATAATTTGTTCTATATTATCTTAGTCATAATATTCTTTACTGGGTTAGTTGAGCTCACCCTTTTACTTTTTGTTCCATTTTTCTTCTCAGGAGGCGAGAATGTAGCGAGTACTAGTCGGGTATGGAATTAAGGTTCTAGAAAGTCGTTTTAGTAGTCCTCACCATTTTTGTAAAATAATGTATCAATAATTGTAACGAGGACTTATTTGAGTGTGGATATTGTCTAGATGACAATATTTGTATTTAAACTCACAGTTTTTATGTTGTATTAATAAAGTTGTAGTTGTTTCTGTACCATGTATTTTGACGACTCAGAATGGGTGTTGTATACCTATTTTGGGGGCGTCACAAAAGACCTACGCAAGAAGTATGGCATGGAATCAGCCTCTCCAATGAAAACCCCAATTGCTCCTGCAACCAAACTTGACAAAGATGAAAAAGGTAAAAGTATTGATATAACTCAATACAGAGGTATGATAGGCTCTCTTTTATATCTAACTACCAGTAGACTAGACATAATGTTTGCAACATGCATATGTACTAGATTTCAAGCTAACCCTAAAGAATCTCATTTATCTGCTGTAAAGATGATTTTCAAGTATCTCAAGGGTACACCTTACTTGGGGCTTTGGTACCCCAAGGAATCCTCATTTGAACTAACAGAATACATAGATGCTGATTTTGTAGGCTGCAAAATAAATAGAAAGAGTACCAGTGGCACCTATCAATTGCTAGGAAACGGACTTGTGTCCTGGTTTAGCAAAAGGAAAAACTCAGTGTCTACTTCAACTGCAGAAGCTGAATACATTCTTTGCTTTGGCATTCTTTGTACTTCGAGATCCTATGGATGACAAATCAGCTAGCTGATTATGGGTTTGATTTCAAATCCATTCCCATTCACTGTGATAACACAAGTGCCATAGCAATAACTCACAATCCTGTTATGCATTCTAGGATTAAACATATAGAAATAAGGTATCAATTCATTAGGGATCATGTGCAAAATGGAACTATATCTTTACAATATATCCCTACTGAAAATCAACTTGCTGATAATTTTACAAAACCTCTAGATGAATCTCGATTTAATAAGTTAATAAGTGAACTAGGCATGCTAAATTTACTACCATAAAATATATGCTCTATTTTGTGCTAACCATAATAAACATAAAAGGCTAAGCTCAAAATCGTAGACATGATCAAGGGAAGTCCACGATCGTAGAACTGTAGTGACATGAAAGAAAACGATTGTAGTGCAGACTCAATGATAGTAGACCCTCAACCATCAAGAGGAGGATCCTGTGATGATAACTCTCGAAATAAAGCAATCTCTCGGATAAGCGCCTCAGGAACAAACCTAACCCTTGACTCACTCCAAGAGGTTGGCCCTTCCTGAGTTACCTTAAAAGAATGCTATGTCAAAAACTCATCTCAAGGATCCAGTCAGACTCGATGATTATAGATCAGACACAACGATTGCTGGACAGACTCGACGATCGTAGCTCAGACACGACGACTGCTAGACAGACTCGACGATTGTAGCTCGGACACAACGATCACAAAACTACCTCAACGATCATTGTCCTCCCTAAGGACACATCAGCTCTGCAGTTGCCAAGGGCAAATCAGTACAATTCTTATAACTCAAACTCGTAGAGCCAAGCAAAAGTTGACACTTGTCCCACTAAGCAAAAAGGAGAGAGAGAAGTTACAAGTACAAATTGAAATCGTCTTTTTGAAATCAGAAGTTCAAAAGATTATCTCCCTCATCCTCTCTCAAAGAAGAAACCCTAAATCAAAAGAATGCTCAGTCAAATCACTTCTAGCAAAAAAATCAATTGCGGCTTCCAGTGTTATCTCTGGCTACAGACTCTGTTTTGACGAGTTCAAAATAGCTGAACCCAAATTCCACAAGACTCTGGCACTACTGAAGAAGGCGGGTCTCGAAGAAGCATTGGGCACAGACACATTGATCTATCCCAAGCTGGTGAAAGAATTCTACAGGAATGGTGTGTTTAAAAATGAAACCATCACTACGAGAGTAAAGGAAGTGGAAATCAGTTTGAAGGCCGAAGACATCAATCTCGCCCTAGGTCTCAAATCTGAAGGGCATCCGTTCATAGATAGCATGGGTTTCCAAGAGGGACTTAAAAGAATGCATCGCAAGAAACTCCCCTCTGTGAAAGGATATAAGAAGAAGGAGTTCCCACAGAGGTATGAATTTTTAGCTAATATTGTTGGGAAATGTATATGCTGCAAGAGCTCAGGTCATGACTCTGTGAATGAAGTACAACTCAAGCTCATGACTGCCATGTGTTATTAAATACAACTCAACTATGGATCCCTATTACTCGAATGGATTGGAAAATGGTTCACCAACTCAAAGAAGTCAGAAATCCCTCAAAAGATGCTCTACGGGCAATTCATAAGTATCATTCTACAGTTTGCTCTGGGTGACAAAATTGGGGATGAAGAAGGAGAAGCTATCAACCCAAATAGACGAATGACCTAGCAACTATTTGAAAATCCAAAAAGGAACCCAGCTGAGTATGTACGCAGGATGACCGAGTCCAGTGGGAGAACTGGTGATCTGAAGGATTCAGACCTTCCAGGAAATATGTCTGTTGTCAAGGAAATCGAAGAAGAAGAATAAACAAACAAAGGAGAACCCTCTGTCCTTATCAGAAAAAGCAAGGGCAAGAGGAAGCTGAAGGCTAGGATGGAAGAAGAACCCCAGGGATCCACAACTAATAAACCAACAGAGTCCTCTAACATTGAGACTCTAAGGATCCTGAGAAAGAAGCAACATCAAGCTGAAGCTGAAGAAGATAGAGCCACCATATCTCAGCTACTGAAGAAGAATAAAATCAGCCACAAACCCAAAAAGTCATCCATCTCTTCAATAGTAGAGTCTCTACTGATCGTAGAGACCATACCAAACACATCCAGCAAGGAAGTAGCTTCATCAAAAAGTTTGGCTGTTCAACAGGACAAAATTGAAGTTCAAGAAAGTCCTGAGGCTGTGGCTCAGCCTAGAAAATCAAGAAGAAAGCTGGTCAAGAAATACATCCTTGAGAATGAAAAAATGCTAAATAAGGAAGACAAGAACATGGTTGCCAAAGAGGAATTGTCCAAAGCAAGTCAAGAAGACAATTCTCCAGCTGAGGGGGAGATCCCTGAGATGCTCATGATAGAGAATACACCAGCTGAGCGGGACATGCCTGAAGCTCTAGAAAATGCTCCAGCTGAGGGGGAGTTTTTGAGCTTACAAGAAAATGATCAAGTTGAGGGGGAGCCTCATGATATTTCCATGGCAGAAGAAGAGGTCCCTGCCAAAAATGAAGAAGAACCAGTGCAAGATCATCAAGAGGCCATTGAGATAATGGAATCCTCCAATGAGAACAGTGAAGGGGAAGAGGATGATGATGACCTTGAGAACACTGGTGTGGGAAAAGATGGATATAGAAGCTATCTCTACAATCAGCTGTTCTCTTACCTTCCCACGATGCCATATCATCAAGCCTAAATCTTAAACTCTTGGAAGCACATGTTCTGGAGCTTCAAAGAGTATCCGGCCATCTCAGTACTAGCCAATGGATTCCCAGGAAGATTTAACTTTGCCAAGAAGTTACTTACCCACAAGTCTTTCTTAAAGGATAAACCTGAGGTACTGTCAATCCCAACCCTCTTCAGAGTTAATCACTTGCCATTATCCTCTTTTAGCCAATTTTATGAATTCCCACGATGGTTGGAAGTGATACTTCATCCACTAAATCAATTTCCAGTTGCAGAATCCCAAAATTCTATAACTGAGGAACCAAATGCAGTCAACTTCATAATGTTCCCACAAACTATCATCTCTATGATTAGGGACTCTAGCTTCATTGCAGAATCTCCACCTCAAATCGTAGAGTCACCAAACTCTAACATTCAAACCCAGGCCCCTCCATCAGATATTCCATCCTCCTCCTCCAATGAATATTTTAGCCTTGATCTTGCCCTATACTCCTTGCAAGATCAATCCCAGAAAACACCCCCTCCATTAAACAATCCTCAACCTAGTGGTCCCCTCACAAATCTGCCCACGAAAGATGACTTGAAAGAAGTATCCAAGAACATGGTCAAGAACATTGATGACAGCTTGGAAACTCACTCAGAACTCATTCATCTCCGGCAGAATCAAATGATCACTGCTGCAATTAATCTCCCCAACACTCTGAACACTGAGCTTACAAAGAAGCTGAGGGAAATTATCAAGGAAATTCTTCAAAGCATGAAGGACAAAGATGAGATTCACTTCTGGATAGCCACCAAACAAAGAGAGGTTGTTCTTGAAATGCAGAAATCTCAAGAAGCCCAAATTAACCTTATACTGGAGAACATCATCAACCTAAAAGCTTCAGTCAAAGAATTTCAGAAAGCCTATGTAACCAGGAACAAAAAACTGCTTACTGCCCTCTGAAATAAATAAGCTAGATCTGAAGCCCTGAGCAAGGAAAGTCAGTAGGACATTGCTCAAACACAAAGCTAACTCAACGAGCTTGTCCAAGGAGTAAATCGACTTTCTGCAGACATTCAAACCCTTGATACTGACATAAAGGGGGAGAATAAAGGGAAAGGAGTTCAAGGAGGCCAGGGCAGAGGTAGAGGAGTTCAAGAAAGCCAAGGAAGAGGCAGAGGACAATTTCATACTCAAGCGTCAAGAAGCCCTCCTGCAAGACAATTCCACCAACAGACTCCAGGAGTCAAGGGCCAGCTACCAGCTTACAAAATGTGACCACCACAGGCCTAAGAATGCCAATTGGAGATCCTGCATTCATGAATACGCATGATCACAACCCAAGGATAAGCCCAAGTGAGCTGGAAGAGATAGCCAGAAGGGATGAAGCAAGCAGGGAAAGAAGGGTTGAGGAGTATGTCAATCCTCCACGCAAAATACCAAAGAAATAGAGATAAGTAAAAGTTTAAATTCTTATTGATGTAAAGCTAAATTGTAATACTCTTCAATCATCAATAAAATCATGCTTATTCTCTAGAAATTTCAACTGCTCATTGAAATACTAAGTCATATTTAAATTTCCTCCAAATGCCTCTAGAAACTAATAATAATGACAACAAATCTCCTTGATTATGTCAACATCAAATAGGGGGAGATTGTTGGGAGAATGCATATTATTATTTGATGTTTAAATGTATATGCTCATGATTATTTGTAAAGTCCTTCAAGGAATATATGTACAAGGACTTAGTGATAGATCAAATTTGTTAGGTTGATCTAAGCTCTTAACGTGTATCATTCTGTAAAAGAATGTATAGATAGAAAGATCAAAGCTGTTAGGTTGATCTTGAGATGTAATAGATAGGCTCCGAAGAATTTGTAGTGTATAAATTTGACCAACATTGCAGAAGTCAAGATAGAAACGTAGAGCTTCAAAGATAGTGTGTGCCTGCGTTTGTAATATTCATAACGCAATCAAATTGCAAAAAATTAGCGAAAGCGTGTAAAATCAGAGTTTTAAAAATTTACAAACCATATACTCGGATCACCCTTTATGCACAATTATTAATTAAACGAAAAGATAAAGAATAAATCATACCCTTGAAGATCGAGCTTCCTCAGGTACAAGTTCACCTCCAAATCCTTTTGCGTTCAATCTTGAATCCACCGGGTTTGGTTCCTTCCTTTGATCAACGTTAGCCACCCAAATGTTTGGCCTCTAGAGGTGATCCACCAAGGAAGAAGAAAATTCAAGAAGAAGGGGTATTGGCTCAAACCCTAGTTTTTCCTATCTCTATAGAAAAAGGGCGTACTCTCCAACAATAGGAATTATGTCGTATGTTGAAAAAGTCAACAAAAACCTTCACCCATAATAAGACTCCTCTTATTTATAGATGTGGGCAACCCACCTTAACAATTAAGGAATTGGGTTTTATTTAATTAATTAAATTCTTTTAATTAATTAAGCTCCTTAAACTTATTAGGAATAATTAATTAAACTCCTTTAACTAATTTTTCTTCCTAATCCAATTAGGAATAAATGAGAGTACTTATATTAAATTAATTCCTAAACTCTTTTAGAAATTAAAATAATAATAATTGTAATAATATTAATAAGACTCTCTTATTAATTTATATTTAATATTTTTAAATATTAAATAATAAATATTAAGCTATTTAATTTATTCTATCACCATAGATTAAATTAAATATACATAACATATTATTACGATTATGCCATTAACTTCTTAAATAATTATTCTTCCTTTTATGGTGTGACCCTTTAGGTTCTCCATATTAAACCTATTGTGAATAAATCAATTAGAACAATTCTAATCTTATTTAAATAAATAAATTAAACAATTAATTTATTTAAATAAATAATATTTATTCTCTGATAGGGATAAGCCTCCCTAGCGATCAACAACTTTCCGGATAATATAGATTTCAACATTAATCATTAAAGAACCTTTGAGTAAATAGTTTACCGTACAATTCAATCCTTCCACCATACAATGTCCCAATTAAATATAAGACATGGAATTCTTGTCAAAGTCTTATTTTATTTAATTATATGTATTTCGATCCTTAAATGCACAACTCGAAATAATGCAAATTAGAAACTCCTTTCTAATTTCATTCTCGCCAACCCGAAGGACTCTTGGGTTGTCATTTATCGAATCACATAGGACATTTCTCTTCTTTATTAGAAGTGGTAGATTCTTTATTGATCATACATTATCTCCATGTACAACTTATTATACCCAAGTATACCCTTTGATATACCCTAAGGGTCTTAAGGAATAAGTCAAAGTATAACTCATCATACACAAGATACTATGATGATCTCAAGTCCAAGGATCACTTGTACTACTATCACTACAGAATTCCTATTGACAGCAAATAAAACTCCATTAGGTATTCCTTAGCGAGCCACGCTTCAAATGAACTTATTCTCTAATAAGCACCTACATACTTGCTTTAGTGTCTCCACACAAATGATCATGAGATCAATCATCCTCATCCAATGAGCAAACAACGTATGTACCAATCTATCCGATTCACTAATCCCCAATTTAGTAATCCAATGATTGGGAACTATTTTAGTTTTAAGCTTTCTAAGAATTTAGATCTCATTAGAATGATCATCATCATTATTCTAAAAGCATTGCTTAAAACTATGGGTTTATCACATATTGTAAAACAGCATCATGTAGATAATTAAAAGCCTTTAATAAATTAATACTTTTTATTAATAAATGAATAAGATTGTTTACAAAGTATATGCTTTATCATCAAACATGATTGGCTTGTATGCATATTACTTTCAATCTCCCACTTGCACTAAAGCCAATCGTCATGGTATCTTATACCTTTCTTCTCTAAGTGACGATTATCCTGCTGTTGGATAAGCTTTAGTTAATGGATATGTAATGTTGTTCTTGAGAGTCCACTATCTCTATAGTGATTTCCCATCTTTCAATGATTCTAATAATCAAATGAAAGTGCCACGACACATGTTTAGATCCAAAATGAGACTTAGGAACTATTCCCATTTCTGTAATGAACTTTTATCCAAACAATCAACTTGTAGCTTCATTTATAGCTATATACTTTGTCTTTATCACTAAACCAGCAACTTTTTGCTATTTGGAACCTTTCCAATTCACTGCACCACTGTTCAAGGTAACCCTTTACCTTAAAGTGGATTTTTCTGTCGTCTTGATCATGCGAAAAACTTGAGTCATTAAGTCCTCTAGTTTTAATTTAGACCCACCATGAATATGATCACATCCTTAGTGCCAAAGCACTTTAAGATGTTTTTCAACGACTCATAGTGAACTTCTCCATAATATGACCGATCAACATCGTCTCTCGTACATTTCATTGCATACATGATTGTCACTCATGTGACCTCTCTTTTCGAGTCTCGTGGGGACTATTAAGAGATACACTCCATAGCTCATCGCCATGAGACATCTCTTGGAGTTTGCCATGCTAAACGACTTTAGCACCAAATGAATATCGTTCCTTGGGTTAAGTCGAGTATCCTCTTAAATCTATCTATATAGATTTATATCCCCAATTAAGATACTCTTCCAAATCATTCATGGAGGAATGTTTAGATAACTTTATCTTCTTGATTGTAGCATTGGTATGTTATTCCTCATCCGTAGTATATCAATATATAATACTAGAAATGTCACGGCGCTCCCAATCGACCCTTTTGTACACACTAGAACTCTTACCTCATCGTATGTAACTCGGATCATCATCTTCTATGATCGTGCCTCATTATCATCATCTATGATGAATCCATACCTCCTAGTATCTTGGTTTTCTATTCCGATTTACTGATTTGGTTGTGGTACAATAGGTCTATCTACAGGTTCCTCTTATTTGACTTATAGTGTTTTGTGGTTCTTGAACTTTTCAAGATCTATTATCCTCCCACTAGCCCTTTCAATGATAAACACCTTTATCTTAGAAAGCAGCGTGTTTCGCAACAAACACCTTTTGCTAAGTAGAATTATAGAACATATACCCTAAACTTACTTTAGGATGTCCCACAAATCTGTACATGTCAAATCTTGTCCCAAGCTTATCCTATGAAACCTTTTCACATAAGTTAGACAACCCCTTATCTTAACATACTTAAGATTAGGAATCCTCCCTGTCCATAACTTTTATGGAGTCTTGGGGCAATTTTGAGGTTACCATTTTCAGTGATATGCTGACCATTTCTAGGACATTATCCCGGAAGGATCTTTGGAATGTCGGTAAAATCATTATGGACCACACCATGTATGTCCAATAAGGTACGATTTTTCATTCAGATACATCAATCAATTATTGTGTATCGGATGTGTCCATTATGAGAAAACCATTTGAGATGATCTAGAAACTTATTGCACAAGTATTTATTCCTTGATCCGATCAAAGAATCCTAATACTTTGCCAATTTGTTTCATTTTTGAATTCTTTGAACCTTTCAAATAATTCACACTTGTATTCAAAGAAAATACACACATTCAACTCTTTGAATGATCATCTCCTTTTCTTATACTAGTTTGTTCAATTTGCAAAATATATTTTTCACGTAAGTCAAGTATACAAAATCCATTAAGTAATATTCCCGTTCTATACAAAACATTATTATTATAAATAGAACAACAATTGTTCTTAATTATAATACCAATAATTTTATTGTCCAACAATAAAATAGAAATAATATTTCTAACAAGAACTAGAATACAATAACAACTTATTGACTTAATAGATTTGCCCGTAGGCATTGCTAAACTATAAGTTTCTATGGCTAATGTTGCAACCTTTGCTTCATTTTCCACACATAGGATTACTTATATTTGTTTAGCTTTCTACTTCTGTTTGGTCCTTTCATAAATCTATATTTAAAATAACCAAAGTCGGTATCCAATACCCAAGTAGAACCTTGACTTAAAGAAAAATTTATTTCAACCATGAACAAAATTGTATTTATAACCGAAACTTCACTAAGCTTCTTTGGTTAGCCTCTGCAAGATACTTCTCGCAGTTTCTTTCCAGTGTCCAGGCTTATAGCAGTGGAAGCAAACTCCTTTGCTATCCGTATCAGTTTTGTTCTTATTATCCTTTGTTTATGCCTTTCTATATACCTTCTTTGAATCGTACTTCTTTTCAGAAGATCCTTTGGCCCCTACCAGTAAGACATGGTCTTTCTTGGTTGGAAAGTGACTCTCATCATTTTTCAACATGTTAAGCAAATCAGCGAGGCTGATATCTAGCTTGTTCATATGAAAAATTCACAACAATTGTGAAAGGAGTCCGGGAGTGAGGGCAAGATCAAATCTTGGCTCAACTATCCATCCATGACAAAACCTGTTGTCCTAATTGATCAATCAAATTGATTATGTTAAGAGCTTTTTTTTGTGTCTGTACTATAGTGCCATTGGCCATTCTAGATCGGAAGAGCTCCTTAGATATCTGATATCTATCAGTCCTACTTTCCTCCCCATCAACTACTTGATGTGCAGAAATATAGTAGGAGCATCCATAGTTTCATCTTTGAGGTCAAGCTCGTTACTTTCGTGGATGCGAGCATGATGCGTTGAGCCAACCGTGCATCATCTTGCCGCTTTCTAAAAGTAGTAATGTCTTCCTCGAGGCATTATGCGCAACCATTCTTGAGGATAGGCGTATTAAGGACATAAGATAGCTTTTCGACTATGAGAACTATTCTCAAAATCCTTAACCAATCCGTTTAATTGGTCCGTTAATTTAGCATCTAATATGCTTCGCAAATGATAGTAATTTTAGACATTGTAAAATTACGTAAATGAATTTGTAATTAACAACATTTTAACATACATTCTTTTATTAATTACCAAAATAATTTAGGTCTTGTTTTAAATTGGTATCTCCCACTATTTTCTTCAAACTATATTACCCTCACTTATATAGTTCTACAAAATCTAATTAAAGATTTGCTAGTGAGAATAAGGATCCCATTTCAAATGTATATAGCCTTGTGGTGACACAACAAACTATATATAAATAAATAGGTAGACAACTTTTGTCAATTACATCAACTATACAACTCCTTTTCTTTTGCCTCTTAGATTATTTGGATCAAGTGGTGGCACATCCAGAATCAAAATTATCCAAGTTAAGTCCAACCTAGCACTCCATATATTCAAAAAAAATATCATCCTTGTGGTGACACAACAAAACAATATTGTTCAATTTTTTTATAAGCATCAAATGTGATAAATTAACATCTTAAATACTTAATACTTGCCTTGTGGTGACACAACAAACTCATATTAAATATTTAATACTCTATTAATTTTATCATGCTAGAAAGGCGACGTTCGATATTCCAAATATCTTTGAACGCTTAGGACTTAATATAAAAATTGAGGGTTTGTTATTAATTTGTCTCATCTCGCTTTAGCGCTTGCACATATATATATAAAATACGCGTCATATTAATGAACATGCGAAGCATGTTTGCATAATATATAATATATATAGTATAAGCATGCACATATAGAATACTATATTCTACCCTTGATTGATTATGGACTTTTATTCTAGTTTGGTTCACTAGAGCCACCAAGTGAACCAAAAGGTCAAACCCCCCAGGGGTGGAAGAATTAATATTTAAATATAACTATTACATTTAAACCCGGCTCCATTACAAACGGGTCTTCAAGCGCTCCTTGCTCCTTGATCTCTAATTCTTCAAAATTAATTCTAACTATTCCTATTACCAAATTATTTAAAATAAATAGAAACCTTGATCGTGATCGAGGGGAAGTACATAGGAAGGAGATAGAATTTACATTAAGAAAAATTAGAGAAGACGAGGTACGCAGAATTCCATTTAATAAAACCCATACATTCATGCATCCAACTAAAATAAAATCCAATCACATTGGTCAATAGTCCATAATCAATCCCATTTATTATCATACACATCATCATATGCATCAATAAATAACATTCATCCTATGAATAATAAACATTTAATATATATATTGATATCATTTAATGGGCAAATTTAGTTAGTATAAAATCTATTTTTGAATCAAAATAAACTCCTTTATTTTAATCCAAATTTAAATCAAAATAAAACTATTTTATTTTAATCTATCCAATTTTGAATAAAATAAACTACTTTATTTTAATCAAAATTTTAATCAAAATAAACTCCTTTATTTTAATTAATTATGGAATCCAATTCCATGTAAATGTAAAAAAATCTTTTATTAAAGGAAACACGGATATTCTTTCCTATTCACAAATAAACTCCTTTATTTTGAATAATATGAAATCTTATTCCATATTTAAATAAACTCCTTTATTTAAGGAAATTAGGATTCTCTTTCCTATTCACAAATAAACTCTTTTATTTTGAATAATATGAAATCTTATTTCATATCTAAACAAACTCCTTTATTTAAGGAAAGATGGATTTACTTCCTATTCACAAATAAACTCCTTTATTTTAGGAAAAATAAAATCCAATTTCAACTCCAATTAGTTATTATGGAATCCAATTCCAACTCTAATTAGTTAGCATGAAATTTAATTTTAAAATTAAAATAAACTTTAAATTTTAATATAAAAATAAACTTTTATTTTAAAATTAAAATAAACTTTTATTATTAAAATTATTATATATATATATATATATATATATATATATATATATATATATATATATATATATATATATATATATATTACTAGTAAGTGTCTTTGATTTAGTGCCTCAAGCTTCAAAAATAAAAGGTGCCTCGACCCTTTTTTTTTATGTTTCACGTCTTTTTTTTTTTTTTTTTTAAACAATTATTATTGTTGTTGCCTTTTTGTCTTGACCACGTGAATGTCTGGTTCCTTTCAAAAAAAAAATGACGATATAAAAAATGCATGATGTTTTTGTTTTTTTTTTTTTTTTTTTTATTCAAATGCGGCGTGAGAACTTTTTTTTTTAATTACTTACCGATCATGCACGCAGTTTCCATGCTGTGACCATTGCCTTGATTTCAACGGTGGATTCAGCGAAATCACGGATAAAATTTAAAAAAAAAAAACAATTTACGAAATCACGGATAAAATTTAAAAAAAAATATTTTTTTTTTTTTTAAATTTTATACAATAAAATTATGCCCAATTAAATTGTTCTAAACACATATCAATATACATATCAAATTAAAATAATTAATAATTTACATAAAGGTTTGGCTCTGATGCCACTGTTAGGTTTGTAATATTCATAACGCAATCAAATTGCAAAAAATTAGCGGAAGCGTGTAAAATCAGAGTTTTAAAAATTTACAAACCATATACCCGGATCACCCTTTATGCACAATTATTAATTAAACGAAAAGATAAATAATAAATCATACCCTTGAAGATCGAGCTTCCTCAGGTACAAGTTCACCTCCAAATCCTTTCGCGTTCAATCTTGAATCCACCGGGTTTGGTTCCTTCCTTTGATCAACGTTAGCCACCCAAATGTTTGGCCTCTAGAGGTGATCCACCAAGGAAGAAGAAAATTCAAGAAGAAGAGGTATTGGCTCAAACCCTAGTTTTTCCTATCTCTATAGAAAAAGGGCGTACTCTCCAACAATTGGAATTATGTCGTATGTTGAAAAAGTCAACAAAAACCTTCACCCATAATAAGACTCCTCTTATTTATAGATGTGGGCAACCCACCTTAACAATTAAGGAATTGGGTTTTAGTTAATTAATTAAATTCTTTTAATTAAATAAGCTCCTTAAACTTATTAGGAATAATTAATTAAACTCCTTTTAACTAATTTTTCTTCCTAATCCAATTAGGAATAAATGAGAGTACTTATATTAAATTAATTCCTAAACTCTTTTAGAAATTAAAATAATAATAATTGTAATAATATTAATAAGACTCCTCTTATTAATTTATATTTAATATTTTAAAATATTAAATAATAAATATTAAGCTATTTAATTTATTCTATCACCATAGATTAAATTAAATATACATAACATATATTATTACGATTATGCCATTAACTTCTTAAATAATTATTCTTCCTTTTATGGTGTGACCCTTTAGGTTCTCCATATTAAACCTAGGTTGTGAATAAATCAATTAGAACAATTCTAATCTTATTTAAATAAATAAATTAAACAATTAATTTATTTAAATAAATAATATTTATTCTACAATAGGGATAAGCCTCCTAGCGATCAACGACTTTCCGGATAATATAGATTTCAACATTAATCATTAAAGAACCTTTGAGTAAATAGTTACCGTCTGCAATTCAATCCTTCCACCATACAATGTCCCAATTAAATATAAGACATGGAATTCTTTGTCAAGTCTTATTTTATTTAATTATATGTATTTAGATCCTTAAATGCACAACTCCAAATAATGCAAATTAGAAACTCCTTTCTAATTTCATTACGCCTTAACCAAGGACTCTTGGGTTGTCATTTATCGAATCACATAGGACATTTCTCTTCTTTATTAGAAGTGGTAGATTCTTTATTGATCATACATTATCTCCATGTACAACTTATTATACCCAAGCATACCCTTTGATATACCCTAAGGGTCTTAAGGAATAAGTCAAAGTATAACTCATCATACACAAGATACTATGATGATCTCAAGTCCAAGGATCACTTGTACTACTATCACTACTGAGAATTCCTATTGACAGTAAATAAAACTCCATTAGGTATTCCTTAGCGAGCCACGTTCGATGAACTTATTCTCTAATAAGCACCTACATACTTGCTTTAGTGTCTCCACACAAATGATCATGAGATCAATCATCCTCATCCAATGAGCAAGCAACGTATGTACCAATCTATCCAGATTCACTAATCCCCAATTTAGTAATCCAATGATTGGGAACTATTTTAGTTTTAAGCTTTCTAAGAATTTAGATCTCATTAGAATGATCATCATCATTATTCTAAAAGCATTGCTTAAAACTATGGGTTTATCACATATTGTAAAACAGCATCATGTAGATAATTAAAAGCCTTTAATAAATTAATACTTTTTATTAATAAATGAATAAGAATGTTTACAAAGTATATGCTTTATCATCAAACATGATTGGCTTGTATGCATATTACTTTCAGAAGAGCCTCTTCGGAAATCGTAGAGTGGTCCCAACGTTTGCCGAGCCGACTCAGAGATTGTAATGTGCTCTCGGAAATGTAGAGTTTACAACTCAAGCAAGAAAAGATCGTAGTGTGTAAATAGTTAAGAGAAATTGTAGTGCTCTCGGCTGATAGCATCAGACCAAGCACCAAGGCGACAAGTCACCACGATCTGAATCGTAGAGTACCGCGATCTGAATCGTAGAGTATCGCGATCTGAATCGTAGAGTACCACGATCTAAATCATAGAGTATCATTTGTCTTGTGTCAGAAACATCAAGCCTCATAATTTATGTGGAGACAGACTCGAACATATGAGGAATGGATTCTACACGTTGATGCACTCACCAGTCCCAAAGTCATAATAAATATCCTTAGTATGCAACAAAGAAGCGTATTGAAGAAGCTAAAGAAAGTACCATTGGTAAGGGGGAAAACACCTTTTCAGGTGTTAGGTGAGAAAGCAGTCTGCTATGTCAGTGGGCCAAAATGCAATTTAGAAGATGTGTAGAAAAGTCTCCATCAAAGGACAAAAGGGTCAAACGCATTTAATGCTTCAACGGATGGATCCAACGGATAGTTTTCAAGATCGCATATATGCAAATCAAGCAGATGAGAGAGGAAAGCAAGTATTGAACAAAAATGTGAAGAACTCTCGCAGCTCAACTCTACGATATGAGAAATAGAAAAGCTTGAACAGCTACTCCGTTCTTTCGAGCAAGTGCTTAAACAGCAACTGAGTAGCAACCATCAAGAACTCAACATCTACCAACCAACTGAAGAAGAATACCAAGTCTGTTGGACTTTAAGAGTTCTAAGTGAACTGTTAGAGAGCCAAGTCTACTGGACTTGAAGAGTTTAAGAGTGAACTAAAAAGTTCCTAGACTGCTGGTCTAGAAGGAATCTGTGTAATTCAGAAGTTGTAAAAGACATCCTTAGTGGATTTCCTACTCGAGGAGTAGAAGAGTGGACTAGGAGCTTTAAGTTCTCTGAACCACTTAAAACGACTATGTCTTTTACTTTCATACGATAACTGCTATATCTGCCATAACTGCTATAACTGCCTCACTCTCATAACTCCACTACTTCATAAAGGAGATTAAAACAAACATTAATTTCGCTAAGTTTTAATCATCATCAACGAATAAGTTTAAAATGAAAAGATTTTTTAAATATCTATTCAACCCCCCCCCCTTCTAGATAACTATTGTGCCAACTAGGAACTAACAGAATACACTGCCAAATTCAACGAGTTAGCGAGATTTGCACCTCATCAGGTGGACACATAGGCGAGAAAGGCGAGAAGATTTGAGAACGGACTGAAGCCGGGGATATTCAACAAGGTAGCGATATTGCAGATCAATACATTTGCGGGTTTAATGGAGAAAGCGTTAATTGCTGAAGGAGGGAGCGAAGCTGCATCAAGATTTCATCAGGATAAGAAGAAGAAGACAAATGATGGTAGAAACAGTGGTGGTAGTAACCCTAATAAGAGGAAGTGGTGTGAGAATACCCAATCGGGTAGTAAGATTGAAGGAAACAAGCAAGGGAGGGAGCCATGTGCGATTTGTGGGAAGAATCATGCAGGTGTTTATTTGAAGAAGAAGGGAGTTTGTTACAACATCGGACAAGAGGGACACATGTCACCCAATTGTCCCAATCCGAAGAAGATACAAGGTTGTTATGCCTGTGGATCGACGGATCATTTGGTTCGGAACTGTCCAAAGAGGAATGCTGAGAAGGAAAATGTCAACAAGGGACCCGATGGCGAAACCTTGGCAATTCGAGGACCTACACAGACAGGAAGACCAACAACCTGTATATTCAACATGACGGCGCAGGATGCGTTGGCTACTCAGGAGGTGGCAGTAGGTAATAATTTCGTTTAGAAATTTAATTATGCGAGAATAATGAGTCAAATATTACTATGAATTGTTTTTTTATATAGACCCAAGTCACATGTTAGAATTTGAGACACAAATGAATATTGTGTGGATAAAAATGAATTGATGATACAACTTTAAAAGATTGTAGAGAATAAGAAAGCGGTGATTACGAGGACGGAATCCTTTTAAGGAGGGGTGAATGTGATAACTCGGGATTTCGAATAATCAAAATTTTACGAATAATTTTTTTATATTTAATATTAATATTGATTATCAATTTTGTGACAAGTATCTGTGATTCGAGTCTCGAGAAGGTCAATTTGTGTATTGACTAATAAATTTAGAGTAGAGTTGTGCTTAACACCTTTAGAAACCCTAACCCTAATTTCTGGAAAGGGATTCGATAGAAAATATAATTAATATAATTATATTAATGAGTATGTGTTTGTACCGAAGAGATTTATTGATCAATGATTGATCGGATAAGGTTTAAAATTATAAACCCTAATAAGAGATTAGAAACTCTAATCTTAGGATTAGAAACCCTAACGTACCGTTAGAAACCCTAATCGAAAGTCGAGAAACCCTAATTTTAAATTCGGGAATCCTAAACCCTAATCCTAATCCTAATTGGCAAGCCTAATGTGTTTATTAGACTTTAATATGATTAGAAAACCCTAATTATATTTTAGTTATCTTAATTTCTATTTTACAAACCCTAATTGTAATTTAGAGAATTTATTTTTCTAATTAAAAATCTAATTAGAAATTTTTAGCAACTAATAATATAAAACCTAAGGGTTAGAATCTTAGGGTTAAAGCCTAAGGGTTAAACCCTAAGGGTTTGTGCAAACTCCTAGTATGCCATTAAATTTATTTTATAAAAGACCAAAATGCCCTTTTTATGTATTTTATTATGTAACTTGTAATTTTGCTAGCAACTTTAGTTGTTGAACCACTACATTGACTTTGTGACTCCTAAATATCTAGCATACCAGTCGAAAATCACAGATCTAGGAACATTATATCACAATATATATAGATTCAAGAGAGTGAAAGTCTACAAAAGTTGCTCATTTGCTAACTTGCTCTCACCAACTCTCTCTTTCCCAAACCTACGATTTTGATAAGCAATTCAGTCATATAATCAGTTACTAGAACACGAAAAACAGATAAGGAGATCATAGATCATGATTTAGCAAAAGAGGTATAAACCCTAGTTCACTTTTGATCTTGTATGCTTGGGTAAAATTTTTGTTTTTGTGTTTTTATAAGTGTTATATAATGTTTTTAGTTGATATATGATGATACATGATGGATCCATAGCATCAAATGGCTTTAAAATGGTGTTTTTCAAAATCTGTCTAAGAACAAAATTTGTGGTCTGACAAGCTAATGTCAAGAGCCACAGATTCTTGTTCGTTTGTTATTTTTGATGTTTTACAGTTGTTATAGGTAGCCTGGTATGTGGTCTTTAAGCTGCAAATGGAATTAGTACCATTTAATGTCTGGATTTGAAGATATAATCGGTCAAAACCCGTTGACCGTGCATGACCGGGCCGAATCTGGGTAACCCAGAAGGCCATGACCAGCGTCTGACAACGACTTCAAGCTTCCAGATCTGTCAGTTTGTTTTGTGTTAAGATATTTTTGTTGTATCATAAATGTAGTTGGTTGTGTGGACAATAGATCTATGCTTTAAGATCGCTTATATCATAAACATATGGAAGGTAATTAATGGTCAAACCTGACCATCCGATCACGCTTTGCATTTCTGGGATTTTTCAGAAACTGTAAGAGCATTGATTCTGACAGACTTTGACCAAGTGATACATTATGGATCTGTTTTTTTTGGACTGAGATCTTGACATCTTGTTGTTCCTTGTCATGAATACTACATATAGGAATCATAAAACCACCAAAAAAATGATCAGAACCTAGATTAATTTGTACTGTAAAGTGACTAGTCGAAGTTCTGGGTTTTTGGAGAAACCCAGGTAATGCCTGACAGTATGTTTAAGGAGCTAGATCTTCATGATTTATTGTAGTATGACTAGAATAATTATTGTAACTTGTAGAGTTACATAAACACTATAAGTTGGATGTTCAAGCTAGCCCAGAAACTAAGTATACTGAGAATTAAACGTGGTCAAACGTTGGACCTTGAACATGAAGCTGTCAGTGTTCTTGAGCTCAAGAACACCAACAACGACGCTAAGTATTGCTAAAGGGCTATATCGACGGTTTTATTTATTTTATTTTCTGAATATTCCAGAAATTATTTAAAAATAGAAATAAATTCTAAAAATTACCAAAAATAGTTTTAAAAATTATTTTAAATTATGAAAAATACTTTCTGACTATTTGGAATATTTTTCATTAATAATTATAATTATTTGAATATTAATGCTATTTAATTTATTTAAGTAGTGTATTAAATAAATTAGAGAAAAATGATTTTAATTATATAAAAATCATTTTAAATAAGAATAAAGTATTTAAAAATATCTTGAGTTATAAAATGTGACTTTTAATATTTTTAGAGAATTTTTATTAATAATTTAATATTAATGATACTAGATTTATTTAATTATTAAATTAAATAAATAAGTTAAAAATCATTTTATTAATTTAAAAATCATTTTAAATAAGAATAAAGTGTTAAAAAATATTTTGAATTATAAAATATAATTTTCAATATTTTTGAGAATTCTCATTAATAAATTAATATTAATTATATTAGATTTATTGAATTATTATATTAAATAAATTAATTAAAATGATTTTATTGATTTAAAAATCATTTAAAAATGAGAAATTTTTTAAAAATATTTCAAGTAATAATTAATAACTTTTAATATTTTGATAATAATTTTATTAATATTTAAATATTAATGGTGATGGTCAAAAAATGATTTTAATTAATTTAAAAATCATTTAAGTTAAATATGGATGATTTAAAAATATTTGAAGTTATTAACAATAACTTTAATATTTTGACAATTATAACATTAATATTTTTATATTATGAAATATTAATGATAATAAGATTATTTGATAATTAAATCATTTATAAATGATTTAAGTGTTTGAAAAATTATTATAAATTATGATAATTGTTTATAAATTATTAAAAGCTTCCAAAAAATATTATAAATGATAATTAACTTATCTTAAATATTATTAAAGCTTAGAAACCAAGTTTAATTGACAATCAATGTGTTAATTGTTAGATAGGGTGACCAGAACACCGAGATGAGACTAAAGTCCAACCAGACCGAACAAGTTAGACTTGTTAAGTGTTTATATATGTTATAAACACTAATGTGGCTATGTGGTAATGTGCCTAAGAGAAGTTTGACTATAGAATATAGTGTTACGTGTTATGAAATATTGTGCTAATTGTGAGACCGATATTATTGGTTATATGTCTTTCAAACGCAGATAAGTTTATTGTGTAGCTGTAAACAACGGAATAGGCAAGTTTCCTAACTCAACCCTGAGTTATATTCATTCAATTATTATAGTGGTTAATTATTGCTAATTATATCATGTCCAAGAATTTATTGTTAATTATTCGCAGTTAGTGCATGTTTAATAATTCAAATTAAATTACTGGTTCGGAAAATATATATTCGTAGAATTACTGTTGTTGGATATCATATTTGTAGAAGCTAATATTGACAGTACATATCATTCCTGTTTATTGTCGAATTATGTTGAGAAATGTCTTAGCTAATTATTCGGCTAGACGAACATTTGTTAGAACTTGATAGGTTCGAGAAGAGAAGAGAAGAGAATTTAATTATTATTGATAGATCAATGCCAGTTGTATCGGCTAGATCGAAAAAGAAAACTTGATAGGTTTGAGAAGAGAAGAGAAATAAATAGAAATTGAAATCATTGCATTTCGTTGTTTAATCAAATTATGATTCAAAGACTGAGAAGAATAACCTTTTATATAAAGGGAACATTTTAGGTCATATATTCGACCATTGCGCACTGTTAAGTATTATGCATAATATAGGGTACAAGGAGTTGGCCGGCTCTAAGTACTTGTAGAGGGGTATGATTTAATCTTTATGGTTATCTGATACACCTGCGTATATGTCTACGTAATACTTTAATATATACCCGAGAAGAGAAGTTCAAGATCCAATGGATCACTCAGCATAAATCTGGAAACTATTTCACTTTGTAATTGCGTAGAATTGATTCTTGATTATTCATTAGAATATCGTAGAAACTTTGAAAGCGTTGTACTCTTTCATTATAAGATTATTGTGTTGCCTAGAATACAAGAAGACTTGTTATTGATTAACAATTTGTTCAACTATTTCAAAGTTCCCCGAACTTTGGTTTTATTCTATCAAAATAGATAGTCTGTTCTTATTGATTCGTATAAATTTATTATACGTCTTAACTTGCGGGGCAAACTTGTTGCTCACCCTTGCTAAATAAAATATTTTAGCTAGGAACGAAGAGGCTAGCGGGTCAAAGAAGAACAAAGGCAAAGGCAAAATGCTGGATTAGTTTTTTTTATAAACATTATGAATATGTTGTAATTATAAACCCTTTTTGTATATCTAAGGGGTATGTTTGTAATGTTAAGGTTGGCGAACCTGGGACTAATGTATTAACAACATATGTTAATGTGATATGTATTACTATTTCTATAAGAATGGTAGTTAGATGTTATTATATTGTGGATCGCGAGCACCAAACTCGGGGGTAAGGTAACCCGGATTTGGGGGCGTCACACCAGTTCCAGTCGCATGAATTTTCATAAGAACAAGTAGATTCTTTCAGCGTCAGTGTGAAACCCCAGATTTTATGAATAAAGATTAAAATTTATTGAAATATTTTTTTGAATATTATGGTGTGGATTTGATATAATGTTATAGTTGTGGGTAGTATTTATAAATTTTTCAAAGTATGCAAGTTGTTATAAAATATTCGATTGGTCGGGGAATATTCTTTTTATCGGGGAATATTAAATGCGGCGACGGCACAATCATTAGTAGACCCCTATAATGGAAGTATTATCGTAGTTAGAAAAGCAGCGTAATTATCTTTTTATAAAAATAACGACGGAAGTGTTACCGTTAAAAGCTGTTGAACTACTCATTAGTAAAAGTACGATGTCTGGCGTGGTTGCATAGTAGCACACGGTATTGATTATTGATGCTTACGTGAGAAGTCACTCGATTATACTCAATTATTTTACGATAATTCTTTGCGATCATATCTCTCATATTATTGATTCGATTATTGTCATAGTATCATCTGTATAAAATGTTTTTCTATTAAATCAATACTTGAGATGACAAAGTTATTCATATTATAAAATGCAATATTTACAATGTCTAGAAGTTCTGTCAAGGAGAGGTTTGGTCACCTAATTGCACGCCAATAGGGAGAAATCCTTATTGGAAAGCCCCCTCTTTCCTGGGAACGACCTGGTTGATAAATATTGTGAGTTATAATATTAATAATGAATGTTTTTCGGAGTTGAATTTGGAGACGCGGACATGATATTTGTGTCCGAAACGACGAAATTACTAAAAATAGTCTATAAACACAAAATTTTCCGGGATTCACTATTTGGTCAAAAAAGTCAACAGTTGACTTTTTTGGGAAAAGTCAAATTTCAAAATTTCAAAATTTATATTTTTGATAAAAATAGTTTCATTATGTTGGAATTGTTTGTGTTAATGAAAATCGACATTTATTCAGATGATAATAGATGTCTAGGGGTTATATTGATAAATCGGGTAATTTATCGGATAAATGAGCAATTAATTGCTACTAATTCACATGGTTACATAACTATTTGTTCACATATGTGTACTATTGAATCACATTATTTACTATTAGGGGAGTTGGGGCAAGATTGATAATACTTGGATGACTAAATTAAAAATGGAGGTATAGATGGAGGTACTATACTGAAATTCGTATTTTTCACATGATTATACTATTGCTTCACATGATTGAACTATTGATTCACATTATTTACTATTAGGGGAGTTATTGCAAGATTGATAATACTTGCAGGACTAAATTATAAATGAAAGAAAAGTTGGAGGTATTGTACTGTAATTTTCGATCCCCAAAACGTACAATTATCGAAACTATATTTTTCTATAAATAGAAGCTCATTCTTCCTCCATTTCTAACCAATTCACAAAAGCTTTAGAGCTATTATTATAGAGAGAAATTATAGAGAGAAAGAAGAAGAGAAATCTGCTACCTCACTATTCCAGTATCTAGTTTTTTTCCAAGGTAGGGAATATTATTTGTTGTACTTGTAGGGAGTATTATTTCTTTCTTATCCATGAAGGAACTTCATTATTCCATTCTTTATTATTACATTGGAATAACTCTTTATACGCTGAGCTACCTATACTTGGCGAAATTCTTCATTTGTTCCATTCTTTATCATTCATTTGGAACATCACATGCAATGCGTTCAACGCCGGGACTGGTTCCGTCTTTATTATTCTCATTGGAATATCACATGCATGCGTTTTTCGCCGCACTGATTCCGCTTTTATTATTATTCTGTGGAATATCACGTCACATGCATTTCTGCCGGGACTGATTCCGTCTTTATTATTACTCTGTGGAATATCACATCATGCATTTCATTTTACGCACGATTCGATTCTTTATTATTCCATTCCTTATTATACTTAGTTGGTTAATGTTTTGACTTTTATACTCCATGAAATTAGTGGAATATCCTTGATATTTGTGCTTCATCCAAATCTTTTCATGGAAATATTCTTCCGAGCATTCTTGAATTTTACTCTCTGCAAAGCAAGATTATCGTGTTAACAATTTGGGCGTTATTAGTTCTTGGATAAAATAATTCTTGAACTTGTTTTATTGAATTCTTATATCATTGTCATCATCCTCGTGTTTATATTTTGTTGAAAGTCATCTGTGGCCTATAGTGCGTAGATGGACTTGGTATGATTATGATCGTGGATTATTCTTGTAATCATGGTAGTAATGTTACAAATGATGTGGTAAAAGTCCTCATTGGCCCATAGTGCATTGATGGACAGTTGTTGGCATGATCATGACCATTATTGAATACACAAATATTCTTGGCCCGTAGTGCATGGATAATTGTGGTCATGATACTAAAGAATATCCTTGGCCGTAGTGCAGGGGTGATTCGATGATGTGGATTATTTATTAAGCTGAGTCCCAACGATAAAAGTGATGAAAAACCTTCTAAATCATAAAATATAGTTGATTGTATTCTCTACTTGACTCTTTTAATGGATTGTTTGTTCCGCTGCTGTTAAACTTGATGGTTGTTATATTGTATCAGTTTAACACTGTTGAAGGCTAACGATAATATATTCTGCATTATCTTAGTCATAATATTTCCTACTGGGCTAGTTGAGCTCACCCTTTTACTTTTATTGTTCTCTTCAAGAAATGAGAACGTAGCAAGGACTAGTCGGGGAATGGAGTGATGGACTAGATGATAGCATTAGTAGTCCTCACTACTCTATGAAATAGTGTAATAATAATTGTAATAAGGACTCCTTTTGAGTTTGTATAATCTCTAGTAAACAATATTTGTATTCAAACTCACAGTTTATGTTTTGTCGTATTGTACACGACAGTTGTATTATTAAGTTGTATTTCAATTTATGTACCATGTAAGTGGCGACCCAAGATGGGTGATGTATACCTAATTTTGGGGGCGTCATAGTTGGTATCAGAGCTTAGGGATATGATCCCTGGCTAAGATGTGAGACTAGAACTAGGAGGGGAGAGACGGGGAATTCCTTCGCTAGTATGACCTACCCAAGTTTATTTGGTATTTATTTGGTCGGTCAGAGTATAGGGATAATATGTGATGTTAATTAACCCTTGTTTTATGGCAGTATTTCAAAATGACATCCGAGAATGTTGAGAATAGCAATGGAGCACAGGAGACCGTTGAGTCTCCACAGATCAATAATCAGGACAATGTGCAACAGGATGGCGATAATCCTCTTGTAAACACCAACACTGATCAATTGATGAACGACGGTACGTTTAGGAGCTTTTTAGAATTCATGCAACATCAGGCGAAGGCCACTCCTATTCATAATGCAGGAGGAAACAATGGCAACCCACAGTTGGTCACCGCTAAGCAAATCAAGGAGCTGGGACCACCAGAGTTTTTGGGAAAGCCAGAACCACTTAAGGCAGAGACGTGGTTAAAGCAGATCACCAAGATATTTTATGTCTTGGGATGCTCCGAGGAACAAAAGGTTCCCTTTGCCACCTTTATGTTGCGTGAAGAGGCAGATCACTAGTGGGAATCTGTAAAACGTACCCAGCCTGACGCACTCAAGATGTCTTGGGAGAAGTTCCAAGAGCTATTCTGTTAGGTTTGTAATATTCATGAACGCAATCAAATTGCATAAAAAGTGCGGAAACGTGTAAAATCAGAGTTTAAAATTTTTACAAACCATATACCCAGATCACCCTTTATGCATAATTATTAATTAAACGAAAAGATAAATAATAAAATCATACCCTTGAAGATCGAGCTTCCTCAGGTACAAGTTCACCTCCAAATCCTTTCGCGTTTAACTTGAATCCACCAGGGTTTTGTTCCTTCATTTGATCAACGTTAGCCACCCATATGTTTGGCCTCTAGAGGTGATCCACCAAGGAATAATAATGATTCAAGAAAAAGGGTGGCTAAACCCTAGTTTTTATATCTCTATAGAAAGGGTGTACTCTCCCAACAATTGAAATTATGTCGTAAGTTGAAAAAGTCAACAACCCCCAACACCCATAATAAGACTCCTCTTATTTATAGATGTGGGCAACCCACCTTAACAATTAAGGAATTGGGATTTATTTAATTAATTAAAAATCTTTTAATTAATTAAGCTCCCTAATCTTATTAGGGATAATTAATTAAACTCCTTTAACTAATTTTCCTTCCTAATCCAATTAGGAATAAATGAGAATACTTATATTAAATTAATTCCTAAACTCTTTTAGAAATTAAAATAATAATAATTGTAATAATATTAATAAGACTCCTCTTATTAATTTATATTTAATATTTCTAAAATATTAAATAATAAATATTAAGCTATTTAATTTATTCTATCACCATAGATTAATTTAAATATACATAACATATTATTACGATTATGCCATTAACTTCTTAAATAATTATTCTTCCTTTTATGGTGTGACCCTTTAGGTTCTCCATATTAAACCTAGGTTGTGAATAAATCAATTAGAACAATTCTAATCTTATTTAAATAAATAAATTAAACAATTAATTTATTTAAATAAATAATATTTATTCTGATAGGGATAAGCCTTCCTAGCGATCAACGACTTTCCGGATAATATAGATTTCAACATTAATCATAAAAGAACCTTTGAGTAAATAGTTACCGCATAATTCAATCCTTCCACCATATGATGTCCCAATTAAATATAAGATATGGAATTCTTGTCAAGTCTTATTTTATTTAATTATATGTATTTCGATTCTTAAATGCACAACTCCAAATAATGAAAATTAGAAACTCCTTTCTAATTTCATTCTGCCTTGGCCAAGGACTACTGGGTTGTCATTTATCGAATCACATTGGACATTTTTCTTCTTTTATTAGAAGTGGTAGATTCTTTATTGATCATACATTATCTCCATGTACAACTTATTATACCCAAGCATACCCTTTGATATACCCTAAGGGTCTTAAGGAATAAGTCAAAGTATAACTCATCATACACAAGATACTATGATGATCTCAAGTGCAAGGATCACTTGTACTACTATCACTACAGGAATTCCTATTGACAGACAAGTAAAACTCCATTAGGTATTCCTTAGCGAGCCACGTTCAGTGAACTTATTCTCTAATAAACACCTACATACTTGCTTTAGTGTCTCCACACAAATGATCATGAGATCAATCATCCTCATCCAATGAGCAAGCAACGTATGTACCAATCTATCCGGATTCACTAATCCCCAATTTAGTAATCCAATGATTGGGAACTATTTTAGTTTTAAGCTTTCTAAGAATTTAGATCTCATTAGAATGATCATCATCATTATTCTAAAAGCATTGCTTAAAACTATGGGTTTATCACATATTATAAAACAGCATCATGTAGATAATTAAAAGCCTTTAATAAATTAATACCTTTTATTAATAAATGAATAAGATTGTTACAAAGTATATGCTTTATCATCAAACATGATTGGCTTGTTTGCATACTACTTTCAATCTCCCACTTGCACTAAAGTCAATCGTCATGGTATCTTATACCCTTCTTCTCTAAGTGACGATTATCCTGCTGTTGGATAAGCTTTAGTTAATGGATATGTAATGTTGTTCATGAGAGTCCACTATCTCTATAGTGATTTCCCATCTTTCAATGATTCTATTAATCAAATGAAAGTGCCATAACACATGTTTAGATCCAAGATGAGACTTAGGAACTATTCTTAGTTTTGTAATGAACTTTTAATTCTAACAATCTACTTGCAGCTTCATTTATAGCTATATACTTTGTCTTTATCACTAAACCAAAGAACTCTTTCTTTGTTTGGAACCTTTCTAATTCAACGCACCACTTTGTTGAGGTAACCTTTTACCTTAAAGTGGATTTTTCTGTCGTCTTGGTCTGTCTGAAAAACTTGAGTCTGTTAAGCCCTCTAGTTTTACTTAAGACCCACCATGTATATGATCACATCCTTAGTGCTGGTCAAGCACTTTAAGATGTTTTTCACTGACTCATAGTGAACTTCTCCATAATAAGACTGATCAACATCAGGTCTCGTACATTTCATTGCATACATGATTGTCACTCATGCGACCTCTCTTTTCAGGAGTCTGTGGGGACTATTAAGAGAGATTCACTCCATAGCTCATCGACATGAGACATCTCTTGGAGTTTGCCATGCTAAACGACTTTAGCATCAAATGAATATACGTTCCTTGGGTTAAGTCGAGCATCCTGTTGTATCTATCTATATAGATTTTATCCCCAATTAAGATACTCTTCCTAAACCATTCATGGAGGAATGTTTAGACAACTTTATCATTACTGATTGTAGCATAGGTATGTTATTCCTCATCCGTAGTATATCAACATATAATACTAGAAATTTCACGACGCTCCCACTGACCCTTTTGTACACACTAGAAGTCTTATCTCATCGAATGTAACTCTGGATCATCATCTTCTATGATGTGTACCTCATCATCATCATCCATGATGAATCCATACCTCCTAGGTATCTTCGGTACTATTCCAGATTTATAATTCGATTGTGGTATAATAGGTCTATCTACAGGTTCCTCTTATTTGACTTATAGTATTTTGTGGTTCTTGAACTCTTCAAGATCTATTATCCTCCCACTAGCCCCTTCAATGATAAACACCTTTATCTTAGAAGGAAGCGTGTTTCGCAATAAACACCTTTTGCTAAGTAGGATTATAGAACATTTACCCTAAACTTACTTTAGGATGTCCTACAAATCTGTATTTGTCAAATCTTGTCCCAAGCTTATCCTTCGAAACCTTTTCACATAAGTTGGACAACCCCTTATCTTAACATACTTAAGATTAGGAATCCTCCCTGTCCATAACTTTTATGGAGTCTTGGGGCCGGATTTTGAGGTTACCATTTTCATAGATATGCAGTCATTTCTAGGACATTACCCCAAAAGGATACTGGAATGTCGGTAAAATCATTATGGACTGCACCATGTCCAATAAAGTACAATTTTTCATTCAGATACATCAATCAATTATTGCGTATCAGGATGTGTCCATTATGAGAAAACCATTTGAGTTGATTTAGAAACTTATTGCTCAAGTATTTATTCCTTGATCTAATCAAAGAATCTTAATACCTTGCCAATTTGTTTCACTTCTGAATTCTTTGAACCTTTCAAATAATTCACAATTGTATTTCAGCAAATACACACATTCAACTCTTTGAATGATCATCTCCTTTTTCTTATACTAGTTTGTTCAATATGCAAAATAATTTTATATAAGTCAATTATACAAAATCCATTAAGTAATATTCCAGTTCTATACAAAACATTATTATTATAAATAGAACAACAATTGTTCTTAATTATAATACCAAAGATTTCATTGTCCAACAATAAAATGGAAATAATATTTTTAACAAGAACTGAAATACAATAACAACTTATTGACTTAATAGATTTTCCCATAGGCATTGCTAAACTATAAGTTTCTATGGCTAATGTAGCAACCTTTGCTTCATTTTCCACACATAGGATTACTTATCTTTGTTTAACTTTCTACTTACCTTGGTCCTTCATAAATCTATATTTATGATAACCAAAGTCGGTATCCAATACCCAAGTAGAACCTTGACTTAAAGAAAAATTTATTTTAAATTATGAACAAAATTGTATTTATAACCGAAACTTCACTAAGCTTCTTTGGTTAGCCTCTGCAAGATGCTTCTTGCAGTTTCTTTCCAGTGTACAGGCTTATTGCAGTGGAAGCAAACTCCTTTGCTATCCATATCAGTTTTATTCTTATTATCCTTTGTTTTTGCCTTTTCTATATACCTTCTTTGAATCGTTCTTCTTTTCAGAAGATCCTTTAGCCCCTACCAGTAAGACTTGATCTTTCTTGGTTGGAAAGTGACTCTCATCATTTTTCAACATGTTAAGCAAATCAGCGAGGCTGATAACTAGCTTGTTCATATGAAAAATTCACAACAATTGTGAAAGGAGTCCGGGAGTGAGTGCAAGATCAAATCTTAGCTCAACTCTCCATCCATGACAAAACTAGTTGTCCTAATTGATCAATCAAATTGATTATGTTAAGAACTTTTTGTCTGTACTATAGTTCCATTGGCCATTCTAGATCGGAAGAGCTCCTTAGATATCTCGATATCTATCGGGTCTACTTTCCTCACCATCAACTACTTGATGTGCGGAAATATAGTAGGAGCATCCATAGTTTCAGTCGACGTTTGAAGCTTGTTACTCATGGATACGAGCATGATGCATTGAGCCAACTGTGCATCATCTTGCCACTTTCTAAAATTAGCAATCTCTTCCTCAGAGGCATTGTCTGCAACCATTGCAGGGATAGGCGTATTAAGGACATAAGATAGTTTTTCAGCTATGAGAACTATTCTCAATTTCCTTAACCAACCCGTTTAATTCGGTCCAATTAAATAACATCTAATATGTTTCGCAATGATAGTAATTTTAGACATTTTAAAATTCTCTAAATGAATTTGTAATTAACAACATTTTAACATACATTCTTTTATTAATTACCAAAATAAATTAGGTCTTGTTTTAAATTGGTATCTCCCACTATTTTCTTCAAACTATATTACCCTCACTTATATAGTTCGGCAAAATCTAATTAAAGATTTGCTAGTGAGAATAAGGATCCCATTTCAAATGTATATAGCCTTGTGGTGACACAACAAACTATATATAAATAAATAGGTAGACAACTTTTGTCAATTACATCAACTATGCAACTCCTTGTATTTTGCCTCATAGATTATTTTGATCAAGTGGTGGCACATCCGAATCAAAATTATTCAAGTTAAGTCCGACCTAGCACTCCATATATTCAAAAAAGAAAAATATCATCCTTGTGGTGACACAACAAAACAATATTGTTCAATTTTCTTTATAAGCATCAAATGTGATAAATTAACATCTTAAATACTTAATACTTGCCTTGTGGTGACACAACAAACTCATATTAAATATTTAATACTCTATTAATTTTATCATGCTAGAAGGCGACGTTCGATATTCCAAATATCTTTGAACGCTTAGGACTTAATATAAAAATTGAGGGGTTTGTTATTAATTTGTCTCATCTTGTTTAGCGCGCATGCACATATATATATAAAATACGCGTCATATTAATTAACATGCGAAGCATGTTTGCATAATATATAATATATATAATATAAGCATGCACATATAGAATACTATATTCTACTTGGATTGATTATGGACTTTTATTCTAGTTTAGTTCATTAGAGGAGCAAGTGAACCAAAAGGTCAAACCCTAGGGGTGCAAGAAATAATATTTAAATATAACTATTACATTTAAACCCGGGCTCCATTACAAACGGGTCTTCAAGCGCTCCTTGCTCCTTGATCTCCAATTTTTCAAAATTAATTCTAACTATTCCTATTACAAAACTATTTAAAATAAATAGAAACCTTGATCGTGATCGAGGGAAGTACATAGGAGGGGAATAGAATTTACATTAAGAAAAATTAGAGAAGACGAGGTACGCAGACCCCATTTAATAAAACCCATACATTCATGCATCCAACTAAAATAAAATCCAATCATATTGGTCAATAGTCCATAATCAATCCCATTTATTATCATACACATCATCATATGCATCAATAAATAACATTCATCTTATGAATAATAAACATTTAATATATATATTGATATCATTTAATGGGCAAATTTAGTTAGTATAAAATCTATTTTTGAATTAAAATAAACTCCTTTATTTTAATCCAAATTTAAATCAAAATAAAACTATTTTATTTTAATTTATCCAATTTTGAATAAAATAAACTATTTTATTTTAATCAAAATCTTTAATTAAAATAAACTCCTTTATTTTAATTAATTATGGAATCCAATTCCATATAAAAAAAATTATTAAAGGAAACACGGATTATCTTTCCTATTCACAAATAAACTCTTTTATTTTGAATAATATGAAATCGTATTTCATATCTAAATAAACTCCTTTATTTAAGGAAATTAGGATTCTTTTTCCTATTCACAAATAAACTATTTTATTTTGAATAATATGAAATCTTATTTCATATCTAAATAAACTCCTTTATTTAAGGAAACATGGAATACAATTTCAACTCCAATTAGTTATCATGGAATCCAATTCCAACTCTAATTAGTTAGCATGAAATTCTAATTTTAAAATTAAAATAAACTTTATATTTTAATATTAAAATAAACCTTTTATTTTAAGATTAAAATAAACTTTTTTTTTTTTTTTTTATTTTAATTATAAAATAAGTAAGAATAATATATATATATATATATATATATATAACACGTATATATAATAATATATATATTAGTACCTAATATATATATATATATATATATATATATATATATATATATATATATATATATATCCTAACCTTCCTTTAAAAAAAATTCACATGGTGCTCATTAACTTTGAATTATAAAAGCTACCATGATGCCTTAATTTCCATGCATGATATCCTTTGAAAAAAAAAACTAACTCTGGCATGAATCAAAGTAAGCATTCAGCATTCATTTCCATGTTATTATATATATATATATATATATATATATATATATATATATATATATATATATTAATAACGTGATTCAGCTTTTTTTTAATAAATTTTATACAATTAAATTATGCCCAATTAAATTGTTCTAAACACATATCAATATACATATCAAATTAAAACAATTAATAATTCGTATAAAGGTTTGGCTCGATACCAATTGTTAGGTTTGTAATATTCATGAAACGCAATCAAATTGCATAAAAAAGTGCTAAACGTAAAAAAATCGAGTTTAAAATTTTTACAAACCATATACCCGGATCACCCTTTATGCATAATTATTAATTAAACGAAAAGATAAAGAATAAAATCATACCCTTGAAGATCGAGCTTCCTCAGGTACAAGTTCACCTCCAAATCCTTTCGCGTTCAACTTGAATCCACCAGTGTTTTGTCCTTCATTTGATCAACGTTAGCCACCCATATGTTTGGCCTCTAGAGGTGATCCACCAAGGAATAATAATGATTCAAGAAAAAGGGTGGTTGGCTAAACCCTAGTTTTTCTATCTCTATAGAAAGGGTGTACTCTCCCAACAATTGGAATTATGTCGTAAGTTGAAAAAGTCAACAACCCCCAACACCCATAATAAGACTCCTCTTATTTATAGATGTGGGCAACCCACCTTAACAATTAAGGAATTGGGATTTATTTAATTAATTAAAATCTTTTAATTAATTAAGCTCCTAATCTTATTAGGGATAATTAATTAAACTCCTTTAACTAATTTTCCTTCCTAATCCAATTAGGAATAAATGAGAGTACTTATATTAAATTAATTCCTAAACTCTTTTAGAAATTAAAATAATAATAATTGTAATAATATTAATAAGACTCCTCTTATTAATTTATATTTAATATTTCTAAATTATTAAATAATAAATATTAAGCTATTTAATTTATTCTATCACCATAGATTAAATTAAATATACATAACATATTATTACGATTATGCCATTAACTTCTTAAATAATTATTCTTCCTTTTATGGTGTGACCCTTTAGGTTCTCCATATTAAACCTGGTATTGTGAATAAATCAATTAGAACAATTCTAATCTTATTTAAATAAATAAATTAAACAATTAATTTATTTAAATAAATAATATTTATTCTACAATAGGGATAAGCCTCCCTAGCGATCAACGACTTTCCAGATAATATAGATTTCAACATTAATCATAAAAGAACCTTTGAGTAAATAGTTACCGTACAATTCAATCCTTCCACCATACAATGTCCCAATTAAATATAAGACATGGAATTACAGTCAAGTCTTATTTTATTTAATTATATGTATTTCGATTCTTAAATGCACAACTCCACATAATGCAAATTAGAAACTCCTTTCTAATTTCATTCTGCCTTGGCCAAGGACTACTAGGTTGTCATTTATCGAATCACATTGGACATTTCTCTTCTTTTATTAGAAGTGGTAGATTCTTTATTGATCATACATTATCTCCATGTACAACTTATTATACCCAAGCATACCCTTTGATATACCCTAAGGGTCTTAAGGAATAAGTCAAAGTATAACTCATCATACACAAGATACTATGATGATCTCAAGTCCAAGGATCACTTGTACTACTATCACTACAGGAATTCCTATTGACAGACAAGTAAAACTCCATTAGGTATTCCTTAGCGAGCCACGTTCAGTGAACTTATTCTCTAATAAGCACCTACATACTTGCTTTAGTGTCTCCACACAAATGATCATGAGATCAATCATCCTCATCCAATGAGCAAGCAACGTATGCACCAATCTATCCGGATTCACTAATCCCCAATTTAGTAATCCAATGATTGGGAACTATTTTAGTTTTAAGCTTTCTAAGAATTTAGATCTCATTAGAATGATCATCATCATTATTCTAAAAGCATTGCTTAAAACTATGGGTTTATCACATATTATAAAACAGCATCATGTAGATAATTAAAAGCCTTTAATAAATTAATACCTTTTATTAATAAATGAATAAGATTGTTACAAAGTATATGCTTTATCATCAAACATGATTGGCTTGTGTGCATACTAATTTCATATTCAACGACAAGTATTTTCCCAAAAGTATTCGTCATATGAAGGAGGTAGAGTTTATCAAGTTGGAACAAAACAATATGACCGTGTCGCAATACAAGGCTAAATTTGCAGAGTTATCCCGGTTTGCATCCCATTTGGTAGATAATGAGGAGCGAATGACGCGAATGTTTTTAAGAGGTTTGAAGCCAGAGATATGCTAATATCTTATTTCTCATAAACTATGTTTGTATTCAGATGTTATAAATAGGGCTCAGTTAGTGGAGCGCGATAACGAGTCAACGCAACCAAAAGAGAGCAGCCGACAAAATGATAATACCGGTGATAACAGTCATCAAAGCGGTGACAATAAGCATGGAGGGAATCAACATGCCAGAAATGGTAACCACTTCGGTGGTAATCATGGTCAAAACAATAAGAATGGACATTTCAAGAAGAGGAGATTCAACAATGACGGAAGGACGTCAGCACCAGCACCCGTTGTTAAGGAAGGAGAACGACCACCTATCATATGCTTCAAATGCAGAGGGGAGGGACACATCAGTCCAAAATGTGCGATGCCGTCCAAAACATGTTATAATAGTGGAAGAGAAGGTCACTTAGCCCGATTTTGTCATTCACCGAAGACAAGTTCAGCTAGGATGGAGGCACCAAAGGCCGTCCCAGAAAAGTCAAAGCCGGTAGTTTAAGAGAGAACGTTTTTTTTTGTGACGAGGAACCTGAATAAAATTATCACGGGTATGTTAGTAATAAACTCTTGCGAAGTCTATACCGTGTTAGATACCAGTTCTACTCACTCTTTTATTTCACCTAGTTGTGTTCAATGTTTGAATTTAACTCCGGAGAAGTTAGATTTTGATTTATCTGTTGAAACTCAGTTGGGAGAAACCTTTATTACCTCCACTATTTATAAATCTTGTTCAAATCAACACTTTCACGTTACTTGTCAATCGTATCTCTTTGAAAATACTTGCATTTGATGTGATTTTAGGAATCGATTGGTTAACTACTCATCATGCTTTTCGTAAGGTTGTTAGCTTTCATATTCCTAACCAACCTGTTATGCGAATTCAAGCAACCAAATCACTAAAGTCAATCATGGTCATATCAAGCCATAAGTAAAGAGCCCCGGTCCTTTCGTTGTTAACTTCCTTGTGTGGAATGCACCGAAGCCAGACTTTCTGTAGGCGACGCTGTGAATGACGATGGCTAGTTGATAGGTATCAATGTGACGTGTTACCCAAGTCTTGGATGAGAATCACAGTTTTGAATGATATTTCTATTGTTAATAAATTTTCTTGCGTATTCTTGAAGATTTCTTAGCCTACCCCTAGAGCGTGAAATCGAATTTTTTATTGACCCCAGTACAAAACCTGTTTCGAAAACCCTCAAATATTTCTTCAACTAAAATGAACGTAACATACGCCAAAGACGTTGGCTCGACCTGTTGAAGATTACGATCATACCATTCAATACCATCATGGGAAAGCGAACGTGGTAGCTGATGCGTTGAGCAGAAGATCGTATGCGTTTACAAGTGTGATGTTGTTAATAGAAAGACTCATTTTGAACGACTTACAAATGATGAAGATAGAGTTAAAGACTCTAGGAACCCACGTGAAGATAACGAATATACGATTAGAATTGACTTTAATCGATAAAGTTAAATCCGCTCAAGCTACACACCCGGAGCTGATGAATGAAGAAGGTTCAAGAGGGCGTTATTCTAGAAGCAAGAATCGATTTAAGAGAGGAAATCTCAACCCTCGATTTAATTGGCCCATTTGAAATCCTCGATCGAGTAGGAACTGTGGCCTATATACTCGTTTTACCGCCAAGTATGTCGCGTGTTCATAACGTTTTTCACGTATCGATGTTACGTAAATATGTGGACAACCTGATCCATATTATTAAATTAGAACTAGACGATATAGCAGAAGATTTAACGTATGAGGAGATACGTGTTAAAATCTTGGATAAGAAGGATCGTATTCAACACTCAAAGGTTATACCTCAAGAGTTAGAATCTAAAATGAAGTCAAGGTATCCTCACCTCTTTGGCATATCAAGTGCATACGTAAATTTCGAGGGCAAAATTTCATAAGGAAGGGAGATTGTGAAACCCCAGATTTTATGAATAAAGATTTAAATTTATCGAAATATTTTCTTGAATATTATGGTGTGGATTTGATATAATGTTATAGTTGTGGGTAGTATTTATAAATTTTTCAAAGTATGCAAGTTGTTATAAAATATTCGATTGGTCGGGGAATATTCTTTTTATCGGGGAATATTCGTACGACGGTACAATCATTGGTGGACCCCACAACGGAAGTATTGTCGTAGTTAGAAAAGCGGCGTAATTATCTTTTATAAAAATAACGGCGGAAGTGTTACCATTAAAACTGTTGAACTACTCGGTAGTAAAAGTACAGTAATACGCGTGGTTTCATAGTAGCACACGGTATTGATTATTGATGCTTACGTGAGAAGTCACTCAGTTATACACAATTATTGCCACAGTAATTGCTGCATCATATCTCTCATATTGTTGATTCGATTATCGTCATAGTATCATCTATATAAAATATTTTTCTATTAAATCAATACTTGAGATGACAAAGTTATTCATATTATAAATTGCAATATTTACAATGTCTAGAAGTTCTGTCAAGGAGAGGTTTGGTCACCTAATTGCGCGCCAATAGGGAGAAATTCTTATTGGAAAGCCCCCTCTTTTCTGGGAACGACATGATTGATAAATATTGTGAGTTATAATATTAATAATGAATGCTATTCGGAGTTGAATTTGGAGACGCGGACATGATATTTGAGTCCGGAACGACAAAATTAGTAAAAATAGTCTATAAACACAAAATTTTCCAGAATTCACTATTTGGTCAAAAAAGTCAACAATTGACTTTTTCGGGAAAAGTTAAACTTCAAAACTTCAAAATTTATATTTTTGATAAAAATAGTTTCATTATGTTGGAATTGTTTGTGTTAGTGAAAATTGACATTTATTCCTATGATAATTGATGTCTAGGGGTTATATTGATAAATCGGGTAATTTATCGGATAAATGAGCAATTAATTGCTACTAATTCACATGCTTACATAACTATTTGTTCAAATATGTGTACTATTGAATCACATTATTTACTATTAGAGGAGTTGGGGCAAGATTGATAATACTTGCATGACTAAATTAAAAATAGAGGTATAGATGGAGGTATTATATTGAAATTCGTATTTCTCACATGATTATACTATTGATTCACATGATTGAACTATTGATTCACATTATTTACTATTAGGGGAGTTGGTGCAAGATTGATAATACTTGTAGGACTAAATTATAAATGAAAGAAAAGTTGGAGGTATTGTACTGTAATTTTCGATCCCCAAAATGTGCAATTATCGAAACTATATTTTTCTATAAATAGAAGCTCATTCTTCCTTCATTTCTCACCAATTCACAAAAGTTTTAGAGCGATTATTATAGAGAGAAATTATAGAGAGAAAGAAGAAGAGAAATCTGCTACCTCACTATTCCAGTATCCAGTTTTTTTCCAAGGTAGGGAATATTATTTGTTGTACTTGTAGGGAGTATTATTTCTTTCTTATCCATGAAGGGAACTTCTGTTATTCCATTCTTTATTATTCTGTTGGAATAACCTGTATACGCGGGCTACCCTATACTTGGTGAAATTCTTTTGTTGTTCCATTCTTTTTCATTCTATTGGAACATCCTGCTCATGCGTTCTCACGGGGACACAGTTCCGCTTTATTATTATTCCGCTGAATATCCTATTCATCGCTTTTCTGGCGGACTGATTCCGTCTTTTATTATTACATTGGAATATCACATGCACATGCATTTTACTGCCGGACTGATTAAAAGTCTTTATTATTACATTGGAATATCACATGCATGCGTTATCTGCAACCTCGATTCCGTCTTTATTATTACATTGGAATATCACATGCTCATGCATTTTACGTTGGACTGATTCCGTTATTTATTATTCTATTGGAATAACTCACTGCATGTCTTGATCTGATCGCATGCACGGTGATTTCTTTTGTTATTCCATTCCTTATTAAACTCGGTTGGTTAAAGTTTTGACTTCTATACTCCATGAAATTAGTGGAATATCCTTGATATTTGCGCTTCATCCAAAGATCTTTTCATGAAAATATTCTTCGAGCATTCTTGAATTTTACTCTACAAAGCGATGATCATGTTAACAATTTGGACGTTATTAGTTCCTGGATAAAATAATTCTTGAACTTATTTTATTGAATTCTTATATCATTGTCATCATCCTCATGTTTATATTTTGTTGAAAGTCATCTGTGGCCTATGGTGCATAGATGGACTTGGTATGATTATGACCAGGGATTATTCGGTGTAATCATGACCGTAATGTTACAAATGATGTGGTAAAAGTCCTCATTGGCCCGTAGTGTATTGATGGACAGTTGTTGGCATGATCATGACCATTACTGAATACACAAATATTCTTGGCCCGTAGTGCATGGATAATTTTGGTCGTGATACTAAAGAATATCCTTTCCCGCAGTGCAGGGGTGATTTGATGATGTGGATTATTTATTAAGCTGAGTCCCAGCGATAAAAGTGATGAAAAACCTTCTAAATCATAAAAGATAGTAGATTTTATTCTCTACTTGACTCTTTTAATGGATTGTTTGTTCCGCTACCGTTAAACTTGATGGTTGTTATATTGTATCAGTTTAACACTGTTGAAGGCTAATGATAATATATTCTGCATTATCTTAGTCATAATATTTCCTACTGGGCTAGTTGAACTCACCCTTTTACTTTTATTGTTCTCTTCAGGAAATGAGAACGTAGCAAGGACTAGTCGGGGAATGGAGTGACGGACCAGATGATAGCATTAGTAGTCCTCACTACTCTATGAAATAGTGTAATAATAATTGTAATAAGGACTCCTTTTGAGTTTGTATAATCTCTAGTAAACAATATTTGTATTCAAACTCATAGTTTATGTTTTGTCGTATTGTACACGACAGTTGTATTATTAAGTTGTATTTGAATTTATGTACCATGTAAGTGGCGACCCAAGATGGGTGACGTATACCTAATTTTGGGGGCATCACAGTCAGCCACACGACGATTGTCTCCACCTAGAGTTCTTGAGCCTGTACGGTCTCCGGTAAAGGTGCCCGCCCATGTAATGGCCATGTTATTTCCTAAAACGATACCGGTAAAGGGGAAAGAAGTTTTGATTCCAAATCCCGAAGAGGGAGAAGAGGAACAAAGACGTAAACAAGATATCGTCAGGATGATGTCAAATATACGCATCATTATCCATGATGATCACCTAAATAGATACACCCCAGATGATGATTATCCATACTTAATGGTCATCATTCAGGAGAAGGAGGACGATGACAGCCCCTCCATCATTACAGTCCATCAGGACTTCACCCTTGATAATTGGAGCAACACTCCTTTCATTGGTCGACAAGGGTAAAATGGGCAAAAACTCCTTATGCCCTGTAGATAATAATATCTGCTTACTTTTTTGTACAGGATTAGCAGTTGTTTTGTCAGTACATGCTAACACTTTGTATGATTGAACATTTTCTAATATTAAGTGAAAGCATATTTTGTTTTAGAACTTTGAATTTAGATGTGCCTATACTTGTTGATGAGGTGCCTTTTTCTCCACAAGGATTGTAACTTTGATGAAAAGTTGGACTCAAACTTGATGGAAATACAAGAGGACATTGAGATACCTCATGAGATCAAAGAATGGGTCGAAGACAAACCCAAACCAAACCTTGATCAAACCACTTCATTCAATCTTGGAACCTTAGAAAGACCTAAACTAATCCAGATTGGCACATACCTCACTCCAAGACAAAGGAATGACATGGTTACACTATTAAGCAAATTCTAGGATGTGTTTTCATGGTCTCATGAAGACATGGTGGGTTTGTCCACTGACATTGTCATCCATCGCCTCCCCATCAAAGAGGGATTCAAGCAAGTCAGGCAGAAGCTCAAGTGATTAACACCTGAGTGGAGTTTAAAAGTTAAAGAAGAAATTGTAAAACAATTTCAAGAAAGCATCATCATAGTGTTTATATACCCTGAATTGCTATCAAACATAGTCCGCGTGCCTAAACCGGGAGGAAAGGTACGAGTTTGCATGGATTACCAGGATCTGAATAAAGTTTTCCTTAAAGATAGCTTTCCCGTGCCATTTATCCACATTCTCATTGACAATACTGCTCAATACAACATATACTCCTTTGCTGATTGCTTCGCGGGGTATCATCAGATTATGGTTGCTGAAGAGGATCATGAGAAATCTACATTCATCACTCCTTGAGGAACCTTTTGCTATAGATGGTTGTCTTTCGGCCTCATCAATGCCGGAGCTGCCTACCAGCGTGCCATGATGGCTCTTTTCCATGATTTAATGCACAAGGAGATAGAGATCTACGTGGATGACATTATTGTCAAGTCCCAAAGGGAGGAAGACCACCTAGACCATCTCAGAAAGCTCTTTAATAGGTTGGGTAAGTACACCTTGAAGTTGAATCAATCCAAGTGCGCCTTTGGAATTAAATCAGGCAAGTTGCTAGGATTCCTAGTCAACCACAAAGGGATTGAGCTGGATCCCACCAAAATATAGGCCATCACAAAAATACCCATTCCTCAGACAAAGAATGAGACACATGGATTTTTGGGAAGAATCAACTTCATCAGCAGGTTCATTTCCCAACTCACAGCAACCTGTGACCCTATTTTCAAGTTGTTAAGGAAGAACTCCTCCATGAAGTGGAATGATTAGTGCCAAAAGGCCTTCCTTATAATCAAAGAGCAGCTAGTTAACACTCCTGTGTTGGTACCTCCTAAGGATGATGTTCCCATTTTCATGTACCTGTCCATCAATGATAATGCCATGGGCTGCATGCTGGGACAAAAAAATGATAGAGGCCAAGGGCGAGCTATCTACTACCTCAACAAAAGATTCAGCAACAGTGAACACAAGTACACTCTGATTGAGAAGACTTGATGTTCTTTAGCATGGGCTACCATGAGGTTACAACATTACCTCCATGGTCACACAACCCATCTTATATCCCGCGTGGATCCTCTCAAGTACGTGTTCAGTAAACCCATGCTGAACTGCCGACTGTACAGATGGAAGTTGATCCTACAACAATTTGACATCGTCTATGTGACGCAAAAGTCCTTTAAAGGATAGGAAATTGCGGATCAACTGGCCGCCACACCTTTAGGGGATTTCAAACCCTTGGAAACATACTTTCTGATGAAGGGGTAATGGTGTTGGGTAAAATCTTATTATGCACAACACGCAAGTATACGTGGTCAACAAGTAATAAAGTGAAAGTAGAGTATCGTTCCCACGAGGAATTATTAATACAAATTACCAAATACTAACTCTTAACCAAACAAATTTTATTTAAACAATCAATTTAAGATTACGAATTAAATTATTTAATTAAACTAATTCTAATTATCACTAATTAAAAATCAGATTATGGAGATTTAAGATCACAACTTCACTTATTACTTCATTTAAGTTAACACACTTCTCATCAATTATTTTCTATCTAGAATTGTTAATCAAGAACACTAATGCAGATAAAACCACCTCTCGATGCATAATACCCATACTCACTTAAATCCACAGATGATAGAATTAAGGAAGACACCCTAATTAACTAATCCACTATATCTCTATGTGAATTACAATTAAAAAGGATTTAAAGCACAAGTTCTCTATAAGATTACATATGGCATAAAGGCATATCTCTATCCTAAACACGAATAATGAATTCCATCTATGCAGAAATCACAAACACATGCTATCATGATCGTATCTAAATCTAAACTTCTTCTCTTGAGTTCATATAGATTATCACGGTAATTGTTAGCTAGGCAATTAAACAATTAAGTCCAAATCACAATAGACAATCCTCACGATAGAACATAATAATTGATAGCGAAGCATATTAAAATAAACTACACAATAAGATCCATCGTAATCTTAAACAAAGAATTAGTTCATGATTATTGAATTAAAATTAAAAATCCACAATTGAATAATCATTAAAAGACACAGATAGAAGAAGATGAGAAGATATAATCTATTGTCTGTAGATTTGTTGCTCCCTCCTCGCTCCTACTTTGAATATTCAATAGTCTCCAAGTTGCTTCAATCTCCAAAACTCATTAGAACTAATGTTTTCTCTTATTCTACTCTAATATAATCTAATGGAATCCTCTCCCCAATCACAGACAATAGATTATATCTTGTGATTGAAACGCTCGGGTTTTTTGGGTCGGGTCGTCTCGAAGTACGTGCACTCAGGCACTGTAATGTCCACTCGAACTTTCATAAGTGCAATCCGGGCATCCGTTTGAGGTATACAGGACCTATTTCGGACTTCCGTTGTCGTGAGTTGTACGATGACATGTGATTAATGTTTGTACGAATTCATTGAAGGTGGGACGATACCCTCCAGTCTTCAAGCTTCAACTTTCATCCGTTACCCCGCACAATAGTCACTCGGGATTGGTTAATCTTGTAGGACATCGTTGCGTAGAGATGTTGAGACGACGTGGCGTGGCATCGCATTGGCTAGATGATGATGTTTCCCCTCACCGGTGTTATCGCCGGATTGGGCTGATAAAGCAGATGTTGCTCAGACTTAGCTGAGATTGGACTGCTGTAATTGGTGAAAGTCTTCATTGTCACCTTTGAGGTGTGTATGTCTTCCCGATGTTATTGCCGGGTTGGTACATTGCATCTCGTTGTGAGCGTCAAGATTGAAGCTGGTCGCATTTGAAATAAACACTTCCGGGGTTATCGCCGAAACTGCATTCCTTGGGGTTATCACCAAGGTTGGTGGCTATTCCCATGGTTGGGACTGAGACTGGATACCTCGGGGTTATCTCCGAGATTAATCAGTCTTCTCCGGTGTGTGTTCTGGTATTGGATCTGCATGCCTCGGGGTTACATCCGAGGTTGGAATTGTTACTCCCAGAATGTGATCCGGGGTTGATGTTGAACTTCAGGTAGTATCCGGTATAGATTTGGATTGTCTTTCAAGGTTATCTCTTAAAAGACGAATCTGTCCTCTTGCAATGTTAGTAACAATAGTACAGAAAATTTTGAGTGTCTGCAGATGCCCCTTTTTATCATACTCATGTATGGCAATGCATGGGTAGGATAAAGAATCCTAGACACTTGAAATGCAACAAGACAAACATGGTACTATGGATAGCAACATAATGCAAATGTATGATGCTTGTGTACGGGGTTGTAGCCCAACACGCTGGGGATGATTGATGGCTCCATGTTGCTTCGACTGGGGATTGGCAATGCTGACCAGATTTGATGTGTAAGCCGAATTTGTTAGGATGTTGATGTTGGAGTTATCACCAAATTCCTGTGTCTTTGATTATGACTTGATCTTGAAGATGTACCTCTTATGTGTAAGAGATCTGTGGGGATAAAGCTTGATCTGTTTGAGGATGTGTATTAGATATTCCATCATCTATCCTCTTTGATAACATCGACTTTTTCTGGTTAGTATCGCCAGAGTATGTCAAGATCGTGTTGGATTTACTGCCCACAGCATATGTTGTCAGGGATTCCTGACCGTCGACGTGTGAATCAATGGTTGAAACTCCGTGGGTAGATTGTCAAGGTTGTTTGACATCCGCTGTCGTGTAGATCACCGGAACATTACGTTGTGACCCCCGCTGGGGATATGCTGGGGATTACGAGCAGTCGGGTGTGAAAACCTCGAATAGCTCTAGAGCTCTGATAGGTTTAATCACTATCGACTGAAATAACGTCAAGGCTGATTGACCTTCCCTGATTTATCTGTCAACGGATGAGCATGCGTTGTTACTCCCCCCGGAGATATACGTTGTAACCCCCGTTGGGGACTCACGTTGTAACCCCCATCGGGGATTCACGTAGGGTAACGACCCGGAGTTGGCGGCATCGAACCTATATAAGGTATTGCCGTATGTGATTTGTGACAGCTGAGATCATTGGTAGGGTATACCTTGTGTTCAGGTGACTACCAATGAGTGATGTACAGATTCAAAGTCTTATCTGAGAAGACCAGGATTGCATGTTGTTTTGCTCAATCGCGTGGCATTTTTATTCCTGATTTGACCTTTCTAGTCTGCAAGAACTCCTTTGCAACTTGAACTGGACCAAGTTGGAGGGATGGGACCCACATAGGGGTGTCGCATGTGCACCTACTGCAGCCGCAGATGAGCCTGCGGCCGACTGTGGATAATAAAATCCAGCAGGTTGGTCTCACAAGTCATTTTCAACTTGTCGTTCAAAGGAAAATCCGTGAGCCTCATTCAGATCTGCTGAGTTCGGGCTATTTTCTTCAAATTTTGTCAGTGTACAAGTGTTCTACACTATCCTAGTAACGTATGCATGTATTTTTTCCAGTTTTTATCCGTTGGATTATGAGTTATCGCATGAAATGCATTTAAACACATAGTAGTGATTATGTATGCACAAATGACTTGATAAAAAATATTCAACATAGTAAATGTTAGTATTAAACCATGCTAAACATAATGATGTGAAAAAATTTGACTTTTGAGACAGTTAAATTGACACCTTTTTCTGCTATTTTTGTCCTATTTGAGGTCCAATGAGCAAAAGGTAGCAAGGCAAAGTACTCCTAGTATTGAGGTTGACCTTATGCATGATGATTTTGATTTTTAATGCATATATTATGTATATTACTTTGGGGCAGGTGTGCTACTGAATGGCCACCTAGACATGCCTATGTGTATGTGGATAGTCCTATTTTCAAAGGGAACTATGGCAAAAAAAATTTCAAATGTAGGCATTGGGTAGTCATGCATTTTAACTCTATTGTATGTTAAAGTAAATGCATGCATGCATACATATAGACATAAATGCATTATAGAAAGCTCCAGGTAAGGAAATACCACACCCTTTCTGAGGTGATTTGGAGACTTGTTGTCCAGATATTTATGGATTCAGATCAGATGAGTAGTTCTCACAGGACCACTTCTGGAATACGGCGGAGGCCTTTCGAAGTGCCTCGTCCCCGTTCTGTCAAACAACCTCATCGGTTGGTGGAGGCCGTGATTCGTCTTGTCCGGGTAGATGTGCCAGACGTTGAGGACGAGGAGGCGGATATTCCGATTGAGGATCCCGCTCCTGCTGCACATGTTCCTCGTAGGGAGCTACCTAGTATTCAGGTGGCAAACACAGAACTGCTGGGTGATTTGAGCAGACATCCATCGATGTATTTACATGCTAACGAGGTATGACGTTAGACCTTGATGTTCCTTTTTTCATATTGATAAGGATTAAAGGGTTCTGATGTTGATCTGCATTTCATGTAGGTTCTTGGTTTTACACAGCCTCGAGGGAAATGGTTCAACATTCACTCCATGTACCAGGCGCTTCATCCTGACTATAGAGCAGTAGTGCATGGGTGGGGATTTGGGGCATTCTTCTCCATCCTTCCCCGTCGTTGTCCCTGGGGTTACCTCAAGGCATTGTCTGAGCGATGGTTTCATCAGACTCAGTCACTCCATCTGCTGGATTGCGAGGTGATGATGACACCTATGGAATGGCGATTTATCACAGGTATGGAGTTTGGAGGGGAGCCAGTGCCTTTCATGGCGAATATTACCCCTACTACCATCAGATCCTTATTAGGAGTTCCGGCGGAGGCGCTCAAAGGCAGGACTGTTCATTCAGGTCCTTTGAGCGTAGATGCTATGAGTGGGCTTTTGAGTGAGCCCATGTCTGATGATGTCAGAATCAGGGATCACATTCTGCGACGATTGTTCCTGATGATCATTCGAGGCTGCTTCAAAGCAGATAATTCTTCTACGGTATCATTTGATTTGATCAGTGCCACACATGATGTGGAGCGTATTGGAGAGTATGATTGGGGCTCCTATACCTTTGCCTATTTCCTCCGGGGCATGCATATGTACTTACAGGGTTTGACCGAGGCTTGGCTAAGGTTTTACCCATTTCTTCTGGTGAGTATTTCTCTTGTCTTTTCCCATTCATAGGTGAAGAGTGTTTACTGATAGCAGATGTTTTGCCATTGTGTTGGCAGTTTTGGGCCTATGAGAGGCTCCCATGCTTGCGTCCTGTGAGTGTGTTAGGTTTAGATACCTATCCACGAGGATGACGATGGCAACATTCTATTTTGCCGAAGGTCCCTCAGAAATGAGGGATTCACTCACCGCTTAGTATCAAATTGGGAGTTCTTGACGGTGATACCATTACACGATTCCCTATTCAGGGGAACACTTGACCATCGGCTTTGAGGATGGACACCCGACTGGAGTCGAGTATTTGATTTCCACCAGGAGAGTTCCTCTCTTCACAGATGGAGGCTGGGAGCTCTATTTAGGAGAGCGTGCTATTAAGAGCACCATAGGGGAGATCCGTATACCGATCTTACCTCCTAGCAGGCGTAATTGGCCAATATCACAGTCACCCGTCATTGATATCCCATTGTTGGGGGTTGACGGTTTTGCATTGTCAGAGGGTCCATATACTCAGGAGATGTTCCAGTGGTGGTGGTCCCATCGCACTATTAGAGCCCAATCCCGCGCCACACAGTTTATGGGGGATATGGTTCCAGGATCCTTGATGATGACGGATTGGGTAGCTTGTGTCCGAGCTCCGACTCATATGACCCAGATTGATAGTTTGACCCGGCAGTTGGACCAGACACATATATTTATCCAGCATTTGGGCAGAGATCTAGCAGAGGCAGAGTCATTTGTTCCTTCCAGCTCAAGCTGGCCCCTCAAACGACCCATTCAGTTTTGCCAGGGCAGATCCTCCTCTTTATAGGCCTGACATCCCTGTAGATAGAGATCCAGTGACTCAGGAGGAGTTACATCAGGTGGACAGGATTGATGATGTGGACATCGACACCTTAGTCTTCTTCTGATGTGTATTCTCGTTATATCTTTTGATAGGCCTCTGTTCAGGTTTGGTGACTACGATCTCTCCATTATCTATTAGGTCCTGGATCTTATGTTTTAAGGCCCAACAATCCTGAGTATCATGTCCAGGTGCCCTGGCATGATAAGCACATTTCCTAGCAGCATTGAAACCCCGTCCATTAGGGTTGGCGTGTGGAAGAAGATGCGTAATTTTCTTCTGTGTTGTCAGAAGATTAAGAATGTTCTCGAGGGTATCCCCTAAGGGTGTAAACACTCGATGGCGTTTGACTTCTCCTCCTTTTGGTACTGGAGGATTTGCAGACTGTGCTGGAAAGGGAGTGTAGTTTCTCCTTTGAATGGGCATACTTTGATTGCCTTTTTGTCCCTGTAGTATCAGGGAAACATCTTCCTCTTTCTTTTTATGGACCCTCCGGGGGTTGTTCCCATAATTTCAGATTGGATGTGATCGTGAATGACTTTGAGTGCGGCTAGGTCTTGAATCTTTCCCGACATCAACCCCATTTCAATCGTATCCCGTGTTTAACCATTTCGGAAAATGGTTTACCGATGCTTGGCTAAAACTCTCTCATAGAAGGGAGCTTCTTGTATGTATGAATGTCAGCGACCATTTCGATTACGTCACATGGCAGGACTAACTTGGGCAGCCAGGCATCTCCACCTTTGGGGATACTCTCTGAAAGACTCATTAGACTGTTTTCTGATCTTGGTAATTTGAAATCGATCGGGAGCCATCTGAGTTTGAAAACTGTATTGAGTGAGGAAGGCATGTGCTAGCTCTTCCCAACTGTGAATTTTGGAGCTGTCTAATCTTGTGTACCACGAACGGGCTTCTCCAGTTAGACTCTTTTGGAACAATTGCATTCTGAGTTTTTCATCCTTTGCATAGGATCCCAGTTCTCCAATAAAGATTTTTAAATGTGTATAAGGATCCCCTAACCCGTCATATTTTTCAAAGTCAGGAGTTTTAAATTTTTCTAGATAGTGAACACCAGGAAAAAAACATAGATCAGCATATGAAAACACTCCCGTGTGTTCCAATTCTTTTGATAGCGCAAAGGGTCTCTTCCATTTGGAGGACTTTCTTTTAGATGTCACCATTGTCTGGATCTCCAGTGGAATGGGCAGCATCCTGCGTTTTGTTGGTCATACCCAATTGTGGCTCTGCTATGGTAATGACCGGAATTCCTCTTTATGTGGAGGGCTCAGTATGTACGGGTATATTCTGAACCTGTGTAGACTGGTGTAATTCTTTTAATAGAACATCCAAATCTGTAATTTGTTTGGTTAATCCGTCGAACTCTTTGTGAGAAACTGGATTAAGTTCAGTCTGGTCTGATGACGACATGATTGACTGTAGGCCTGTTGCCTTTTTGGATTTTGACCGGGTAGTAGGTCCGATTGATTCCCTGCGAAAGACTGACATAGTTTAGTCCTTAGGTAAGGTGTATAATGATATGCTATGTGATGTGTCCATTTTAGGAATTTTATCCTGCAAAACGGGTGTCAGCTGTTCATAGCATGTATGTGGACATATTGCTTCATATTTCTCATTACATGGAGATAGATATGGAATGAAATTACAAGTAATTGTGTTTACAAGTAATTAAAATGAGGGCATGAAGAGACTTTCCTTCGTTTTGGGTTTATCAGAGGCTGACCTATCTTAGGTTACTCTCGCGGCTTTTTGGCATGAAGGTTACCAAATCATCGTAATCTACTAGATGGGAAGTTAATCCGGTCTTTCAACTGGAGCAAATTTGGGTGGTGCCTTTCTTAAGCCTCGGAGAATTAGTCTTCTCACGATTCCAGTAATCAAACACCGACGGGATAGCCTCCTGGTGGTGGGAACATACAACATACATTCACATACATCGCATCTCACCGTATGAAATGATGACATGTGCAAAGCACTAATATCATAAGCAGTTTATAGTGCGAAGCACTAATATCACATGCAGATATGATGCGAAGCACTAAGCTCAAACAAGACATGCATTCGTACACATTCATCCAATGTAAATGCAACATCCCCACATAAGTAGATAACAGTTTTGAAAAGATTGTAGTAGCGGCTTAAGTCCTCTTACTGGGGATCCCCAGCAGAGTCGCCACTTGTTTTGAAAAAACAAGTGAAAAAGGTTTGACATGTATAATGTCAACGATGGGACTGTTAAGAGTCACCAGTTGGTTTTTTAAATGGTTATACCAACACAATCGAGAAAAGGTTTGCACATTGATGTGACACTGATATACGGGTCAGCGAAACCGAGATTAATTTAGGGTCCGGGGACTTAGTTATGCGAGGGGAAGGTGTTAGGAACCCCCCGACATCCGTGTTACCACGATGATCTCCTCTTTTCAAGAAACTATTATATGAGTGTGTGTGTGTGTGTGTGTGGGTCAATGTGCTGTTATATGAAAGTTGTGCGAGGCCTCTTTCGAACCTATATACACAGGATTTGAATTTATGTAAAAATTCGGTTTTAGCAAGATATGGCTATGATGTTTTATAAAAGAGGTTTTTCAAACCCTGGCACGCTCAATAGGAATTAAGACCTTTTACACTCCCATTTTTATTAGGTGGCTAATTTGGATTAATTTTATTTGATGAATCGCGAAGCATCCGTATTTAAAATAATATATATAAAAAATAATGCCGACTTCCTCGTGGGTATGGAAACTATCTCGAGGAAATATAGACATCGCAAAAATAATTTACAAGTCACATACATTGAAAATGTCCATCACGGAACCGAATCTAGATCCAATAAGATGAATCATGATCACGTAATTCCTAAAGCGCCTGTAATATTAAAATTTGTATAAAAGCAATAAGCGGTATATATATAAAAGCGGTAAATATATATATACTGAGACATGATCACCAACCACGAAGCACCTCCCTCCACGGGATCGAAATATAAATAAAGTCAGAGATACAAAGAACCGCCATACGAAGGAAACTCAATGCGGGATGTAATGTAAATAAAGTCAGAATAAATCAATCAGCCACGAAAGTAAACTCAAGCGAGACAAAATGTAAAGAAAGCTATAAAAACTATCAACTGCCACGAAGGGAACTCCAGGCAGGACAAAACAAATATATATATGTATATATATATATATATATATATATAAGAAAGCAATAAATGCACCGGATGTAAAACCAGGGCTCATCGAACATAGTTCGACCACAGTTCATATATATAAGTATATATATATAAAAGCGAGTAAACGCACTAGACAGAAGTCTAGGCTCATCAAACAAAGTCCGACACACACGTTGATATATATAAGTATATATATATATATATATATATATATATATATATATATATATATATATAAAAGTGAATAAACGCATCGCATCAAGTTCAGCTCATCGAACAAAGTCCGACCGACAATTAATATATATAAGTATATATATATTAAAGCAGTAAACGCTCCAGACCAAAGTCTAGGCTCAATCGAGACATAACTTGATAATGTTAGTCAATATATATATAAATATATATATATACAGACTGGAAGGAAACCACGGACCGAAGTCCGGGCAAAAGCAAGCAGCACGACTCTCAACGTGTAGAAGGGTGTGTGCAAAGATGAAGAGAAAGACTCTAAAGTGTGTGAGAAGGCTTACAGCAGACTGATAAAAAGGGCTTTTATATCTTTAGAGTGGGTAAACACTAGGCTTTTGTGGGTACAAAAGAGGCTATATATGAGCTCACAGGTGTTTGAAAGTGGGAAAATACATTGTATGGCGAGTGCAGAGCAAATTGTGCAGGGTTTCCATGTCTTTTTTCTCTTAAAAATTATCACCCCAAGCCTCTTATTTATAGGCAAAAGGTGATGCAGGTGTACCTGCGGCTCAGCCGCAGGTGTACCAGAGGTGGGTCGGTCGGCTGAATCTTGTCGGGTCAGTCAGTTGTCTCAAGATGCGTGCACTCAGTGCTGTGTAATGTCCACTCGGATTTTGAGAAGTGCAATCTGGGCATGTGTTTTGAGGTATTCAGGACCTATTTCGGACCACCGTTGTCGAGAGTTGTACGATGGCGTGGGATTAGAGTTTGTACGAAGTCTTTGAAGATGGGACGACGCCCTCCGATCTTCAAGCTTCAACTTTCATCCGTTACCCCGCACAATAGTCACTCGGGATTGGTTAGCCTTGTGGGACATTGTTGCATAGAGACGAGATGTGGCATCGTGTTAGACGAGATGGCGATGTTGCCCTTCACCGGTGTTACTTCCGGATTGGGCCGATAAGCAGACGTTGCTCAGACTTCGCTAAAATTGGACTGCTGTATTTGTTGAAGAACCTCATTGTCATCTTTGAGGTGTGCCTGTCTTCCTGGTGTGATTGCCATGTTGGCACAGTGTATTTCGTTGTGAGTGCCGAGATTGAAGCTAATGGCATTTGAAACAAGCATTTCCGGGGTTATCTCCAAAACTGCATTCCTTGGGGTTATCACCAAGGTTGGTGGCTATTCCATGGTTGGGGCCGAGATCGGATACCTTGGGGTTATCTCCTAGATTAATCGGTCTTCTCCGTGTGTTCCAAAGATTGTGATCTCTGCAGTCTCTCGGGGTTAAATTCGAGGTTGAAACCACATTACTCCCATTATGATTTGGGGTTAATCTTTGAACTTCCTAGAAGTGTCTCGGTGTGGATTTGGATTATCTTTTAGGGTTCTCTATTAAAAGACAAATTTGTCCTCCTGTAATGTTAGTAACAGTAGTACAGAAAATTTCGAGTGTCTACAAGTCTATTACAGGACGATTAATTGTCCATCTTAGCCTTGCCTTTATCTCTCTTAGAACTCTCCGTTCGTTCGGCTTTAGCTGCAAATATATGGTTCAAGCAAGAATGAGCAAAACTAGCTCAACAAGTCTTAACAACGAATCATATGAATATAACCTCAACAAATACATGCTTTAATTCTATATCTGAACAATTATCTATGAAGCATTATGAAACATTTGACTAATACTTCTCATACATCAATTCTAGAGCATAAATAATAGCTTAGGAATGTTGAACCGGTCAATAGACCATGAACATACTCTTTTCATTTTCATACTTGAAAAGGATATCCGGCACTAAGGTCATCCACCCGTCTTTACTTACGAGCACTTCTACGTGATCAGCTTATTGTACTTTATGTTGATCAACACTCTTACGTTAAACATATTTACGTTTAACATTTGGTAACCTCGCATGCCCATCGAATAATCGATGAAAAATACTTTTGTTTGTACATAGACATTCTTACCTTCTCACCCGTACCAAATACTTGGCATAGGATAGCGTTCTATATCAACAGACTTTTAAGCAATTCAATCTATCCTTCAATACTTGTCTAGCCCGGATAAAATAGGCATCGACTCTTTTTCTATTTATCATTTATGCATTGTATATCATGCATCACGTAAAAACTTGGCTAACACAAAGGTCAGACAAGAGTTAAGAAAGACTTGCCTTCAAGCATCTTCAAATATATATTCCAACTATTCTCAGTCTTTACAGGATCTACATGAGATATTCACATAGCACACTGTAATTAGTTATCACATAAACTATCTTTACGGTTCTAACCAACTTCTTTCTCTTCTATGTCTTACTTGTTTTAACTTCGATATTAAAGTCGATTCGACTTTCTATATTTCGTTACGTTTCATTAACGTTCTTACGTCCTTAGCCGACATTCATTCATTAATGGTTAATTACCAACGTTGAATGTCATTTACGGTTCACTCATTACGTATTTGTGCTCTTCGTTTAATTTCCATTAAACCTTACCCGTTCTTCTTATATTAACATCTTATAAGTGTTTTAAAGTAAGTCTCATTATGTACTTTAAGTACCTTTAACATCTTACTTTTGGTCTACATTCAAAATGGAACTAAACCTAACTTGGTCAACTTTTTTTCCCACCGCCAGCGTTATTGTGTGACATTACTATGTTTTAGTGGCACTACTGTTGTGAAAGTTAGCGGTGGTACTTATTTTGAAGTCAAGCGCCGTGGCGCCACCATTTTACACTGGTTTTGGCACTGCAGCGCCGAGTCTGTGCACCAGTTGGCCAAAATAGATTTGGTTTCTTAATGAAACTCCCGGCTTCCTAATTTGTTCGTTTTACACCCGAATTGACCCATTCGAATTCCTACAAGTCACAAATTACATCCTTTAAGTGTTTGTATAAGAATTTCACCTTTTCAAATCCGTTAACTCGTAATTCACCTTTAAGTTTGTTTTTAAGCGTTCGTTTAACGTTTTCGCCCGTTCAATACTCGTTTTCTTCGATATAAGTCGGAATGCGACGATTCCTTCGCCAACGACTCTTAATTACCTTATCTCACGTGTTGATATTGGAAACCGACGTTTTTAAGTCACACAGCAACTTTTGACCCTTAATCCCGACTTTATACGTTTTCGATGTTTAACGTATATTTCCGCAAAATCCGTCATAACTTCGTTACTAATGTTTTCTAAGCCAAATCACATGGAATACTCCATGACTTTATATCTACATCCTAACCAAATCAAGATGCACATACCTTAGCTACAACGATTTCCAAAACGTTCAATTATAACTAAGTTCACGTTCAAGACTTTCTACATTTTCTACTTCCGTAAACACTTACGATTTCTATTTGGTCAACACCTATCCATGATTTGGTCATTAATAGGCCTTCTCAATAAACGCTCTCCACTCATCTACGATTCTTCTATGAGAAAGAAATCGAAAAGGATGAAGATTACGGTTTATAGGAATTTACCTTTGAAGTAGTTAACGTTCTTGATAAACGTCTATTGGTTTGCTTAGAAGTAGAAGGATTATAGGATCCTAGCTCTTTTCTCTCTCTCAAATATGTTGGACAAACTTTATAAAACCACCAAATGGCCAACATAAGCCTTATATTTATAGAAAAGCAACTGAGGGGCAAAATATTCCAATTCCGCACCTCCTCACTTATTTACCACTTTGTCACCAAGTAAAGTACTTGGTGACCAAGTATTAATCTTGCCTTGCACACCAAGTGGCCTGCCCACCTTGCCCATGGGTTATCCCCATGGGTTGCCCCATGGGTTTTACCCATCCCTTGACCCACCAGTTCAACCTGCGGTTTACTTTTTGGATTGGGCTTGACATAAAAACATTAGGCTTTAATCAATCTAATATTGGGCCTTGACTTGGGCTTGTTTATTAATCCAAGTTCAATTGGATTAGATAGAATCCTTAGCTTATACTCTAATAATACAATTCGTATTCTACGCGTATTATTCACGTATTCTCTTCCTATAATATTCATATAATACTCGTATTATACGTCGTACTATTCTTCATATCATACTCATATACATACTAGTATAATACTCATATTCCTTACGTATAATAATCAAAACGACTATACGCATTACATTTCCCTTTCGGAAACCTCTTTCACAAACCCTTAGGTTTTAAGTCCGCAGGCGAAAACTTTGTTTGCCATAACGATAAAATTATTGGATTTTCCATAATATCGTCATATTCTAACATTACCCATTTCTCAGAATTTCAAACCCTAGCTCCGAACGTCATTGGATGAATAGTGTTTTTACGCAAACAATCTCAGAAAACCTTCGTTCTCGTCTTGATAATTCGCAACAATTAATTCTAGCACAAAGCCAGTATACTAACCACATCTACACATTCTAGGTCATAGAACAATCTTCGAACATCTTACTCACATAATAACTCAATTATATTCATTTAATCCACATAATCAAATAAAAATTTAATTCATTTAAAATTCAAAATTCTTGGGCGTTACATTCTTCCCTCCTTATAAGGATTCGGTCCCCAGAATCTCGCTACTCTTACATAAACAAATGAGGAAACTTTTCCTTCATTTTACTTTCGAGCTCCCACGTTTCTTCTTGACATCGTCGTGGTTACTCCAAATTACCTTCTGAAAGGTATTACTTTTTATTTCTCAAGACTTGTTCCTTCCTATCAATAATCCCGAATCGGAAATTCTTTATACGTTAAGTCTTTTTCTACTTGAATAGACTCATACTCTATTACATGCTTATAGTCCGGTTTATAAGGACGCAACCACGTATACCACGTGAAACACATTGTGTATTCTTTCCATTTACGGAGGTAAGGCTACTTCATAAGCTACCTCTCCTATCCTTCTTAAAATCTCAAAAGGTCCTACAAACCTCGGACTTAACTTTCCATTCTTTCCAAAACGTATCTTCCCTTTCCAAGGCGATACTTTTAGAAAGACATGAGACCCTACTTCAAATTCCCTCTTCTCTCGATGAGGATCTGCATACTTCCGTTGTCTATCTTGAGCCGCTACTAATCAAGCTCTTATCAGTTTTACCATGTCTATCGTTTGTTGTACCATCTCAGGTCCCAATATTCGACGTTCACCTACTTCATCCCAACAAAGTGGTGTTCTACACTTCCTTCCATACAACGCTTTATAATGCGGCATGCCTATACTAGCGTGAAAACTATTGTTGTACGCGAATTCTACCAACGGTAGATGTTCGTCCCAACTCCCCTTGAAATCCATAACGTAAGATCTTAACATATCTTCTAGCATTTTAATTGTCTGTTCACTTTGCCCATCCGTCTGTGGATGATACGCCATACTCAATCTCAACTGTGTTCCCATTTGCTCTTACAAACTCCTCCAAAAGTTCGACGTGAATCGTGGATCACGATCGGACACAATCGAAACAGGTACTCCATGTCTAGAAATGATTTCTTTGATATAAAGCTTAGCTAACTGTTCTAGGTTATACCTAACTCCTATTGGTAGAAAATGAGCCGATTTAGTTAACCGATCCACTATTACCCAAATAGCATCATATCCTTTTCTGGTCGTTGGAAGTCCCACCACAAAGTCTATGGTGATATGCTCCCATTTCCACTCCGGAATCTCCAGTGGTTGTATCAGTCCACTCGGTCTTTGGTGTTCAGCCTTAACTTTCTGACAAGTTAAGCACTTACTAACATATTCTGCAATCTCCCTCTTCATGTTCGACAACCAAAAGTTCTGACGAAGGTCTTGATACATCTTAGTACTAACAGGATGTATCGAGTACCTCGAACTATGGGCCTCGCACATAATCTCTTCCTTCAACTCGGAATTATTTTTAATCCAAATTCTTCCTTCAAAACGAAGTAAACCTTCTTTATCAAGGTTATACTTAGTCTTCACTTCATCCTTCATTTTCTTCTTCATCCGCTCACATTCTTCAGTACTCAACTGTACTTCCTTAACCCGTTCCACTATCGTAGGTCGAGTTTCTATTGCAAATAACATCTCCTTCGTTTCCCTTGGTAACTTAACTTCTAATTCCATCCTCGCCATCTCTGTTATTAACTCATTTTGAGTTGTTAACATTAACAGTTCCTCTCTACCCTTCTGACTCAACGCGTCTGCTACTACATTCGCCTTTCCCGGATGATATAAGATATCACAATCATAATCTTTTATCAATTCTAACCACCTTCTCTGCCTCATGTTCAACTCCTTCCGTGTGAAGATATATTTCAGACTTTTATGGTCCGTGTATATCTCACACTTCTCCCTGTATAAGTAATATCTCCATATTTTTAAAGCAAACATCACAGCTGCTAGTTCTAGGTCATGAGTAGGATAGACCTTGTAACGCCCGAGAAATTCGGATCCTTTGTAAAAGACTTGAAAGAATTTAATAATGAATAAAATAATATTATTTGTTATTATATGTGTTAATAAGATGTATGTCATTCTATAACCTATAAATATCGGAAGATCGTAGTATTTGAACCATGTGAATGAATTAAAGTGTTTGAATTTCCAAGACAAAAATAAATATTTTTCGAGAACGTTTACGAAAAACACTATTCACCAATTATCGCTCGGGAATTATTTTTGAACTTCCGAGAAATATGTAACGTTAGAATTTTAAGGCGAGATGGATTATGTAATAATAATCCAAGTATGGAAAACGCAATAATTCGCATGCGGACTTAATTTGGGAATAAAGGTATTAGAAGCTAATGAAATGAATTAAGGTAACTTTGTATGAAATATAGTCTAATAAGATTAAGGTGTAAACCTATGTGAGATTATTCTTTAGCCCATATAGTAATGACATGAAGCCTATAATAGTTAACTACTAAGCCCAAAGGATGATCCAATGGGTAAAGCAAGATCTATGGGGCAACCCATGGGTGAAGTGGTAACCAAACACTTGGAGTATTGAGCAAGAACTTTAAGTAATGACCAAGGAAGGGATAAGAGTTGTTGGCAACAAGTAATGAATAGTAAGGAGGTTAAGTAAGGAGGTGGGATGTTTTATGACCATTATACCCTAGCTTAGAGACTTCTATAAATAACTAGCTCATTTTTCATTTGTTGCTTGTTATTTCATCCAACAAAACCCTATCATAAACAACTTATTTGTTAGAGCAAATAAGCACTTTGAGCTTAACTTATCATTTGTAGATTTCCAAAGCAAGAGAAGTAATCTTCAAAGGTAATTGATCTTGTCTCTTCTATCTCTCTCATGGTAGATTGATAAGAGAAGTGTAATTAATGAACTTAGAGGTTAAGCACATAAGAGAAATGGATAAGCAATTGACTTAAGCCGAATAAGATGAATAAGCAATTTGAACCTAAATAAGTTGATAACCTTGTACATAACTTGTCATATGTTTGTCATATATTCAATATAGTATGAGAACATTGATTGATGGACTTAAGTTCATAAAAAGTCATAAGCATTAGAATTTGAGTTCATAAGTTAAGTAAGTCATTAACGTATGAGAATAAGTCAAAACCTACTTTGATAATAAGTTGGGGTAATAAGTAACTTGTAATGTCTACATGTTGATAAAATCCACTTACAATGATTAGTATTGAGGTTTCGCCGGAATTTACACGATTGGTAGATAGTCGTCGAATTCGTGAAATTCTCTGAATGGCTGTCGTATTTTGTGTTTGATATTGGAAACATTTGTTTTCGATGGAGACAAGTCATATTTGGCATTGTAGAGTTGCAGACTCAAAAATGGCCAGATTCCGACTTAGAACGAAGAAACGAGCGTTGAACGTTCACGAACGTTTATCGTTTTCGTTAAAAATGGATTAATAGGTGAAATTTTAGCAAACAAAGTTGAATAGATATAATTCTTGAATGAACGCATAGAGTACGCAATTTGTGACCCGTAGGCTCTTGAACAAGCCAATTCGGACTTATAACGAAGAAGTTATGAGTCCGGGAATTTCAACTTTTGAAAAATCATCCAAAGTTTACGGTGCACAGTCAGCCATATGGCCAACCCAAAACAAAAATAAACTCGCGCCATAGTGCCAAAGTGACCATAACCTTCTAGAGAGTCATGTGCAGCCGCAACATTAACACTAAGACTTCATGTATGACATACGAGTCCGGTTCTAAGCGTGATAGGTGATGCCAAGCACATTGCACACTAAGTCTAAGTCGGCGCAAATGCACGACCTCGAGACCAAGACAATCATGAATGTTTACATATAGAACATGGTTAGTAGTTGATAACCAATTGGACAAGGATTATAATGAAACATTGTTAAGACATAAGTAAGCCTTAAGTATGAACACTTAGGATTTAGTTAAATCAATTGCAAATGAATGAAAGAATGATCTTACGGAAAGCCGTAACCGATAATAACAAATCTAATACGTAATTAGATTGAGAAGTAGGGTAAGATTCTTTAGGAACCATGTATGACAATTCATGACCTAATGTTCTATGTTATGTTATCATTTAATGTAGAGACCTTAAAGACGTACATTGCACGTGTTATAAGTTGTAGCAGACGCTAAAGGCAAGTACTCTAACCCTTGTTCTAGTTCGATCTGGACAAGTCTTTGTGATTCATGTATTCTTCACATGAGTTAGTATTTGAGGAATGTCAAAGCCAATCCTTTCGGCTAGACGTATGCTATGTTATTCTATCAGGTATTCTATGTTATTCTATCAAGTGTTGATAAGGATTTATTGAACTAATATTGTTGTGGTTTTTCAAAGGTAGATTGTGTATGCTCTAATTGTTTTGTCGTCAAACGACAGGCACGTGAGGTTGCCACAACTTAAACGTATACACGTTTAATGAATGTAGTGTTGATCAACATAGAGTACTATAGGCTGATCACCTAGACGTGCTCGTAAGCTATACCGGACTTACGGACTTCATGCCGGTATGTCCATTTCAAAGTACTTATGAAATGCTTACAGTCTTGAACCGGAATTGATGTTTTACTCAATATTGTAGCTGTAAAACGTTTTGAATGAAAAGAAGTGCTATTTTGAATTCTCAATAGTACTTCGTAACAATTGTCCAGTTATTGAAGATATACGATTCCTATGTTTCAAGCATGCTATTTTTCTAGAATTGTTGTACTTTCTGAGCTAGTTAGGCTCATTCTTGCTTGAACCATACATTGCGGCTAAGGCAAGAATGAATGGATGAGATGGATCCTGAGGATAAATGGAAGGCAAAGGCGAACCCGTAGATTACTTATGTAATAGTATAGGTTTTGTAAGGAATAATATTGATATTATGACAAAGACAATGTATTGGTTGTAAAGAACCTGGGGTATGTAAATATTCTTTTGATATATATATAAGACATATCCGTTCTTTTGTGGCATTTCAATTGAATGTTTATATGAACTGTAGCACTGTGTAGCACCATCTGTCGGGTTGGAAGATACCCGGATTTGGGGGCGTCACAGGTTGGTATCAAAGCATTAGGTTATAAAACTTAAGGGGGGAAGTAAAACCTTAAGACATAACCTTAAGAAAAGTCAAAGAATAAAAGATGTATGTTAACCTTATAAAAATGCATTATATATGTTATGTGTTTTTTTTATTCTACTAACATTTACTAATCAACTCTGTGTGTTGTTGTAGATGTCAGGTGAAAATAGGGATGTACAGGTAGTCAGCGAAGGGTCGGTAAACTAGATAGAAATCATACCAAACCCCATAGCAGCAGATCCTAAGATAGTTGTGGTGGAGTCTGGAGACTCCGAAAGCTTAGAACTCATGTTTGTATTTGACGGCATGATAGAAGAAGAAGTGGAGGTAGTATCCTTCAATCTAGTGGCTATAGCAGCAGAGATAACTCCAGGAGAGTCGATGATGTCACTGTACATGTCAGTGATAGATAGGAACGTACACTATTGTCAGGAGGTTAAGGAGCTGAAGGCGGAACTCCAAGCAGTTATAGAGGACAAGACGGATGTGGAGTCCATGTGGGAACAAGAACATGACGAGAGAGTTTTGGCTAAGGACAAAGTCTATGAGCTAAAACAAGAGGTCTTTGAGCTAAGGAGTGAGCTAAAGACCAAGAAACAGAAGATAGGGAGAATGTCCTATATTCATAGGAGTTATCATGAGAATTTCCAGTTGCAGGTAGCTGGGTATCTGGTAGAGACAGGGCAGACGTGGCATACTATCAGCCGTGATATTATTGTCGGTCTTGCCAAGGCAGATTTCGAGAATGCCTTAAGACAGATATGATCGAGTAGTTGTTAGAGTAGTTAGGCATGTACATATTTGTGTATCTAGTAGTGACGTAAAGCCCTCTTTTGTATAATTAAGGGTAGTCTTTTGTAAATCCCAATTTTTGGAAAGCAATAGCGAGAAAGTAATGTATCCAACTTAGGCTGTTTTATGTAACCGATGTAGTATTATACTACGATGAATTAATATAAGTTTTCATTTTCAAAAAATGTTGAGTAATGAATGTTTAAGTTATTGTTTAAATATGGAATAATAACTAACTGACAGGAAATGCATAATAACGAAATATGTGTTTATTGTAACAACAAAATGCCACCAAGAAGAGTACCCCGTACCCAAGGTGCGAACACGAATCAACTAGAGGGAGGTCCGGTTAACCCAATGCAAGAATTTTTGAACCTTTTAACCACAACCTTTAACCAAACTGGGGCTAATATCCCCGTGAATCTTGGTGTAGTATGAGCTACAACATTTAAGGACTTTAAGAGTGTGGGTCCGCCGGAGTTCAAAGGAACTACGGACCCTATCGAAGCCCAAACGTGGGTTAGGGAGATTGAGAAGGCATTTGTAATAGGAAATGTTGACGAGGCCCAAAAGATTGCCTTTGCAACCTACATGATGAAGGGAGAGGCCAACTTTTGGTGGGAGGCCAATCAGGCGAGGGCTGGAATAGATGCTATAACGTGGGTGAGGTTCAAGGAAATATTCTACGAGAACTACTTTCCCACAAGCATGCTGGGAAGGATGGAGATGCGATTTTTAGATTTAAAACAAGGGGACATGACGGTTCCCCAGTATGCCGCTAAGTTTAATGAACTGGCAAGGTTCACTCCACATCAAGTGGATACCGAGGTGAGGAAAGCTCGATGATTCGAGCAGGGCTTGAAACCCTGGCTCTATAATTGTATCTCTGTATTCCAAAGTACTTCTTTTGGGATTGTGTTAGAGAAGGCAATAATTTCCGAAGGAGGTAGCGAGGCGTTGAGCCAATACCACAAGGATAAGAAAAACAAGGGGAAGGTGGATGGAGGAGTTAAGATTGAAGGTGCCAACGGGAGTGGCGAATGGTATAAAAGAAGGGTAGTTAGCTCGGGGAATACCAGAGTGAAACAAGGAGACCCTAAGAGAAGGATGGAGGCCTGTAAAACCTGTGGGAAGATTCACCTAGGAGTCTGTCTCAAAGGAAAGGTCGTGTGTTATAATTGCGGACAAGAGGGGCATATTGCGCCAAACTGTCCAAGCCCGAAGAAAAATTATGGGTGCTTTGTATGTGGATCTACGGACCACATGGCAAAGAACTGCCCAAAGAAGGGGATAGACGGGAATAAGGGCGCCAATAGTAGTTAGTTAACTATTAGGGGTCCAACGCAGCCAGGTAGGTCGATGGCCCATACCTTTAATATGACTGTTCAAGACGCGATGGCTTCGGGGGACGTAGTTGCAGGTATTATTCTGTTCAACAACTTAAATGCATACATGCTGTTTGACTCGGGTGCTACTTGTTCGTTTATCGCATGTGATTTTGCTAGACGACTAGGATTACTTCCTGAGAAGTTCCTTATACCCTTGAACATTAAGGTGGCAAACGAGGAGATAATTCCTATTGATGATATTCATAAGAATTGTTGCGTAGACATTAGAGGTTGTAAATTATCGGTAGATCTGATACCGATAAAGTTAGGAGAATTCGACGTAATCCTCGGAATAGATTGGTTGATAAATAATGGAGCAATAATAGATTGTCAAAAGAAATGCGTAAATATTAAAACATTAAACCAATCTCATGTAATATTTTACGGGAATAAATCGTCGAGACGTTCGTGTTGTCTTACCATGATACAAACTAGGAAATTATTGAGGAAGGGGTGTGTAGGCTATTTGTGTCATGTGGTTGATACCCAGAGAGTGGGAGCGACCATGGAACAAATACCTATAGTGAGTGAGTTCGTGGATGTATTTCCAAGTGAGTTACCGGGTCTTCCGTCGGATAGGGAGACCGAGTTCATAATAGATATTGTGCCAGGAGCGGCACCAGTTTCCAGAGCACCGTATCGTATGGCCCCAGTGGAGATGAAGGAGTTGATGGTATAGCTGCAAGAGTTGGTGGACAGGAAGTACATTCAACCGAGTGTTTCGCCGTGGGGAGCACCGGCGCTGTTTGTCAAGAAGAAGATCGGATCGTTGAGCCTTTGTATCGACTACCAAGAGTTGAACAAGTTAACGATAAAGAATAAGTATCCATTGCCCAGGATCGATGATCTTTTTGATCAGTTGAAGGGGGAAAAATATTTTTCCAAAATAGATTTAAGGACGGGGTATCATCAGCTGAAGGTTAGGAATGAAGATGTGCCAAAGACGGATTCGGGACTCGTTATGGTCATTACGAGTTTACGGTGATGTCATTTAGGTTGACTAATACTTTTCTTTGCATTTATGGACATGATGAACAGGGGTGTTCAAACAATATTTGGACAAGTTAAATGCAGTGGTGTTTATTGATGATATTCTAGTCTACTTTCGAGACGCCTTGAAGATCATCTTTGAACACCTAAGAATAGTGTTGGAGACATTAAGAAAGGAGAAGTTATATGCGAAGTTCACTAAGTGTGAATTTTGGTTAGAGAGGGTTCAGTTTTTAGGTCATGTTATTAACCATGAGGGGATTTTAGTAGATCCAGCGAAGGTGGAAGCCATGATGAATTGGAACAACCAAAAACACCGACCGAGGTACGGAGTTTCCTAGGTTTAGCGGGTTATTATCGAAGGTTCATTCAGGACTTTTCGAAGATAGCTACTCCATGAGACTAACTTGAGCGAGGAAGACGGTGAAGTACGTATGGACTGAGAAATGTGAAGATAGTTTTCAAGAACTGAAGAAGAAGTTGAGTGAAGCGCCTGTTTTGTCATTACCAGATGACACATGAAATTTTGTAGTTTTTAGTGATGCTTCGCATAAAGGACTGGGTTGCGTTCTCATGCAGCATGGCAAGGTCAGTGCGTATGCATCTAGGCAGTTGAAGGATTATAAGAAAGTTTACCCTACTCATGATCTGGAACTGGACGCCACGGTGGTGTTTGCCCTAAAGATATTGCGACATTATCTTTATGGGGAAAAGTGTGAGATATACACGGACCATAAGAGTCTAAAATATATCTTCACACAGAAGGAGTTGAATATGAGACAGAGGAGGTGGCTGGAGTTGATAAAGGATTACAACTGTGAAATCCTGTATCACCCTGGAAAAGCCAATGTAGTGGCCGACGCCTTGAGTAGAAAGGGACGTGAAAAATTATCTTTGTTAACTGCTCAAGCGAAGTTAATAACGGAGATGGCTAGGATGGAGTTAGAGGTGAAGTTGCTAATTGAAGCGGATCAGAGACTGTTTGCGATGGAGATTCAGTCTACCATCGTAGAGAGAGTCAAGGAGGTGTAGCTCAAAACTGATGAGTGTAACCAGATGAAGAAACAGTTGACCAATGAAAAAGATATTAAGTTTAGTTTTGATAATGAGGGATTATAAAGATTTGAGGGAAGAATTTGGGTTTCGAATGAGACAGAATTAAAGGAGTAAGTTTTATAAGAGGCTCATAGTTCGAGGTACTCGATTCATCCTGGTAGCACTAAGATGTATCAAGACCTTCGACAAAGTTTTTGGGGGCCGAACATTAAGAGAGAAATAGCCGAGTATGTGAGTAGGTGCTTGAATTGTCAAAGAGTTAAAGCCGAACATAAACGACCGAGTGGCTTGTTACAGTCATTGGAGATTTCGGAATGGAAGTGGGAGCATATCACGATGGACTTTGTGGTGGGACTTCCGACGACTATGAAGGGGTATGATGCGATTTGGGTAATAGTAGACCGATTGACAAAGTCGGCTCACTTTTTGCCAATTCGAATTAAGTATAACTTAGATCAGTTAGCTACACTCTATGTTAAGGAAATTATTTCCAGACATGGAGCACCTGTTTCGATAGTGTCAGATCGTGATCCACAATTCACATCGAACTTCTGGAGAAGTCTTCATGAACAGTTGGGGACGCAGTTGAAGTTGAGTACGGCTTATCATCCACAAACCGATGGACAGAGCGAGAGGACAATTCAGACGTTAGAAGATATGTTGAGATCTTGCGTCATGGATTTTAAGGGTAGTTGGGATGATCATCTACCATTTGTAGAATTTGCATATAACAACAGTTATCATGCAAGTATAGGTATGCCGCCATATGAAGCTTTGTATGGAAGAAAATGCAGAACACCGTTGTATTGGGATGAAGTGGGAGAACGCCAATGTTAGGACCCGAGGCGGTGCAACAAACAAATGAAAGTGGTGAAGTTGATTCAATCGTCTTATAGCGACTCAAGGCATGACGGAAGAAATACACAGACTTACATCGAGAGAATAGAGAGTTTGAAGTAGGCTCGTACGTATTTCTAAAGGTATCTCCCTGGAAAGGAAATATATGCTTTGGGAAGAAGGGAAAATTAAGCCCAAGGTTTATAGGACCTTTTGAGGTATTAGAACGGGTAGGTGAGGTAGCTTATAGGGCAGCGTTACCTCCAGACCTAGAGTGAATACATAATGTATTTCATGTTTCAGTGCTATGTCCTTACAAACCGGATTACAAGCACGTGATAGAATATGAGCCTATTCAAATTGAGAAGGATTTAACATATAAAGAGATGCCGATTCAAATCATCGATAGAAAAGAGAAAGTTCTACGAAACAAGGAAATATCGTCAGTAAAGGTGTTATGGAAGAACCACGATGTGGAGGAAGCAATGTGGGAACTTGAAGAAAAGATGAGAAAGAATTATCCTCTTTTGTTTGAGTGAGATAGGGCAAGATTCTGGGGACATAATCTTTATAAGGGGGAAAGAATGTAACGCCCGAGAAATTCGGATCCTTTGTAATAGACTTGAAAGAATTTAATAATGAATAAAATAATATTATTTGTTATTATATGTGTTAATAAGATGTATGTCGTTCTATAACTTAGAAATATCGGAAGATTATAGTATTTGAACCATGTGAATGAATTAAAGTGTTTGAATTTTCAAGACGAAAATAAATATTTTCCGAGAACGTTTACGAAAAACACTATTCACCAATTATCGCTTGGGAATTATGACGCCCACAAATTCGGGTATCTTCCAACCTGACAGATGGTGCTCCACTGTACTAACATCCATACAATCATTCTATTAAAATACAACAAAATGAAAGTAATTACCATCTTCTTATTACAATCAAAGTATAATCCTTCCCAAGTTCATAAACCGGTTACATTATTCATTGTTCATAATGTATAATACATACAAACTTACTAAACTATTACACAATGCCTAAGCATCCATCTTAGCTTTGCCCTTATCATTCTTTGCATTCACACTACGTTCATCTTTAACTGCAGTTATATAATTCACCCAAGAAGTGAGCATGACAGCTCAACAAGTTTAATCAAGGATAACAGGAATACCACATTCATGAATTATACAACAATTCCAACATAACTGAACAATAGTTATGAAGTATTATGAATCAATAATACTTTAATAGTTCATAACATCAATTCCCAAAGTATAGAATAGATTAGGAATTCTGAACCGGTCGATAGACCATGAACAGTAAATTTCAATTTTTATACTTGAAAAGGAGTCCATGGCACTAAGGCTGTTCATCCGTATAACTTACGAGCACTTCTAGGTGATCAGCCTATTGTACTCTATGTTGATCAACACTACATTCATTAAACGTATTTACGTTTAATATTTTTGGCAAACTCGTGTGCCCATCGAATAATCGATGAAAAATACTTTTGTTTGTTCATAGACAAACCTTACCTTCACGTCCGTACCAATTACTTGGCATATGATAGCGTTAACATTTCTATATAGAATGATATGAATAATAATCAATCTATATCTTACGAATAGTCTAGCCGAGTTAAAATCTGGCATTGACCCTTTCTTTAAAACAAGTCTTGCAATTCAGTTCAACGAATCACATAAAACTTGTCTAATATGGAAGTTAGACAAGTGTTAAGAAAACTTGCCTTTCAGCGTCTTCAAATAACTTACTCGACTGGCCACAGCCTTTACAGAATCTACATGAAATTCTCACATAGCACACTGTAATTAGCTATCAAACAACTATTCACATTGTTCCTACAACCTTCTTTCTCTTCTATGTCTGTGTTAACTTAATATCTTTATTAAAGTCAACATGACTTATTACCCTTCGTCCCGGTGTATCACTCTATTGACGTTTCTTAACCGGACTCAAACATCGTTGATAAAGTACCAACTTTGTTCATTTTACATATCTTGTTTATATTCATTTCATTCCTAAGTTTTATACTCTATACCTTAGTATAGGTAGTATAGGATTAGTCTTAGTATATTCATTAAATATATAAACTCAACTCCGGTAGGTCTCTAAACAATTGAAGCTTAAAACCTAACTTAGTCAACTTTTTTCTACTGCCGGCGCTGCGGCGTGGCATCCTGTGTATTTTAGTGGCACTGCGGCGCAAGTTAGCAGGGTACTCGGCCGAGTCTGGCACTGCGGCGCCACCACTTTGTACTAGTTTTGGCGCTGCAGCGTCAAGTCTGTGCAGCAGTTGGCCAAACCAGTTTTGGTTTTATAACGAAACTCCCGGCTTCATAATTTGTTCATTTTACATCCGAATTGACCCATTCGAATTCCTACAAGTCAGGAATTACATCCTTTACGTGTTTATGTAAGAATTCAACACTTTCGAATCTGTTAACTCATAATTCACTATTGAGTTCATTTTATATACGTTCGTAAACGTTAATGAGCGTTCAATGCTCGTTTTCTTCGTTCTAAGTCGGAATCCGATGATTCTCGAACCCACAACTCTTAATCACCATATCTCACGTGTTGACATTGGAAACTGACATTTTCAAGTCACACGACAACTTTTGACCTTTAATACGGACTTTATGCGTTTTTGACGTTTAACGTCTATTTCTGCAAAATTCGTTATAGCTTCGTTACTATTGTTCTTTAAGCCAAATCACATGGAATACTCCATGGATTTCATATCTACATCCTAACCAAACCAGATGCATATACTAACATATTGATGGAGCTCAATCGTTTATCAACAATCAATCTCAACTATCAATATTTTCATGGTTCAAAAACTATATCAAACCTTATTATTTTTATAATCTCATGACTTATAGAGATTGAATCTATGGTAAGTCATCTTTAAATCCTCACTCATGACATATACCACCCCTTTATGATTCTCTAAAATGAAAGAAAATCTAAAAGAGATGGAGATGAAAGGTAAGGAATATACCTTAAGAACTCTTATGAATTTCTTGAAAACTCTAAGTCCAATCTTCCAAAATATATGTTTTGGTTGAGTATAACTCTCTTTCTCTCTCAAAATAATCTAGGTTGGGAATTGAAAAACTCTCAAATGGCCAAGCTTGCCTTCTTATTTATAGGAAATTAGAATTGATGGCATAATGGTCATTAAACCCCACCTCCTTACTATTCCTGTGTGGTCACCAAGTAAGATACTTGGTAACCAAGCCTTATGCTTGGAGTCCACACCAAGGTGGCCGGCCCACCTCCTTTTTGTGACATCTCATGGGTTGCCCCATGGGTTTTACCCATTCGATGACCCACTGGTTCGACCCACGGTTTGGTTTTTAATGAATTGGGCTTAACTAAATAAACATTGGGCCTTGACTTGGACTTAACCCATCCATCTCATTGGGCTTAGTCATTCAATTGATTGGGCTAATCATAATCCAATATAAGTGAATTACTCATTGATACATAGATTAATCTTATGATACGCATCGTATTCTACAAGTACAATTCACGTATTCCCTTCGGATACCATACGTTATAATAATCGTATTGTACCAGATTTACTCAACGTATTATACATAGATACTAACTAGCATCACCCATTGCATAACACTTGAATTAAACCTAACACCATTCCTTCTACGCATATTATTTCCTTCTCAGAAATCAATACACTCAACCCTTAGGTTTTAAGTCCGCAAGCAAAAACTGCATTTTCCATAAATGAAATATAATTAGATATTCCAACTCATCACGATATTCTATCATTATGCGTTTCCCAGAATTTCAAAATAATTCCCCAAACAGAAACTGATGAATAGTGTTTTTACAGAAATTTCTCATAAAACAATTATTATCGTCTTGGAAATTCCAAACAACTATTTCTAACACGTAGCCAGAATACTAAGCACGTTAGCACATTCTAGGTCATAGAACGACTTTCACATAGCTTACTCACAAAGAAAACAATTAAATTCATTTAATTTACATAATCAAATAAAAATTTAATTGTCATAAAAATCCGATTTTCTCAAGCACATTCTCTCCCCTTATAAGGATTCTCATCCCCGAATCATAGCTTATAATTACATAAAAAAATGAGGAAAATCTTCCTTCATTTTACTTTCGAGCTCCCACGTTGCTTCTTCAGCATTGTGGTTTCTCCATAACACCTTCACTGAAGATATGACCTTACTTCTCTATCAATAATTTGAATTAGAAGTTACTCATAGGACAAGTCCTTCTCTATCTGAATTGATTCATACTCTATCACGTATTTATAGTCCGGTTTATAAGGACGCAACACTGACAAATGAAACACATTATGAATGTGTTCCATCTCTGGAGGTAAGGCTACTACAAACGCTACCTCCCCTATCCTTTTTAAAATCTCAAAAGGTCCTACAAACCTTGGACTTAACTTCCCTTTCTTTCCAAAACGTATCTTCCCTTTCCAAGGTGATACTTTCAGAAAAGCAAAAGATCCTACATCGAGTTCTCTATTCTTTCTGTGAGGATCTGCATATTTCCTTTGTCGGTCTTGAGCCGCAACTAATCGAGTACGTATTAACTCTACCATATCCGCCGTCTGCTAAACCATCTCAGGTCCCAACATCCGACATTCACCCACCTCATCCCAACACAATGGAGTTCGGCACTTCCTCCCATACAACGCTTCGTAAGGCGGCATGCCTATACTAGCGTGAAAACTATTGTTGTACGAAAATTCCACCAACGGTAGAAATTCGTCCCAACTCCCTTTGAAATCCATAACGCAAGATCTTAACATATCTTCAAGCATTTGAATTATTCGCTCACTTTGACCATCCGTTTGAGGATGATACGCCATACTTAATCTTAACTGTGTTCCCATTTGCTCTTGTAAACTTCTCCAAAAGTTCGATGTGAATCGTGGATCACGATCTGACACGATCGAAATAGGTACTCCATGTCTGGAAATAATTTCCTTGACATACAGCTTAGCTAATTGATCTAGGTTATACCTAACTCCTATTAGTAGAAAAATAGCCGATTTCGTCAATCGATCCACTATCACCCAAATAGCATCGTATCCTTTTCTGGTTGTTGGAAGTCCCACCACAAAGTCCACCGTGATGTGCTCCCACTTCCACTCTAGAATTTCTAGCGATTGTAATAACTCGCTCGGTCGTTGATGTTCAGCCTTAACTTTTTGACAAGTTAAGCATCTACTAACATATTCTGCTATCTCCCTCTTCATATTTGGCCACCAAAAGTTCTGACGAAGGTCTTGATACATCTTCGTACTACCGGGATGTATTGAGTACCTCGAACTATGGGCCTCCATCATAATTTCTTCTTTTAATTCGGGATCATTAGGAACCCAAATTCTTCCCTCAAAACGAAGTAATCCCTCCTTATCGAGGTTATACTCAGTCTTTTCTTCGTCTTCTATCCTCTCCTGCATCTGCTTGCACTCCTCATTACTCAGTTGTACTCCCTTAACCCGCTCCACTATGGTAGGTTTGGTTTCCATGGAAAATAACATCTCTACCGCTTCCCCCGGTAACTTAACTTCTACCCCTATTTTTGCCATCACTGTTACCAACTCATCTTGAGTTGTTAACATTGATAATTTCTCTCTACCCTTCCTAGTTAGCGTATCGGCTACTACATTTGCTTTCCCCGGATGATATAAGATATATTTCAGACTTTTGTGGTCCGTGTATATCTCATATTTTTCACCATAAAGATAATGCCTCCATATATTTAGGGAAAAAACTACAGCTGCCAATTCCAGGTCATGAGTAGGATAGAACTTCTCATAATCCTTTAATTTATGTGACGCATACGCAATGACCTTGCCATGCTGCATAAGCACGCAACCCAATCCTTTGTGCGAAGCAACGCTATACACTACAAAATTCCCTGTATCGCCTGGTAAGGACAATACCGGTGCATCGCTTAGCCTCTTCTTTAACTTTTCAAAATTGTTCTCACATGTTTCAGTCCACACATACTTCACTGACTTTCTTGTCAGATTTGTTAACGGATTAGCTAATTTAGAAAAGTCCAGAATGAACCTTCTATAGTAGCCCGATAACCTTAGAAAACTCCAAACCTCAGTTGGCATTTTTGGTTGCTCCCATTCGTTAACTGCTTCTACTTTTTCCGGATCTACGGAAATGCCATCCTTATCAATAACATGCCCTAGAAACTGCGCCTTCTCAAGCCAAAATTCACACTTTGTGAATTTCGCATACAACTTCTCCTTCTGTAGTGTCTCCAACACTATTCTTAAATGTTCCGAATGATCTTCTGGCGTCTTTGAATAGACTAAAATATCATCAATGAACACTATGATAAACTTGTCCAAATATTATTTGAACACTCTGTTCATCATATCCATAAATGCGGCTGGCGCATTAGTCAACCTAAACGACCTTACCAGAAACTCGTAATGACCATAACGAGTTCTGAATGCCGTCTTAGGTACATCTTCCTTCCTTACCTTTAACTGATGATACCTCGTGCGCAAGTCTATTTTAGAAAAATACTTTGCCCCTTTCAACTGATCAAATAGATCATCGATCCTGGGCAAAGGGTATCTATTCTTAATCGTTAACTTGTTCAACTCTCGATAGTCGATACAAAGTCTTAATGACCCATCCTTCTTCTTTACAAACAACACTAGTGCTCCCCAAGGAGACACACTTGGTTGAATGTACTTCCTGTCTAATAGTTCTTGTAATTGAACCATTAACTCCTTCATTTTGACTGGCGCCATTTTATATGGTGCCCTTGAAACTGGTGTCGTTCCCGGTAACAGATCAATTACAAACTCCACCTCCCTATCCGGTGGAATACCTGGTAACTCCTCAGGAAATACATCCGCGAATTCTTGCATGACAGGTATCTGATCCAAGGATGTTCCCACTCTTTGGGTATCCACAACATGGCATAGATAACCTACACACCCTTTTCTCAACATCTTCTTAGCTTGTGTCATAGACAGACAACAAGACCGTTTCAGTGAATTACTACCGAAGAACACTACCAAGGTTTTCTTAGAACTGTTATAGGCTGGAGAGTATGTATGGATTATCGCAAGCTAAATAAAGACACACGCAAGGATCACTTTCCCTTGCCGTTCATTAATCAGATGTTGGACAGGTTAGCAGGACATCAATTCTACTGTCTGCTGGATGGATATTCTGGGTATACAAATTGCCATAGCTCGGGAAGATCAAGAAAAGACCACGTTCCCATGTCCATACGGTACGTTTGCATTCCAGCGTATGTCTTTTGGTTTATGTAATGCGTCGACGACCTTTCAACGATGTATGATGGCGATCTTCTCCGATATGGTAACATAATTTGGAGGTATTTATGGATGACTTTTCTGTGTTTGGTGATAGTTTCGACTTATGTTTGAAAAATATGATTTTAGTGTTGAAACGATGCGTGGAAACTAACCTAGTGCTCAACTGGGAAAAATGTCACTTTATGGTGCAAGAGGGGATTATTCTCGGGCATAAGGTTTTTGCATCCGGATTAGAGGTGGATAGATCAAATATTGAAACAATTGAGAAACTGCCTCCTCCATCATCTGTAAAAGGAATTCGGAGCTTCTTGGGACATGCGGGTTTCTACAGACACTTCATTAAAGATTTTTCCAAAATCTCGAAACCTTTATGTTCCCTCTTGGAGAAAGATGTACCGTTCAAAATGGATCATTCATGTATCGATGCATTTGAGGTATTGAAAAAGAAATTAGTCTCTGCTCCAATTATTGTGGCGCCCGATTGGTCTTTACCGTTCGAATTAATGTGCGATGCCAGTGACTACGCAGTGGGAGCAGTAATTGGACAACGTCACGACAAGATTTTTCACACTATCTACTACTCTAGTAAGACGTTGACGGATGCCCAGTTGAACTACACAACCACCGAAAAAGAGTTACTTGCAGTGGTGTTTGCCTTCGACAAATTCAAAGCCTATCTTATTGGCACCAAAGTAATTGTCTACACTGATCATTCTGCCATTAAATATCTGATTGAGAAGAAGGATGCCAAACCGCGATTAATACGGTGGGTACTATTGTTACAAGAATTTGATCTGGAGATCCAGGACAGAAAAGTTATCGAAAATCAAGTGGTGGATCATCTTTCTCGATTGGAAAACGCGGAGTTACAGAAAGAAGACAACATATTGATTAATGAAAAATTTCTGGATGAACAACTGTTTTGAGTAACCACAATATTACCTTGGTATGCTGACTACGTGAATTACGTGGTTGCAAAGGTGTTACCCCCGGATTTGACCTCACATCAACGAAAGAAATTCCTCCACGATGTGAAGCAATACTATTGGGATGAACCATTTCTGTTTAATGCTTGTGCAGATCAAATGATAAGACATAGTGTGCCTCATGAAGAAATGCACAACATATTAGGCCATTACCACTCCTCAGATTACGGAGGTCATTATTCCGGCGATTGAACAGCAGCAAAAGTGCTGCAATCGGGATTTTTATGGCCTTCTCTATTCAAAGATGCCTACCTTTATGTGCTGAAATGTGATCGGTGCCAACGCGTAGGTAATATCTCCAAGCGTAACGAAATGCCACTCAACTCCATTCTAGAGGTAGAACTGTTCGACGTATGGGGGATCGACTTTATGGGACCTTTCCCATCATCTTTTAATAATCAGTACATCTTGTTGGCGATCGATTATGTTTCCGAATAGGTAGAAGCCGCAGCTTTACCCACAAATGACGCCAACGTTGTTCTCTGATTCTTAAAGAAAATTATCTTCACCCGATTTGGGATGCCGAGAGCAATAATAAGTGATGAGGGGACTCACTTCTGCAATAAACTTTTCACAAAGTTGCTTACAAAATATGGGGTTCGTCATAAAATTGTAGCTATGTATCATCCCCAAACCAATGGTCAAGCGGAGGTCTCGAATAGGGAGGTCAAGCGAATTCTTGAATAGGTGGTCAATCCGTCACGAAAAGATTAGTCTTTGCATCTTGACGATGCTCTATGGGCATATCGCACATCATATAAGAATCTGATCGGCATGTCACCTTATCGCATGGTCTACGGAAAAGCGTGTCACCTACCGATCGAGCTAGAACACAATGCACACTGGGCCATACGAAAACTTAACTTCGATCTACAAGTAGCCAGTGAGAAAAGGTTACTTCAGTTGAACGAGATGGACGAATTCCGGTTCAATGCGTATGAAAACGCAAAACTCTATAAGGAGAAAGTCAAAGCCTGGCTTGATAAGAAAATTCTCGATCGAACATTTGAACTGGGCCAACAAGTATTACTGTTCCACTCACGCTTGCGGTTATTCCTTGGGAAATTGAAATCCCGATGGTCCGAGCCATTCATGTATATATCTGTCGCTCCACACGGAAACATTGAGGTCGAAGAACCGACTTCTAAACAAAAATTTAAGGTAAACAGTCAACGACTCAAACATTACTGGAGTGGACCCATCGAATGTCAAGCTATGGTCATGCACCTCTCCGATCCAGCGACCAAATGAGCACAACAGCAAAGTCGGGCTGACGACTATAACCCAAGCGCTAGAGGGAGGCAACCCCATTCTTAATTATTTATTTTATTTATATTAGTTAATAGTGGTATTTTATTTGCCCATATTCAGTCTAGTGTAGTGCGGTTATTTCATTTTTATATACACTGAATAACATTTTCCTATTTTCCAAGTCAGTACACTGCAATGCGACTAGGCAAATCCATAAGGAATAGCAAAGACAGCGCCCCGACCCATTCTAGCAGGATATGCAGCAAGTGACTCAACGCCACGACGCCCAAGACCAAAGGGCCACAGTGCCCCGGTGCTATGAGGCAGCAACTCCAAGATAGGCTCAGCGCCCCAACGCCCAAACAGCATAGACCATAGCTCCCCGGCGCTAACTTCCAGAAGGTTCAAATAGATCCTAGCGCCCCGGCGCTCGACCATGCACGTTTCACAGCGCCCCGGTGGTGTAGCTCATCCCAGTCTCGGCACGATAGCGCCCCGGTGCTGGGGGCAGTTAAAAATTAGAACAGTTATACGTCAAAACAAAACTCCTCATGTACCAACACTCCAAAAGTTTTACACTGCTAATTTCTCTCCACCACTACACATGTTCACTCGTATATCTCCAGATTCATCTCCTAATATCACTTAGCGACATCAATTCCGAGTCAACCACGTTTATTCCATATTTGATTTCAATATTCGTTAAAGGAAAAAGGTATGGTGTGCACTTAAATTCCCCTCCACTCATGTTTGTTTTGGCTACAAACTCTTGAAGGTAAGTACTAAGTGCCTCAATTCCAATGTGTGATGTCCAATTTAATTGTATTCATGTGTCCTGGATTTGTCATACGGATTCTGCATGCTATTTATTTCACTTTTTGTGTATGACGCAATTAAGATCTGAACTAGATGTTGGTTGCATGGTTGTTGCTACTCTCCTTTTGAGTTTTTATGATGTCCCCTATACATGACAATCCTGAGATTTACATCACACATATTAGATGTTTGATGTATTGCCTCAATGAAATTGAATGCTATTTCCCTTGTTAAGGCATATATATCCCTTGTGAACGTGTACTTGCTTGTTCTAATTGTTACACGCCACATCTCGTGGGTATCTCACGCACTTCACACCTGTTTGTTTTGTAGTTTGGGGATGGTCATGTGTGTAAGTTTTACATATTCACCATACACTCAAGTCTAATACACGTGCTTGTGAATTTTTGCAGAATTTTCCAACATGGCTTCCAAGAGACAACGTGGAGAAGGTTCGGGAACAGTTTCATCTCAACCCAAATTTGATAGCCGTCAGTTTGTGAGTGCCACCACCCAAGACCGCTACAATAAGATGGCAACTCATTCATTAGTCCCCGAACGTGGTTTAAGGCCCTATCAAACCAAGGATGGAGAAATAGCAGTGATGATTGCTGAAAGAAATTGGTTCTCCCTCACCGAACAACCTGACCCGGCAGTGATTGCAGTCGTGAAAGAAGTCTATGCCAAAGTTTCAGAACATGATCACTATTAAGTGTTTCTGAGGGGAAAATCATGGAAATCGGAGAAAAGGACATAAATGGGTGCTATCAAATGGATTTGTAGGAGCTTAACGATGAGTATGTCGGTCTTCTGAGTCAGAGTCCAGACTATGAGAAAATAATACATGAGCTTTGTCAACCGGGCACCACATGGACAGTGCATGAACGTGGTAGCATGACCTTCCCCCATTCTCACCTCAGTCTATATGGGAAGGCGTGGTATGCCTTTATCTATGCCAAACTCATGCAATGCACACATGTGAGCCATGTCACAAAAGAAAGAGCGGTGCTGCTATATTCCATTATTCAAGGTTTGCAAATAGAATAAAGTCCATAATCAATCCAGGTAGAATATTGATGATTGGTTAATATACTCATAAATTGGATATACTTGGGCTTAAATTTGTGCATTCTCAAGTCTTTTATTGGCATTTTTACTGTGTTTATGTTTTGTTTTGCAGGTTTGGGAGCTATAAGAGCGTTTGGGGATTTTAAGCTAAAAAGGGGCAATATGGTAATTTTCAGTGCCACAACGCCGGGGCGCTCTATCTAGTGTATTCCCCAGCGCTGGGGCACTGGGTCGTGCGGTCAACAAGACCGGGACGCGTTTTACTTGACTTGGTTCATTGAGATACAAAGTTGACTTACATTAGGATTGTGGGAAGCTATAAAAAGAAATGAAGTGATGAAATTAGGGATCTTATCATTCATTCACTGGAGGCTACACCAAGGATTATTTGAAGACTAAGGATTGGCTCAAGAGTTTTTTCTTCTTCCCCTTATTTTCACTTTGTAATTCTTTAAGGATGATTTGCAAACGATTATTGGTTTTTATTTCCGTTATGAACTAATTCTTTAATTAAGATTTCAATTGAACCTTTTATGGCTATAAATTAGTTATTCAATTTATTCTAATTATTTATGTTGAAGTGAATTGTTTATCTTGCCTTGCATGTGTTGATTAATTATTTGGCCAATAATTACCTTGTTACTCTAGAAGGAATTGAAAGAGGAATTCTAGGGTTAGAACTGGGCTTGATAACGTGTGACTTAGTTATTTGCACGATTGAATAATTAGGTTTAATGAATTGAATGGAAATATTTGTTCAAATGCATGTAACACATAAGGAATTGGATTTGAAGGAGTTTAATTCACTTGTTTTGCATAGGAATATAGCAAGATTAATCTGGATTAAATAGAAGTCAATTGATTACTTGGAAAATGACTTTTGACATTTGAGAATTCCTGTTAACAATTCAGTAGACATAATAATTGGGATAGTTGGATAATTGAATTATAGTTCATAATTGGGGATATTGAAGTCTTAATCCTTATTTATCGGAAATCATTCATTCAATTTAATATGACGTGAATTATATATATATATATATATATATATATATATATATATATATATATATATATATATATATATATATGTGTGTGTGTGCATGCTAAATAAGATTAGACAATTAATAACAAACCCCTCAAAGATTTTATATTAAGTCCTAAGTGTTCAAAGATATTTAGAATATCGAACGCCGCCTTCTAGCATGATAAAAATAAAAGAGTATCAATTAATTATTATAAGTTTGCTGTGTCACCACAAAACTTATCTTAATTTTTTGATATGTTATTTTATCACATTTGATGCTTATAAATAGATTAAACGATGTTGTTTTGTTATGTTACCACATGGAAACTATTTTTCTTTTGAATATATAGACTGCTAGGTTGGACTTAACTTGGATACTTTTGTTTCGGATGTGCCACCACTTGATCAAAATAACCTAAAAGGAAAAATAAAAGGAGTTACATGATGATGTAATTGACAAGAGTTGTCTACTTATTTATTTATATATAGTTTGTTGTGTCACCACAATGCTATATACATTTTAAATGAGATCCTTATTCTCAATAGCAAATCTTTAATTAGATTTTTTCAAACTAAATAAGTGAGGGTAATTATTGTTTGATGAAATTAGTGGGAGATACCAATTTAAAATAAGACCTAATTTATTTTGGTAATTAATAAAAGAATGTATGCTAAAATGTTATTAATTACAAATTCATTTACAAAATTTTACAATGTCTAAAATTACTATCATTACATAGCATATTAGATGTTAATTAACCAGACCGAATTACTCGGATTGGTTAGGGAATTTGAGAACAGTTCTCATGGCTGAAAAGCTATCTTATGCCCTTAATGCGCCTATCCCTGTAATGGTTGCAGACAATGCCTCTGAGGAAGAGATTGCTACTTTTAGAAAGTTGCAAGATGATGCACAGTAGGCTCAATGCATCATTCTCGCATCCATGAGTAATGAGCTTCAGCGTCAGCATAAAACTATGGATGCTCATATTATACTCCTGCACATCAAGTAGTTAATGGTGAGGAAAGTAAGATTGATAGATATCAGATATATAAGGAGCTCTTCCGATCTATAATTAATGATGACACTACAATATAGACACAAGTCCTTAACATTATCAATTTTGTTGAACAATTAGGACAACAGGTTTGGTCATGGATGGAGAGTTAAGTTAAGATTTGATGGTGCACTCACTTCCGGACTCCTTCTCATAATTAGTGATGACTAATTAACATGTTGAAAATGCTGATTTGCTAAACATGTTGAAAATGTTGAGAGCCACTTTCCAACCAAGAAAGACCAAGGCTTTCTAGTAGAGGCCTAAGGATCTTCTGAAAAGAAGAACGACTCTAAACATGTAAATATAAAGAAACAAAAAAACAAAGAATAATAAGAACAAAACTGATACGGATTGCAAAGGAGTTTGCTTCCACTGTAAGAAGCCTGGACACTTCAAAAGAAACTACGAGAAGTATGTTGTAGAGGTTAACCAGAAAAAGCTTAGTGAAGTTTCAGTTACAGATATAGGTTTGTTCATGATTGAAATAAATTTTTATTTAAGTTAAGGTTCTACTTGGGTATTGGATACCAGCTTTGATTCTCATAAATAAAGATTTATGAAGGGACTAAGCCGAATTAGACATCTAAACAAAAGATAAGTAATCCTATGTGTGAGAAATGAAGCAAAGATTGTTGCACGAGTCAAAGGAATTTATAGTTTAGCATTGCCTACATGCAAGTCTGTTAAGTCAATTAGTTGTTACTGTATTTTAGTTCTCATTAGAAAAATTATTTCCATTTTATTGTTTAACAATGAAATTTTTGGTATTATATTTAAGAACAATTGTTGTTCTATTTATAATAATAATGTCTTGTATAGAACTGGAATATTACCTAATAAACTTTGTGTACTTGACTTGCATAAAAATAATTTTGCATATTAAACAAACTAGTATAAGAAAAGGAGATGATCATTCAAAGAGTTGAATATGTGTATTTGTTGAAATACAAGTCTAAATAATTTAAAATGTTTAAAGAAGTCAAAAGTGCAACTAATTGGAAAAGTATTAGAATTGTTTGATTAAATCGAGGAAGGAATACTTATGCAATGAGTTTCTAGATCATTTTAAATGGTTTTCTCATAATGGACGCCTCCTGATACACAATAATTGATTAGTGTATCTAAAAGGAAAAAGTATACCATGTTTGATGTAGACACTCGAAATTTTATTTTCTTGTTACTAACTATGCAGAAGGGCAAACACATCTTTTTCAAACTCCATTGATAACCCTAGAGGACCACAACATCAAATCTAACCACGGAGACATCTCCGTGGAACATCAAACCAACCTTGGAGATCAACCCTAAGAAAAAGAAAAGTTGGCAGCAATCAAACACGGAGACAGCCCCGAGGGATAACCAAAAGCCACGTCAAGCCCGGAACCAACCCGGAAGGGTGAAATAGTAATTTTGCCAACTCAACATCAAATCAAGTCAAATCACTACCATAAAGGTCATGCAGAACCATAATGTCAATCCCGAGTGAAAATAGCGCAAGGTGGCTCAATGGACGGAGTGCGAAGATTAAAAGATCTGTTCATGTACTTGTCTTCCTTGATTTGAAAAAGGTCAAATCATATGTCATAATGTAGCTCTCGAAAAGGTATTTCCAGAAAGGTATATTACGCCTCCATCGAATTCCCGGATTAGAAGTTATGAAGATTCGAGCAAACGACGCGTTGGTCAGAGTGAACGTATTTCAAGAAAACGGAAGAGTTAGTCGCAAGTAGATCCATAGTTATTTTGGTTAATAAATAAGATCCCCCATCAGCCTTAAAAAATGAAGAAAACAGAGGGAATTCCGTCCATTTCAGCTCTTATCCCCTCCAATAGTGTTAAAAACTTTGATATTCTTCTTTGTAAACACTTATATATATATATACTTATATATATATATATATATATATATATCTGAGAAGATGATCAACAGTGCCCTCCGGCACCAGCAGGAGTCAGACCTATCAGTCAACAAAGTATAGGGATAGTTATCCATCTAAGAAGATGATCAACAGCGCCCTCTAGCACCAGCAAGAGTCAGACCTATTAGTCAATAAAGATGGCCCCACAGGCCCCATAAGTCATCATCAGCTTTCAGCAAAAATAGAAAGCAGTCAACAACAACATCATTCCTGTCCGCCAGTAAATAGAAAAAGTAAAGTAAAAGAAAATACTTTTACTTTTACCTTAGTAAATGTAAATGTAAAATATTTCTTACATTTTACTTTAGCTTTAGTAAATTAATTTTACTTTGTACTTTTACTTTAATAAATGTAATAGTGAATCATGTGTGATTCAATAGTAATTTATTTTTCAGTTTTCTATTTAAGTAACTCGGAGTGTTTAGAGTTACTGAGGCTTTTCTTTTGTAAGAAAACCACACCTGTGGTCCTTCTCTCTGTCTTCTCTAGTTACCGAAGAAAAAAGCTTGTTGCTTCCTTCTTCTAGTAAGATGAAGAAATTATTTATACTTTTCTCTTCCATTTACTGTTTATCTAGGAATATATATATATGGCTTAGTTTTGCCAGAATCGGAAATCTGAGGCTTTTATTACCTTAATATATGTATATATAAGTATATATAAATATATATACTTATATTTATCAATTTGCACTAGTACAAAGTAGTAAATAGACAACACTTAAACCACACCGTTTTTATAAAAAACGTTGTGGTATTTTTTTTCACAACGTTTTTTTAACAAAATGTTGTAGATATATATGAAAAAACGTTATCTATTTAAAACTGCATTTTTTGGTTTTAACTAGATAACCTTTTTTTGTAAAACGTTATCTCTGTAAAAAACACGGAGCGAAAAACCGCACTCAAGTGAAAACTTTAAATTAAAAGACATATTCTTTCTCTGTGCTCGTAAGTTCAGTTTCGTTCCCTCTCTTCAGTTTTCCTTATCTCTTTCAGTTTTTTTCATCATTTTTCCATTTCTCTCTTCAATTTTCCTTCTCTCTATATGCTCTTTGGTTGTGTTCTTATTGTATGTACGTTCGATCTGATGCTGAAATCTGATAATTTAATTAGGTGTTTGAAGATAAGCTGTTTTGGGGATAGGTTTTCATCGTAAGTTCTTCATCTCTTTGGATTTGTTCTTGCATGTGTTTTTTTAACCCATTTATAGTCTTTGTGTATATAAAAGTGTTTGAGGTGCTCAATTTATTTTGTTATAATGGCTTTTATGCTTTCATAGTGGTAGCATAGTGGTGGCTGCGATGGCAGCAATGGTGGTTTCTCTGTCTCCTCCACTAAAAATTAGGTTTTAATTTATCCCTTGTTAATTTTCCCTAAAATTTAGGTTTTAATTAGAAATTTTACGATATTTGGAGCTAATTTGGGTTATAATATGAATGAGGCCCATTTGTTCAATTTTAGATATCAGTGAGACCCATTTTGGATTTTGCATTTTCGATGTTGAATTTGTCGAACCTCCATATGTAAACAATTGTGCCACTCTGCATATGAGTATTTATATACATTTGTTAGTCTATGTATAGTGATTTTTACTAGCTTTGTTGTTGCTATGGAATATTAAATGGTATTTGAAGTTCTCTCTTTATTTTAAAGTTAAACCTTAGTTTTTGACAAATTTTATAGTATTTTCTCCCCTCTTTTGTAATCAATTCCCCCGTCCCATGTTTGGATCCAAAGAATACCTATACATACTTGAGATTTAGTAGTAATTCGAATATACAATGAATTACTACTAAACCTGAGATTTAGTAGTAATTCATTGTTGTTTTCAGGCTAGTCATGGGATGGGGCTATATAAAATTACTACTATAATATTGATGGGAATAACCTTTTTTCTTTCAATTTTGAATGGCCTAATGAATGTGCTTAAATGATCAGGATTATTGGCTTTTGTATTCTAGTCCAGTTTTAATGATGTTTGTCTTGGTCTTATAATTCAACTAAATGTACATATCTTTTTGTGCAAAGCGTGTGTATATATGATTAACACGTGTGATCTGTCATGTTGTATAGTAGCCACCAATAACTCCACTGAAAATCATTAGAAGGCTCGGAAGGGTAGTTTATACATTGAAGTTAGTATGTCAAGTGACTGAAAATATTCCATGATATAATGAATTTAGCCAAACCCACTCATGTTGCTAAGTTGTATTGTACTACAGCTAGAAGCATAGATTTTATAGCTTGGCATCATTATAAATACTTAGAGAAAGATTGTAGTATTAATGAATTAAAGAAGATACTCGATTTATTTATCGATCATTGGTATCCATACATGTCAGCCTCTTCCTTTAACCGGATCCTATAGAAACTAATATATTATTTCATCTCCGTATCTGTAAAAATCTTTTCCCCATGCACTACTAGGTCCATTTAGTTGTTTGGGTCAATAAATTTGTGCATAAGCTGTATTATAATGGGTAACGTTTTTGTCACAGAGTTATCTTCTAATGTATATCAATAATCAGGACATATGCAGTTAAGTATGGGACTGACAGTTTTCTTATGCGTGTGTACTGTTGTGTTTGAGTTTTTATTCTATGTGAAGTGTGTTTCTTGATGCCTTTGTATTGCTTATTTTACTGAAAAATAAAATAACTAAAACATATATTGTACATAGCTAACAACTTGTATTCTGTGAGGAGCAATGGTTCAGCTAAGCTTCTAAGTGTTATTGAAGACTAATTAAATCTTAATTATTACATAAAACATAATGATAATCTTCATTTTTATTTGAAAATCCTTTGTTTTTCCTTCTTGGGCAGCGTTTGTGAACAACTACATGTAGAGCCTCGAGTTAATGGTGGATATGTACATGGTTAGATGAATGTACATATTTTGGAAGAACCTAGGCTTTTTTTCACATGCTTAGGTAGTAGCTTTTTATGCATAGTTTGATTTATTTTGTGGATGTAATCAAATTCACAATTCAATATAGTAGTAATTTATATTGAAAAGTGAATTTGAGATGTATATATGGATAGTTTGGTATATATTTTTGTGGATGTAGTAATTTGAAACTGTAAACGAATGGTATTATTAGGATGTATTTTGAATGGTTGATACATTTTGGCTTTAAATTTAAATGAGAATTTAGACCTTTTTTAGCTATATATCATGGCATTAGCAGATTGCAGGTTTACTGGGAATGTAGGTGAACCACAACTTTTTTTTTAAAAATGTTGTGTATGCAGCACAGCTACAATGTTGTTATATGTATTACAACATTTTCAAGTCAATCTACAACATTTTAAAAACGTTGTATTAATAAATGACACCTTCTAACCGTTGTATAAATGTGTTTAAACGTTATCTGTTGTTGCTTTCTATGGTAGATATTTAAAAACAGTTGTTATATGCATGTATTACAACATTTTTATGTCACACTACAACGTTTTAAAAACGTTATATAAATATGTCTAAATAGATGACACATTTTAAACGTTGTGTAAATGTGTCTAAACGTTGTCTGATGTATTAAACTACAACATTTTAAGCCAGAAAATGTTGGGGAATCATACCATCTACAATATTTTCAAGCATCTAATAATTTATGGAAAACAAATCTACAACGTTTTTTAAGAAAAAAATGTTGTATAATGTGTCAAACTACAACGTTTTAAAAACGTTGTATAAAGGGTGTCAAATAGATGACACCCTTAACCACGACGTTTCCGGGATAGCAACCACAACGTTTTTTACGTGTTATCTATTTACCATTTTGTAGTAGTGTTGGTCTGGATTGCAAATCCGTGGCTTTTTACCGCTTATATATATATATATATATATATATATATATATATATATATATATATATATATATCCCGAAATCGAACACTCGAACCTGGATTTTAAATTCGTGGCTTTTTATTGCTTTAATATATTTATAAGTTATATATATATATGTATATATATATGTTGATATTTAACTTTTATTAAAATATCTGCTTTAACTATTCATTCAATGTAAAGTTGTGATATTAATGTTTGTGGACTAGATTTATTTAAATCTAGTCGTATTTAACTTTTAATCGGTTAAAAAATTATAAACTGGAACCATTAAGCTAGAATGGCTAACATTTATTTAAATCTAGTGTTCTTTCTAGTTTTTTTAAATATTAAGCAACCACATGTCCCTAGATATGTATCTACAGGAAATGGGAAGCTTGGTTATATGCATACAAGGATTTAACTGATGAATCCTTTGTTTTACGACGTTTAGATTAAGTATTTATTTTATTTTCATTTGTATCACTAGTTGGTCATGTTCATCTCAACACATGTCCATCTTTGAACAACGGGCCAAAGATATTCATCAGATAATCATTCATCTTTGCAGTACAGGCCAGAGATATTCATTTAAGACTGAGGATGATGAAAAATATCTTAAAGAAACGAATCTAGTGAGATTAAAGGACAAAGATTAGTGATTCGTACTTTGGTTTATCAAAGTTTAAAAATACTCCATAATAATCAATTATGGAGCAAAATTCAAGAATGAAGATCAAAACATGGATACAATTAAAGATAGTAACCGTAATAGACAACTTGGATAAAGAAAAAAAATTTAATTTTTCTGTGAATAGTGTTGTATACGTGAATAGTGCCATATACGTGAATAGTAACCCCACCACAAAAGATAACAATTTCATAAGAAAAACCATACTTCATGAATAGTACCGTATTCGTGAATAGTGTCGTATACATGATTAGTAACCTCGACAAAAAAAGGTAAAAATTTCATAATAAAATTTATATCATATTTCGGCATAATGATATTGAACGAAATAACATCATTTACGAAGACAATAACATCCCTTACCTCAAAAGAACAGTACTTCTGACTGGAATATCAGATATAATATTGAAGGAAACTTGCACTAAATAGCAACTCTAGTATCTAAATACTCACAAAAATACGCTCGATATTATAGAGAGAGAAAACTTCTGATTCTGGTGTGATTTTCAATTCTAACTAAGCACCATATGTGACGCCCCCAAATCCAGGTTCCTTCAAACCTCGGATCCGGTCCGCCACGATACTACTATCGTCAACTATTTATATCTCTTATTCATAACTTAATGAATATAACTTTACTTATTACATAGTTTATAATATAAATTCTTTCCATTACCAAGATCTGTACAATGACCCCAAACTTTTATAAGTTTCACAACTTGGTCATTTATTATTCCTGTTTTACATTACATTTGATATTATATAAATATGCGGAATAATTTAAACTTTTTCAATTTCCTTTGAAAATAAATCTTCTATTGATATCTTAACTTGAATCAATTACATATCCTTGAATCAAATTATGTAATGATTCATTCTATTCAAATTACTGTATAAATTTTTACATCTCGATTCGAATTTCTCTATGTATCACATAGTACAACTTAATATGTATTACACATTATAAACTACTATCATGTACATCTATTAAAACCTAAACATGGTTCAAGTGCATCTAGTTAAATTAGACAAATCAATCTCCTTTGATGTAATTGAACTTTATCAATCTAATAGCACGTAACCTTTACCGTGAGTCTTTAACCTGCAAAAATGGTTATTTGCAAGGGTGAGCTCGACGGCCCAGCAATTCTAACAGTTTTAATGCAGCACATAGCATATAATAGCATATTCAGTTCATGCATTCATAATCAATTAATATTAACTACGCATGTTAGTTCACACATAACATGCATAGAAATTTACTTCACAAGCATATCATCAAATATCAACTTTCAAATTTCACACATAGCTCATATGCATTTCATATATATACATCAACATTCTCATAGCATAATATAGCTCAACTAACAGTTATAGAATTCATATATCAAATAGGAATTGAAAGACTTGCCTGATTCGTAGTTTATCAACTACGACTTAACTGCTTAAAGCTTATCTGCACTGCGTGTATTCCTACACAGTTATATAATCATGGATTCATATCCATTAGTCATACATTTCATACGTTGTTAATAAAACAATAAATATTACATTGTTTCCTAACTAGGTTTGAAAAACCTTCATTTCGCTTTCTCATCATACTCTTAGAATAGCTAGGTATGTATATGTATACCTTAACCATCCATACTTGACATCAACATTCATATTCATTTATCACACACTTGACTCGCTATGTTTTTGAAACATTTTTAAAGTTTAAAGATACATGATCTACGTCGTTCATATTCAAACTACTTAGTTTCATAATGATTTATTTCAATCAATAAAGCTTAACAACTTTCTTTAACAAGATTCGATGATATAAGCTTTTAAACCATATTTTGGTACTAATAAGCCTCTAATAGCATACTTCACATAGACATAGCATAGTTCATTATTTGAAAACATATTGTAAACTACACTTGAAACGTCTAATTCATGTTTAGCTAAAAGATGAACATAATCGTCATGTCTAGAGGCATAAGGCGTTCAAGTTCACTTTTAAAAGTTATTCTAGGCCATGGAAAAGAAACTAGGTGCAACTTAAAATCTCATTTCATAGCTAACTAAACCATGTATATATGTTATCATGTTTAGAACCTTAAGTACATAAATTACTTTAAGTTCGTTCTTAATGTTTCAAGTTTTATTTAGAAATCATTTTCAACTAAGCTATTGTAAGTTGATAATAAGTAAAGCAACTTTAAATCACTTCTCATTCTTAAGTATACTCATAACTCAACAAGATGTATGTGTTAAAATATCATAACTTCAAAGACACAAGGTTAGTCAATATTCATTTTCAAAAACTCCAAGTTACTTTTCAAAACACATACTAAGCCATGCTAAAGCATTTTATAATGAGTAATGAAATCTTATATGTCATGTCTATTATCATGCATATTTATGTTTTATCACTTAGAATAACATATTCCATCGTCAGGAGCACTATACTTGCGTATGTGCTCGCTCGACACCCTCCGATGGCCTTCGATTACGTAACAGTCACAAAGATAACTATTTTGACTCTTCCTAATTAGGTCAAATTGAAAAACTTAAAGCACAAAACTTGTAGGTCTATTCATTCTCTTTCCGGATCATCTTGAATCACCTCAATCGGAGTTCGTATGAAAATGTAATTCCCATTTTAGTAAAGCATGTTCTGTCAGATTTTCTAAAACATTTATAGTCAGACCACCCCCGCAGGGGCGAGGGTCTAGCCCTATAAATAGCCCGCCGGGACGGGCCTAGCTACTGTAAGTGCACTGTTTCATGCTCTGCTACAAAATAACAAGCCAAACTACTTTCTAACCTTCATAATTTGAGTTATACATGTCCAAATTAGTCCGTTTTTGATTCTATGAATTCGTAATTCATAGAACTACAACATACTATAATACCCATCAACTAACATAAACATTAACTAACCCAAATATGAATCTATAACTTATGTTCATGCAAATGTTCATGTTTTGGACAATTTAGCGAAATCATTCACTACGAATTCGATTCTAAACCAAATTGGTTCGTTTAACTTCCATTCATTTCATATTTGATTATATTACTAATATTTAACAACAATTCATGGATTATAACAATCCTTAGCACTCAATTTTGTGGCTCAAAAAGAACTATTTCATGACATTCTTGAGAAATTGAAACTTAGGAAATCAAAAGCATAAACATTAGATTCATTACCTCTTGATGGCTTTAATTTGCTATCTATAGTATTTTAATCCTCCAATTGCTCTCTATTCTACTATCCTTCCATAGCCAAAATCTCAGACATCTCAACAAAAGAGAAATAAGATGAGAGAGTCTCTATTTATAGGAAATTCATTGACCATGCCTAGCCATTGTTCAAGAAATCAAACCAAGGGATGGAAGAATTGCATGAAGGTTAACAAGGAGTTGTTGGAGGTTAGTTGGATTGCATCATTATGCCCACTCCTTCCATGATCACGACCTAGCAAGCTTGGAAGAAAATGAAGAACATAGGCCTTAGCCTTTTTTGTCTACACACGTGACTGAGATGTGAGGGAGAAAATGGGACTCTCAATTTGGGACAATATAATATCTTAGCATTCTTATATACTCCTACACCTTCTCCCTCTTATGTTATATTTTTAATACAAATATCAACCATATTTTATAACCTAATGTCACACTATGACTTAACATTTCAAGGTAGTAGGTGTGATGGAATATACATATAATTCATGTACATTTTATGTTAATGTCTACCCACATGTATATTGTTACATACACATTTCATAATGTATTTATCGCATACATGCACATGGAAATTAATAAATCACTTATCTTCTCAATTAATTAATAGTATTAATTAATCCATTCCTCGTAAATCAATTATTAATCTCCATAACACTTGATTAGCGTTATATGGTTAATTATAAATATAAATATTATAATATTTATAACCAGTATACTTATTATCATGTTATCACTCGCAATAATAATAATTCAATATACTATCAAATAATTACTAGATACTAGTATATTGTCCATAACAATAATTAATATTATAAGACAATATATCTCATCACTGTGCCACACAAGGCATATTTCACAAGCTCGATCTTAAGCTTCTCTCATTCTCCACACTTATTATTCTTTCAATATAATATTTGTGTGACTCAAGCATTTAAATGCTAAACTACCTTAATTGATTATAATTATAACCTTTACGCTTATAATAATTAATATATACTCCATGAGTTATTTAAATGATAACATCCACGATAAAATAATAACTTAAGTTATTTAATATATTAAAATAACTTAGTTTTCTTTCATTAATTAACTCCCTTGAAAATACATTAGAAATTATGTATTTTGTCATAACATAAATATTATGTTTTCTCCTAATAAAGACATTTACAATTAGAAATTAATTTACTTATTGTCTCAAGATATTATTCTTAATATAATATCAATTAACTATATGTACGACACATGTACATATATTATATATAGAAAATAGATAATAAGTTTATTTTCTATTATAATAAATTGTTTCCATTTATTTACATATAGCAAATACGTTTTAATATATTTACTATATTATTAATCATACCTCATACAAAAAAATATATAAGGTAATGTTATTATTCAAAAATAACATTTCCTCCTATTATTAAAATAACTCAATATTAGAAATTATTTTAATATCCTCTATTAGAAATATATAATTATTATTTCTCTCTCCTCTATAAATTGTTCCCAAAACAATTTCTTCAAATATTAAATATCCATTTCAAGATATAATGATTTATGTCTCCATTTAATAACGTATATATATTTAACGTTATTTCAGTACATTAGACTTTCTCACATATTACCATTACGAGTAACATATATAAAGTATCACATATTTAACACACATATTAATTCATTCATTTACTTAAGTAAATTAAACCTTATACTATATTACTATAGTTATTTAAGGTTTAACATACATATTATATTATTCCATAACATAACTCTCAACTATCAATTAACCAATATTTATTCTTATTAGTTAATTCTCTCAACTAACTCATGTTTCACTATCCAAACTCATTCAAGATATAACTTACGTACTATCAATAACTTATATTATAATCATACCAGTTTATTAGTACGCATACACAAGGAAATGACAATTATACATTAATGTCATCCACTTACTATGATAAAATAATCCTATAAACTATTTAATATCGATAGGAAGTTTTATCCACTTCTTTTACCTCAACTGAATTATCTCTGCGATCAATAACAATATATAATAATAATATATTTATAAATCACAAAATCACATATTACATAGTTCATATTACCCTATGTAACACATTCCTACATACCTCATATCACATAAATGTTTTTATTCGAACCCATTTCACACTTAAGAATTTTATTTACTAAATTCTTATTTTAATATTTTCTAAAAATTCAAGTTCATACATCATCTCCCCTTACAAGGATTCCGTCCTCGGAATCACCGAAACCTCCTCTACTCGGTTCCTTCAGAAGAATAAGAATCTTCCACGATTTTTCAATAATCGGGAAGTAGTATGAAAAATCTTAGATTGCAAATTATGTTGAGGGGTCACAAGACCGTGAACTCTTCTCTAGGTTTACAAGTGCTTCAATAAAATCCTTCACACGTAAAATATTGAACAATAATTACTATAACAATTATTTAATCAATAAAATAAAATATTGAACAATAATTACTATAACAATTATTGAGTAGTGCCTTCTTACGTAAGAATTAATAATTCCAAAATACTGTGCAATACCGTGTGCTACTGTGCAACCACGGATATTACTGTACTTTAATCATCGGGTATTCCATCAGTGCTAACGGTTACAACTATGTCGTTATTTATAAAAAAAAACTCAAACTTATCATTTCCTTCATCCGATAGGTTTTTGTTATGGGGCTCACAAATGGTTGCACCATCGTACGAATATTCCCCGACAACAAGAATATTCCACGACCTAATGATTATTCCCCGACAACAATGAATATTTTATAGCCACTTGCTTATTTTGCAAACTTTGCACATTTCACCCATAACCAAAGCATTATATCAAATTAACACCTTATTATTCAAAATAATAATTAGCGGAAATTCAATTTTATTAATAAAAAGTCGGGGTCTTACAATAGGTACGCATCATAGAAGATGATGATTCAGTTACATACGATGAGGTAAGAGTTTTAGACACTCAAAGAAATGGATTGAAGTAAGCTTCTCAAAATGGAACATTCATTTTGATGAGACAATCAAAAGAATTTTATTTTATCAAAAACAAGAATGAACCTAGTGCGTACAAAAGGGTCAGTGGGAGCGTCGTGACATTCATAGTATTATATGTTGATATACTATGGATAAGGAATAACATACCAATATTATAATCAGTAAAGATTAAGTTGTCTAAACATTCATCTATGAATGATTTGGGAGGACTATCTTAATTGGGAATGCAAATCTATATAGATAGATCTAAAAGGATGCTCGACTTAACCCATGAAACGTATATAAATTTGATGTTAAAGTCGTTTAGCATGGCAAAATCCTAGAGATGTCTCATGTTGATGAGCCATTGAGTTTATCTCTGTTAATAGTCCCTATAGGCTCCTAAAAGAGAGATCGCATTAGTAACTATCATGTAAGCAATGAAATGTACGAGACCTGATGTTGATCAGTCATATTGTAGAGAAGATAACTGTAACTACTGTTAGTTTTAAAGTACTTTACCAGTGTAAGGATGTGATCATATTCATTGTGGGTCTGAATTAAAACTAGATGGCTTAACATACTCAAGTTTTTCAAACTAACCAAGAAGGCAACAAATCCACTTTAGGGTAAAGTGTTACCTTAACTGGTGGTGCAGTGAATTGAAAAGGTTCCAAACAACAAAGAGTTATTAGTTTTGTGATAAAGATAAAGTATATAGCTTTAAATGAAGCTGCAAGTTGATTATTTGGATGAAAAGTTCATTATAGAACTAGTAATAGTTCCTAAGTCACATCTTGGATCTAAACATGTGTTGCAACACTTTTATTTGATTGAAGAATCATTGAAAGAGGAGAAGTCACTATAGAGATAGTGGACTCTTAAGAACAACATTACATATCCATTAACTAAAGCTTATCCAACAGCAGGATAATCGTCACTTAGAGAAGAAGGGTATGAGATACCATGGCGATTGGCTTTAGTGCAAGTGGGAGATTGAAAATAGTATGCACAAAAAGTATACATATACTTTGTAACAATCTTATTCATTTATTAATAAAAAAGTATTAGTTTATTAAAGGATTTTAATTATCTACATGATGCTGCTTTATAATATTTGATAAACCCATGTTTTTAAGCAATGATTTTAGAATAATGATGATAATCATTCTAATGAGATCTAAATTCTAAGAAAGCTAAATTGGGGATTAGTGAATCCGGATAGATTGATACATATGTTACTTGCTCATTGGATGAGGACGATTGATTTCATGATCATTTGTGTGGAGACATTAAAGCAAGTATGTATGTGCTTATTGGAGAATAAGTTCACTAAACGTGGCTCGCTAAGGAATACCTAATGGAGTTTTACTTGTCTGTTAATAGGAACTCCTGTAGTGATAGTAGTACAAGTGATTCTTGGACTTGAGATCATCATAATATCTTGTGTATGATGAGTTATACTTTGACTTATTCCTTGAGACCATTAGGGTATATCAAAGGGTATGATTAGGTATAATAAGTTGTACATGGAGATAATGTATGATCAATAAAGAATCTACCGCTTCTAGTAAAAGAAGAGAAATGTCCTATTGATTCGGTAAATGACAACCTAGTAGTTCTTGGCCAAGGCATAATGAAATTAGAAGGGAGTTTTTAATTTGCATTATTTGGAGTTGTGCATTCAAGATTTGAAATACATATAATTAAATAAAATAAGACTTGATAGTAATTCAATGTCTTATATTTAATTGGGACATTGTATGGTTGAAAGATTGAATTATATGGTAACTATTTTCTCAAATGTTCTTTTATGATTAATGTTAAAATCTATATTATCCGAAAAGTCGATGATTGCTAAGAAGGCTTATCCTATTGTAGAGAATAAATGTTATTTATTTAAATGAATTAATAGTTTAATTTATTTATTTAAATAAAATTAGAATTGTTCTAATTAATTTATTCACAACCTATTTAATATGACAACCTATAGTGTCACACCATAAAAGGAAGAATATTTATTTAAGAAGTAAATGGCATAATCATAATAATAAGTCAAGTGTATGTAATTTAATCTATGATGATAGAATAAATTAAATAGCTTAATATTTATTATTTAATATTTTAGAAATATTAAATATAAATTAATAAGAGAAGTATTATTATTATTATTACAATTATTATTATTTAATTCCTAAAGGACTTTCAAAATTAATTAATATAAGTACTCTCATTTATTCCTAATAAGATTAGGAGGCTAATTAATAGAAAGGATTTAATTAATTATCCCTAATAAGATTAGGGAGCTTAATTAATTAAAAGAGTTTAATTAATTATTTCTAATAAGATTAGAGAGCTTAATTAATTAAAAGAGTTTAATTAATTAAATAATACCCTATTTTAATAATATTAAAAGGGTTAACTGATATCTTTATAAGAGGGGTCTTATATCAGATATCAAGTGATATGATTCTAATTGTCAGAGAGTACACCTTTTTCTATGTGAGATAGATAAACTATGGTTTTTCCAAACACCAATCGTCTTGAATCTTTCTTCTTCCTTGGTGGATCACCTATCGAGGCCAAACACTTGGGTGGATAACGTTGATTAAAGGAAGGAATCAAAACCGGTGGTTTCAAGTTGAACTCGAAAAGGATTTGGAGGTGAACTAGTACATGAGGAAGCTTAAATATTCAAGGGTATAATTCGTGTTCTTAATCTTTTCGTTTAATTAATAATTATGCATAAAGTATGATCCAGGTATATGGTTTGTAAAATTTTAAAACTCTATTTTACCACGTTTTTGCTTACTTTGTGCAATTTGATTGCGTCCATTAATCTTACAAACCTAACATTTAACATATTAAACTTAAAGAAAATTAACTTATAAGTTAGGTTTTTAATACCTTTCTTCTTTATTCTTCTTCCTCCAGACAAAGCCGACGATTTACTAGCTTTTTTATTTCTCGATCTTCTTCAGTTCGAGCATCCATGCTCTTTTTCTCTTCCTTCTTCTTCTCCAAGATCTCAAGCTTTCTCTCTCTCTCTCTCTCTCTCTCTCTCTCTCTCTCTGTCTCAAAGTGTTGGTTAATTTCAAAGAAATCAACCAACACTTCTCTTTTATAGATTTTCAAGGCTAGGGGCAAAATAGTCATCCCCCCCCCCAAAGTTACCATTACCACCTCCTTACTAACCTCCTTAATATTAACGAAGCTTCTCTTGGAAGCTTCGTGGTTCCGTCTTTCGGGATTCGTCTGACAGTTTTAAAAACTGTGATTCTCAGAATTCAAATATTTTTGGATATTTCATCTTTCCTTTATAGATTTACTTTTACCCATTGTTTGGAACTTCAAAAAACTGAAAAATACTTTGTGATGTTAAGTGTTTTCTTTCACGTTTTCCCATAATATAGTAAAACAAATCAAAAGTATATAACAGTACTTTTCATCATTTTTATTTCGTGATCCAATTTCTACACATTTTTTGAGACAAACTTTAATCGACTTACTTAACTTTTCACGACATCTTATTGGAAAATCTTTCGACAGAATTTCATTTTGACATACCGATCTCTTGGAGAGTCTTAGGTTATTGAAACCCTAACCTTTAGGGTTTGTCAGGTGAATAGTGCATATTTCGTCTTTTTCTTCAAAAATATTTTTGTTCCCGAATAATTTTTTTTTTCGTCTTGAAAATTCTTACTCGTCCAGTCTAGCTCATAGCCAGATTCCTCCCATTTTATAATCATCCTAGGTTCTATAATGATTAATAAACAAATCACACAATATTATTAATAAAAATTTACCTTCTTAATAATTAATTCTTTAAACTTAAATTTTGGACAAATTTATTTTTCAGGTTGTCACAAAGACAAACCCTTAAAGTCAGCGACCCATATTTAGAAGACCCAATGACAACTCGATGTCGTTCCATCAAATACAGAGCAAGTCTCAAAAGGAAGAGGCAACGACACATTAAGACAACAAGTCACATTGACGAAATAGCCATCATCATAAGATGCAACTCGTCAGCAACTCATCAGTCCTGAAGTGTAACAAGAATTGATCTCTTTTGACTTACAGAAGCACATGGGATACCATCGTGGAAAAGTCTATCTCATACCCGACGACCTGTTCCCCCAGATAAAAATAATAAATCAAACCATGTAGATCAAATCAAACTCGGGTGAAGTCATCACCAACCAAGCTATGATCTTAGGGCCAATTTAGTAGAGTTCGAAGGCCTCTCGACATCAAAGTTAAAAAAATAACACATCGATGTATCAAGCATGATCATCAGCAAGGACCTTCAAAGAGTCGACACCCGCAATCAAAAGTCTTTATCAAATTAGAAGAAAATCAATAAGGCCAATTGCGCCAATAAGTCAGAAACAATGATTAATGGCATCAAAGCATCACAACCTAAAACCACTACTTGTTCACCGTATGGTCTAGAGGAAAAAACTCTTACAATCTTGGCGTCTTATCAGCCCATCTGTTAAAGCAACTATCCCAAACGACAAGCAAGGCTGGGGTAGTTTTAGAATCGGCGACAACCCGATATTGAGACCCTTACATCAATTAAGACTAGTGTTGACTTGTTAATATTCTAGCCTTATTATTTTGATGATGACTTGAGTTTTTGCACTAAATTATTTATTCTAAAATTTTAGGAAATTGATAAAAGGATCATTGATGATTTGATCAAAGACTTTGAAGACATTTATGTCCTAAGATTTTATGTAAGGTCATTGCAAATATTTAATTTTTTAATTCAAGGCTCTAGGACATTTTATGTGCATTTAATATGATAAGTATTTTATGCATGCTAAAAATTAAGAGGAAATTGTAATTGATATATTAACTGATTAACGGAGATTTGCAAAATTAGTTGGGTACTGCCATATCATATGTTATTAATGTCTCTATTATTCAAAATAGTCCTAATTCTATAAGTTTATGCTACACGTGTGAAGTGAATTAATGTGTATTAGAGTTGTTATAATTTTGCATCTTGGAAATTGTTTTGAATAGCTTGTGACGACAAAGTAATGACTACTATCAATTAATGGTTCACCTGCATATGTCTCGGAACTCATATACTCCCTCTGTTCCTAAAAGATTGTCGTTTTAAAAGAAAAATTTGTTCCAAAAAGTTTGTCGTTTACAACTTTCGAGGAGAATAAATTATTTACTTTCCTATATCACCCCTACCTTCTCTCATTATCCCAAGAAATTCTCACCCTTGTATTAATAGTTTTCAACTTTCCATAAAGGGGTAGTGATGGAATTTCTAACAAATTTTACTTGGTAAATAATACTTTCTTAATCCATGTGCCAAAACCTTAAACGACAATCTTTTAGGAAAGGAGGGAGTATTATGATTATATTGGAAAGTTGTTTTGTTTTACACTTGTTATTAATTACGGAACTAACACTCCTTTGAAATTCCTAAGTTGCTTATTCTAAAAACCTTGTGATATGCTCCTCTGACATTTATTATGGAAATAGCATATTTTCTAAAACGTAAAGGAAAAGTCTTGGCGGACAGGTCCTTTTGACCGGAAAATTGGACAGGCCAATTTTTTTTTTTGCTACTCTAAAAAAATGTATAGTATTTATTTCAATTGAAATTTTTACCGAATACAGTGTTTTTAGGTATACAGTGTTTTTACAAAATATAGTATTTTTAAAAAATATAGTGTTTGTTAAAATGTAGTGTGTTTTTTAGGTATAATTGAAATTTTTACAGAATACAGTGTTTTTAAAAATGTATAGTGTTTTTAGGTATAATTGATTTTTTTTTTGTTAATTGTGGGTTTTAGGTCCGCAGTCCGACTAATCCCCCGAGCCCGATACCAGAGCGGTTTAGCACTGTATTGTATACAAATAACTAAAAACACTGTATTCTGTAAAAAAATTCAATTGAAATAAATTCTATACATTTTTACAGAGTGGTTTTGTATTGTATTGTATACAGTCTGTTTAGCACTGTATTTTGTATGTATCCAAATTATACCTAAAAACACTGTATTCTGTAAAAATTTCAATTGAAATAAATACTATACATTTTTTTAGAGTAGCAAAAAAAAAAAAAATTAGCCTATCTAATTTTTCGGTCCAAAGGAACTGTCTGTGTAGAACTGCTCAATTGTAAAAGGCAGTAGCGTGTGATGGCAATGAGTTATAAGTATTCTTGAATTACTCAAGTGGATTGTCTTTAAAGAAGTCAAACCTTATATCCAAGAGATTTACACGGACTTAGTTTTACTGGTTATATTTGTTATCCATCTGATTTGTTCCTAACATAATTGATATTTTATTTTTACAACGGAACTTATTTGTTTGGAGTGCAACAGTAATATTTTTGGCTATACAAATAAAATGAGTTATCTCAGTTTGATACAACACACGAATTATGCACTATTATACTTAAAAAATCATTCTATTATTCTTGGTGCAATTATACAAGCTGATGTGCAATTAATATTCAGATTGTTTTTTCAGAAAAATTTTGTGAGCTCTAAATTGGTGATATCTCTTTAATCCTTTATCATTGTATACATTAGTTGAGTCTTACATTGTTAAATTGTCTATTTTCTTTAATCATTAGACCTCTATATTTGTAATCTTCTTATTTAGACTAAGTGTTGTCTAAAGAAATTTAATTCGGGTGGATTAAGAATTATTTACAAATAGGTTCAAGAAAGTATATGTGCTTAAGGAGTGCATTTGTAAGACCCCAACTTTTATGAATAAAGAATAATTTTCTCGAAATATATTTTTGAATATTATGGTGTGGATTTGATATAATGTTATAGTTGTGGGTAATATTTTCAAATTTTGCAAAGTAAACAAGTGGTTATATAATATTCGATTGGTCGGGGAATATTCATTTTAACAGGGAATATTCGTACGATGGCACAATCATTGGTGGACCCCACAACGGAAGTATTGTCGTAGTTAAAAAATGAAAGAATCATCTTTTTATAAAAATAATGGCGAAAGTGTTACCGTTAAAACTGTTGAACTACCCGGTAGTAAAAGTACAATAATACACGTGGTTGCATAGTAGCACAGAGTATTGATTATTGATGCTTACGTGAGAAGTCATTCAGTTATACTCAATTATTACTACAATAATCGCTGCATCATATCTCTCATATTATTGATTCAATTATTGTCACAGTATCATCTGCATAATATTTATTATTATTAAATCAATAATTGAGACAACAAAGTTATTCATATTATTATTTGCAATATTGACAATGTCTAGAAGTTCTGTCAAGGAGAGGTTTGGTCACCTAATTGTGCGCCAATAAGGAGAAATCCTTATCGGAAAGCCCCCTCTTTCCTGGGAACGACCTGGTTGTTAAATATTGTGAGTTATAATATTAATAATGAATAAGTTGTGTTGATTAAAGATGAATTTGATAGATCCATTGTGTTTGGGATTATTAGTGTTAGTGGAAATCGACATCTATTCCGATGATAATTGATGTCTGGGGGTTATATTGATAAATCGGGTAATTTATCGGATAAATAAGCAATTAATTGCTACTAATTCAAATGCTTATATAACTATTTGTTCACATGTGTGTACTATTAAATCACATTCTTATACTATTAGGGAAGTTGGTGCAAGATTGATAATACTTGCATGACTAAGTTAAAAATGGAGGTATAGTTGAAGGTACTATAATGTAATTAGTTTTTTTACATGATTATACTATTGAGTCATATGAATGAACTATTAATTCACATTATTTACTATTAGGGGAGGTGGTGCAAGTTTGTTAATACTTGCAGGACTAAATTAAAAATGAAGAAAAAGAGGAAGGTATTATACTGTAATATTTTGAACCCCAAAATGTGCAATTATCGAAACTATATTTTCCTATAAATAGAAGCTCATTCTTCCTTCATTTCTCACCAATTCACAAAAGCTTTAGAGCAATTATTATAGAGAGAAATTATAGAGAGAAGAAGAAGAAGTTTCTTACCTCACTATTTCAAAGATCCAGTTTTTCTAAGGTAAGGGTATTATTTATTTCGTGTTCTTAAAGAGAACTATTGTTATTCCATCCTTATTATTCTACATTGGAACATCCTCATGCATGCGAATTACGCATGACCTGGTTCCATTATTTATTATTCTGTTAGAATAATCTGTCTATGCAAAGTACCGCATACATGGTGAAATTCTTCTGTTATTCCATTCTTTATCATTCTGTTGGAACATCCTGTCTGTGCTTTACGCATGACCTGATTCCATTATTTATCATTTTGTTGGAACATCTTGTCTATGCTTTACGCATGACCTGGTTCCGTTATTTATTATTCTGTTGGAACATCCCATGCATGCGTTACGCACGGCACCGGTTCTCATTATTTATTATTACATTGGAATAACTTTTCTGCATGCGGTTTATCGCATTCCTGGTGATTTCTTTTGTTATTCCATTATTTATTATACTCAGTTGGTTAAAGTTTTGGCTTTTATACTCCATGAAATTAGTAGAATATCCTTGATATTTGAACTTCATCCAGTATCTTTTCATGGAAATATTCTTCTGAGCATTCTTGAATTTTACTCCACAAAGAAGTATCATGTTGACAATTTGGACGTTATCAGTTCCTGGATAAATTAATTCTTGAACTTGTTTTATTGAATTCTTATATCATTGTCATCATCCTCATGTTTATATTATGTTGAAAGTCATCTATGGCCTGTAGTGCGTAGATGGACTTGGTATGATTATGACCAGGGATTATTCGATATAATCATGACCGCAATGTTACAAATGATGTGGTAAAAGTTCTCATTGGCCGTAGTGCATTAATGGACAGTTTTTGGCATGATTATGACCATTAATGAATACACGAATATCCTTGGCCCGTAGTGCATGGATAATTTGTGGTCGTGATACTAATGAATATACTTGGCTGTAGTGTAGGGATGATGTGGTTTATTTATTAAGCTGAGTCTCAGTGATAGAAGTGATGAAAAACCTTTTAATTCATAGAAGATAGTAGATTTTATTCTCTACTTGACTCTTCTAATGGAATGCTTGTTCCGCTGCAGTTAAACTTGATGTTTATTATATTTTATCAGTTTAACAATGTTTAAAGCTAATGATAATTTATTCTGCATTATCTTAGTCATAATATTTCTTACTGGGCTAGCTGAGCTCACCCTTTCTTTCACTGTTCTCTGCAAGAAATGAGAACGTAGCTGGGACTAGTCGGGGAATGGAGTGACGGTCCAGATGATATCATTAGTAGTCCTCACTATTTTGTTAAATAGTGTGACAATAAATGTAATGAGGACTCCATTGAGTGTGGATATTGTCTAGATGACAATATTCTTATTAAAACTCTTAGATTATGTTTTGTCGTATTTTACACAACTGTTGTATAATTAAGTTACATTTGAATTTTGTACCATGTATTTGGCGAGTCAAGATGGGTGATGTATACCTGTTTTGGGGGCGTCACAGTTGGTATCAAAGCTTAGGGATATGATCCCTGGCTGAGATGTGAGACAAGAACTAGGAGGGGAGAGACGGGGAATTTTTTCGCTAGTATGACCTACCTAAGTTTATTTGGTATTTATTTGGTCGGTCAGAGTATAGGGATAATATGTGACATGTCAATTAACCCTTGTTTTGTGGCAGTATTTGAAAATGACATCCGAGAATGTTGAGAATAGCAATGGAGCACAGGAAACCGTTGAGTCTCCACAGATCAATAATAAGGATAATGTGCATCAGAAAGACGATAATCCTCATGCAAACAACAACACTGACCAAATGATGAACGATGGAATGTTCAGAGGCTTTATGCAATTCATGCAATATCAGGCGAGAGCGGCTCCTGTCCAAAATGTAGGTGGAAACACTAGAAACTCTCGGACAGTCATTGCTAAATAGTTCAAGGAGCTGGGACCACCAGAGTTTATTGGAGAGCCAAAACCACTTAAGGCGGAAGCGTGGATAAAACAGATATGTAAAATCCCAACTTTTTGAATAAAGATGAATTTTCTATAAATATTATTTTTGAATATTATGGAGTGAAATTGAAATAATTTTATAGTTGTGGGTAATATTTATAAATTTTGCAAAGTACGCAAGTTGTTATATAATATTCGGTTGGTCGGGGAATATTCGTTTTAATAGGGAATATTCGTACAACGGCACAATCATTGGTGGACCCACAACGGAATTATTGTCGGATTGAGAAAATGACAAAAATACTTTAAGAAAATAACGACGGAAGTTTTATCGTTAACTGTTGAAACACCCGGTGTTAAAAGAAATGCGATGTCTGGCGTGGTTGTATAGTAGCACACTGCAGTATTAATTATTGATGCTTACGTGATAAGTCACTCAGTTTTGTTGGTATTATTAATGTAATAATACAGAAAATCTTTTTATATAAAACAGAATACTTTTATAAAGTTATTCTATAAATAGAATATATTATATTTTATTATGCATAAGGTTTGCATAGTGCCTGCATAGTGTTTGCATAGTAAAATCTTTTATAAAGTTATTTATTTTATTAGATTATAAATAGAATATATTATATTTTATTTAAAAGATTTTTCTTTAAATATGGACCATCAGATTAAAGTAAATCAATCTGGACCGTTCATGAGTTAGTTACTATGCAGTTCATTTTTCTATAAATAGAAGCTCATTCCTTCATTATTTTTTTACAAATTCACTGAAAGTCTAGAGAGATAAACTATAGAGAGAAAGAAGAAAGTATTCTTCTACTTCACTACTTATATATCCAGTACTCTTCTTCTTAAGGTAGGGAATATTATTTGTTGTACTCGTAAGGGGTGTTATTCTTTTGTATTCATGAAGAGAACTTATGTTATTCCATTCTTTATTATTCTGTTGGAATAACCTGTATACGCGGGATACCCTATACTTGGTGACATTCTTCTATTATTCCGTCTTTACTATTCTGTTGGAATATCCTGTCTGTGCGTCTTACGCCGGACCTGATTCCGTCTTTATTATTCTTTTGGAATATCATGTCTGCATGCGTTTTTATGCGGACTTCGGTTCCCATCTTTATTATTATTACATTGGAATATCATGTATGCATGCGTTTACTGGGGACACGATTCTCATCCTTATTATTATTATGTTGGAATAACTTTGTCATGCAAGTACCGCATGCATGGTGATTTCTGTTGTTATTCCATTCTTTATTATTACATTGGAATATCACATGGGTCTTGCAATTTAAATAACGACCTAGTTCCGATTATTTAGTATTCTATTGGAATAACTTTGTCATGCAAGTACCGCATGCATGGTGATTTCTTTTGTTATTCCATTCTTTATTATTACATTTGGAACATCCCGCCGGCATGCAATTTCTTTGACACGTTCCGTTATTTAGTATTCTATTGGAATAACCTGTCTATACAAAGTACCACATGCATGGTGATTTCTTTTGTTATTCCATTATTTATTATTCTCAGTTGGTTAAAGTTTTGACTTCTATACTCCATGAAATTAGTGAAATATCCTTGATAATTGCGCTTCATCCAGTATCTTTTCATGGAAATGTTCTTCTGAGCATTCTTGAATTTTACTCTACAAAGCAATATCATGTTGACAATTTGGACGTTATTGGTTCTTGGACAAATTAATTCTTGAACTTGTTTTATTGAATTCTTATATCATTGTCATCATCCTCATATTTATATTTTTTAAAAGTCATCTGTGGCCTGTAGTGCATAGATGGACTTGGTATGATTATGACCAGGGATTATTCGGTGTAATCATGATGGTAGTGCATTGATGGACAGTTGTTGGCATGATCATGACCATTAATGAATACACAAATATTCTTGGCCCGTAGTGCATGGATAATTGTGGTCGTGATACTAAAGAATATACTTGGCCGTAGTGTAGGGTTGATTCGATGATGTGGATTATTTATTAAGCTGAGTCCCAGCGATAAAAGTGATGAAAAACCTTTTAAATCATAAAAGATAGTAGATTTTATTCTCTACTTGACTCTTTTAATGGATTACTTGTTTCGCTGCAGTTAAACTTGATGTTTGTTATATCGTATCAGTTTAACACTGTTTAAGGATAATGATAATTTATTCTGAATTATCTTAGTCATAATATTTCTTACTGGGCTAGTTGAGCTCACCCTTTCTTTAACTGTTCTCTTCAGGAAATGAGAATATAGCTTGAACGAGTTGGGGAACGGAGTGATGGTCCTAGATGGTGCATTAGTAGTCCTCATTATTCTGTGAAATAGTGTGATAATAATTGTAATGAGGACTCCTTTTGAGTTTGTATACTCTCTAGTAGACAATATTTTTATTCAAACTCACATTTTATGTTTTGTCATATTGTACACAACAGTTGTATTATTAAGTTGTATTTGAATTCTGTACCATGTATCTGGCGACTCAAGATGGGTGATGTATACCTAATTTTGGGGGCGTCACAGTTGGTATCAAAGCTTAGGGATATGAGCCCTGGCTAAGACGTGAGACTAGAACTAGGAGGGGAGAGACGGGGCATTCCTTCGCTAGTATGACCAACTTAAATTTATTTTGTATTTAAATTGGTTGGTCAGAGTTTAGAGATAATATGTTACATGTCAACTAACCCTTGTTTTGTGGAAGTATCTGAAAATGACATCCGAGAATGTTGAGAATAGCAATGGAGCACAAGAGACCGTTGAGTCTCCACATATCAATAATCAGGATAATGTGCATCAGGAAGGCGACAACCCTCATGCAAACAACAACACAGACCAAATGATGAATGATGGATTGTTCAGAGGCTTTATGCAATTCATGCAACATCAGGCGAGAGCGGCTCCTATCCGAAATGTAGGTGGAAACAATGGAAACTCTTGGACGGTCACCACTAAACAGTTCAAGGAGCTGGGACCATCGGAGTTTATTGGAGAGCCAAAACTATTTATAAAATTCTCATTTATAATTTCTAAAAATTTGGGATGTCACAGAATGACGCGAATGTTTTTAAGAGGTTTGAAGCCGGAGATTCGTCAACATCTTATTTCTCATAAACTGTGTTTGTATTCAGATGTTGTAAATAGGGCTCAGTTAGTGGAGCGCGATAACGAGTCAACGCAACCAAAAGAGAGTAGCCGGCAAAATGATAATACCAGTGAGAGCAGTCATCGAAGCGGTGACAACAAGCGTGGAGGGAATCAACAAAGCGAAATGGTAACCACTTGGTGGTAATCAGGGCCAAAACAATAAGAATGGACATTTCAAGAAGAGGAGATTCAACAATGATGAAAGGACGTCAGCACCAGCACCCGTTGTTAAGGAAGGAGAACGACCACCTATCATATACTTCAAATGCGGAGGGGAGGGACACATCAGTCCAAACTATGCGATGCCGTCCAAAACAAGTTATAATTATGGAAGAGAAGGTCACTTAGCCCGATTTTGTCGTTCACCGAAGACAAGTTCAGCTAGGATGGAGGCACCAAAGGCCGTCCCAGAAAAGTCAAAGCCGGTAGTGCAAGGGGAGAGCATTTGTTATGACCTCCCAGAAAGCAAGGAACCCGAATGAGGTCATCACGGGTAAGCTTATCATAAACTCTAGCGAAGTCTATAAATTATTTGATACCGGTTCTACCCATTATTTTATTTCTCCTACTTGCGCTCAACGATTAAATTTAACTCCGGAGAAATTAGACTTTGAATTATCTATGGAAACTCCGTTGGGAGAAACCTTCATTACATTCATTGTTCATAAGTCTTGTTTGGTTAAAATCGGTAACCGCACATTAGTTGTCGATCTTATTTCTTTAAAAATACTTGCGTTTGACGTAATTCTAGGGATTGATTGGTTAACTACTCATCATGCAAAAATTGAATATTTTCGTAAGGTTGTTAGTTTTCATATTCCTAATCAACCTATTATGCGAATTCAAGCGACCAATCACGGTCATTTCAAGCCATAAAGTTATTCGTTTATTGAAAAACGGATGTCAAGCTTTCTTAGCTCATGTCACAGACTTAAACAAAAATACGTCAGTTTTGAACGATATTTCTATTGTTAATAAATTTCCTGACGTATTCCCTGAAGAACTTCTTGGCCTACCCCCAGAGCGTGAAATTGAATTTGGTATCGACCTTGACCCTGGTATAAAACCCATTTCCAAAGCCCCATATCGAATGGCTCCTATTGAACTTCAGGAGTTAAAGACCCAATTGCAGGAATTGTTAGACATTGGTTTCATTCGTCCTAGTACGTCTCCTTGGGGTGTTCCTGTTCTATTCGTGAAGAAGAAAGATGAGAGTATGCGACTTTGTATTGATTATCGGGAGTGGAATCATGTCACCATCAAAAATAGGTACCCATTGCCACGTATTGATAACATGTTTGACTAGTTGCAAGGAGCCAAATTCTTTTCAAAGATTGATCTTCGTTCCGGATAGCACCTATTGAAGATTAGAACTGATGACATTCCAAAGATGGCTTTTAGAACTCAGTACAAGCATTATGAATTCCTAGTCATGTCCTTTAGATTGACTAATGCTCATGCTGCCTTCATGGATATGATGAACCGAGTATTCAAGGAATATTTGGATCACTTTGTGGTCGTCTTTATTGATGACATCCTTATTTATTCCAAAAGCCGTGAAGATCATGAGCAACACTTGAGGCTGACACTCCAAAAGCTTCGTGAATACAAGCTTTATGTCAAGTTGAAGAAATGCGAGTTCTGGCTTGAGGAAGTAACATTCCTTGGGCACGTAGTATCAAGTCATGGAATATCATTGACCCAAAGAAAGATTGAAGCTATTCAAAGTGGGGAGCAACCTAAATCGATGTTCAAGTCGTAGCTTTCTCGGTTTAGCTGGTTATTATCGAAGATTCGTGGAAGGATTTTCTCGAATCGCTACTCCATTAACTCAGCTGACTCAAAAAGATACAAAGTTCGATTGGAGCGAAGAATGTGAGAAGAGTTTTCAAGAACTCAAGAGGAGACTCATTTCAGCACCTGTTCTGACAATACAATCTGGCTCGGAGGGATTTGTCATCTACAGTGATGTTTCGGGCAAAGGGTTGGGATGTGTTCTCATGGAACATGTGAAAGTCATAGCATATGCCTCAAGATAACTCAAAGAATATGAGAAGAATTATCCTACTCATGATCTAGAGTTAGCAGCTGGTGTCTTCGCACTTAAAATTTGGAGGCATTACTTGTATGGGAAGAAAATGGAGATCTTTACGGATCATAAAAGCCTCAAATATTTCTTCACTCAAAAAGAACTCAACATGCGACAACGACGTTGGCTTGAACTGTTGAAAGATTATGATCATACCATCCAATACCATCGTGGAAAAGCGAACGTGGTAGCTGACACATTAAGTAGAAGATCATATGCAAGTACGAGTGCGATATTGTCAACGCTAAGGCCCATTTTTTGTGACTTACAAAGGATGGAGATAGAATTAAAGACACCAGGGACCCATGTGATGATGGCGAATATACGAGTAGAATCAACTTTAATTGATAAAGTTAAAGCTGCACAAGCTACAAACCTGGAGCTGATGCGTTTGAGGAAGAAAGTGCAAGAAGGTGCTATGCCGGAAGTAAAAATCGATGAAGAAGGAATACTTCGAGTCAACTCCAGACTTTGTGTTCCTAACGACCCTGATTTAAAGTATAAAATCATGATGGAGGCTCACAACACACCATTTGCAATACATCCTGGGAGTAGCAAAATGTATCATGATCTTCGTCACACATTTTGGTGGAGCAATATGAAGAGAGAGATAGCGCTGTTTATCTCAAGGTGTCTAACTTTTCAACGAGTTAAAGCAAAACATCAAGTACCAAAAGGTCCATTTCAACCACTTGAAATTCCAGAATGGAAGTGGGAGCACATTACCATGGATTTCGTTACTGGTCTTCCTAAGGTTTCTCAAGGCATAGATGCGATTTGGGTCATTGTTGATAGATTGACCAAGTCGGATCATTTCTTACCGATACGAGAAACTTATACATTTGAACGCCTTGCTCGTATGTATATAAATGAGATTGTATGACTGCATGGTATGCCGGTATCCATTGTTTCTGATGGAGACCCAAGATTCACTTCACGATTTTGGCTTAGTTTGCAAAAAGCTATGGGCACAGACTTACGATTTAGCTCAGTATATCATCCTCAGACGGACGAACAGTCGGAGAGGACTATTCAAACTCTTGAAGATCTATTAAGACTCTTTGTCCTTAACTTCAAGGGAAGTTGGGACAAGTTCTTACCATTGGTGGAGTTTTCCTACAACAATAGTTATCAAGCAAGTATTGGCATGGCTCCATTTGAGGCATTGTATGGAAGAAAGTTTCGTTCTCCAGTATGCTGGGATGAGGTGGGTGAAGCAACATTGTTTTGAATGGAGTTGGTACGTATGACTACGGAAAAGATTCAAACAATCCGACAACGTATAAAAACCTCACAAGATCGACAAAAGAGTTATGCTGATCTTCATCGAAAGGACCTGGAATTCGATATAGGAGATCATGTGTTGTTATGTATTGCTCCATGGAAAGGAGTTACGAGATTTGGAAAGTGAGAGAAGCTCAATCCTCGATTCATCGACCCATTTTTAATCCTCGATCGAGTAGGAACTATGGCCTATAGACTCGTCTTACCGCCAAGTATGTCTCGTGTTCATAATGTTTTTCAAATATCTATGTTACGTAAATATGTGAAAGACCCGAACCACATTATTGAGTTAGAACCAGACGACATAGAGGAAGATTTAACGTTTGAAGAGTTACCTGTTAAAATCTTGGATAAGAAGGATCATGTTCTACGCTCCAAGGTTATACCTCAAGTCAAAGTTTTGTGGAGAAACCACGATGTGGATGAAATGACTTGGGAGTTAAAATATGAGATGAAGTCAAGGTATCCTCATCTCTTCGACATAGCAGGTATGTACCCTAATTTCGAGGATGAAATTTCATAAGAAAGGAGGTTGTAAGACCCTAACTTTTATGAATAAAGAATAATTTTCTCGAATTATATTTTTGAATATTATGGTGTTGATTTGATATAATGTTATAGTTGTGGGTAATATTTGCAAATTTTGCAAAGTAAGCAAGTGGTTATATAATATTCGATTGGTGGGAAATATTCGCTTACAGGAATATTCGTATGACCAAGACAATCATTGGTGGACCCCACAACGGAGTATTGTCGTAGTTAAAAAGATAAAATTATTTTTCTATAAAAATAACGGTGGAGGTGTTACCGTTTAAAACTGTTGAACTACCCTAGTAGTAAAAGTACAAAGAATACGTCTGGCGTGGTTGCATAGTAGTACACGGTATTGATTATTGATGCTTACGTGAGAAGTCACTCAGTTATTCTCAATTATTGTTACAGTAGTTGTTACATCATATCTCTCATATTATTGATTAAATTATTGTTACAGTATCATCTGCATAATATGATATATTATTAAATCAATAATTGAGAAGGCAAAGTTATTCATATTATTATTTGCAATATTGACAATGTCTAGAAGTTCTGTCAAGGAGAGGTTTGGTTACCTAATTGCGCGCCAATAAGGAAAAATCCTTATCGGAAAGTCCCCTCTTTCCTGGGAATGACCTGGTTGTTAAATATTGTGAATTATAATATTAATGATGAATAAGTTCGTGTTGATTAAGGATGAATTTTATAGTTCCATTGTGTTGGACTTATTTGTGTTAGTATAATTGATGTCTGGAGGATATATATTGTTCAATCGGGTATTCGGGACACTTTTCGTGTCGGAGTTACTATTCACGAGTTATTATTCACGAGTTACTATTCACGGGGTACTATTCACCCGTAAGATATATTTATTTTCGGTCCAAATCATTTTTGGGTACAATATTATTCCATGAGGAAATGTGCTAATTTTTCAGACCGTTAGTTGAAGATATAATAGTAAATCAATATGGACCGCTGGTGGAAAGTTATAATAGTAAATCAATATGGATCGATGGTTTAAAGTTTTAATAGTAAATCAGTATGGACCGTTGCTTTAAGTTTTAATAGTAAACCAATATGGACCGTCCGTTTAAAAGTAAATCAATCTGGATCGTTCATGAATTAGTTACTATTCAGTCCATTCTCCTATAAATAGAAGCTCATTCCTTCATTATTTCTTACGAATTCACTGAAACTCTAGAGAGAGAAACTATAGAGAGAAAGAAGAAAAGTATTTTGTTACTTCACTTTTTCAATATCCAGTTTCTTCTAAGGTAGGGAATATTATTTGTTGTACCCGTAAGGGGTATTATTTCTTTTGTATTCATGAAGAGAACTTATATTATTCCATTATTTATTATTCTGTTGGAATAACCTGTATATGCGGGCTACCCTATACTTGGTGAAATTCTTCTGTTATTCTATTCTTTATTATTCTGTTGGAATATCCTGTCTGTGCGTTTTACACCGGACATGGTTCCAGTCTTTATTATTATGTTGGAATATCCTTTCTGTGTGTTTTACGCCGGACCTGGTTCCAGTATTTATTATTCTTTTAGAATATCCTGTCTGTGCGTTTTACACCGGACCTGGTTTCGTTATATATTATTCTATTGGAAATTGGAATAACCTACCTGTGCGGTCTATTGCATGCATGGTGATTTCTTTTGTAATTCAATTCTTTATTATACTCAAGTTGGTTAAAATTTGACTTCTATACTCCATGAAATTATTGGAATATCCTTGATATTTACGCTTCATCCAATATCATTTCATGGAAATATTCTTTTGAGCATTCTTGAATTTTACTCTACAAAGCAGTATCATGTTGACAATTTGGACGTTATCAGTTCCTAGATAAATTAATTCTTGAACTTGTTTTATTGAATTCTTATATCATTGTCATCATCCTCATGTTTATATTTTGTTGAAAGTTATATGTGGCCTGTAGTGCATAGATGGACTTGGTATGATTATGACCAGGGATTAATCGGTGTAATCATGACCGTAATGTTACAAATGATGTGGTAAAAGTCCTCATTGGCCCGTAGTGCATTGATGGATAGTTGTTGGCATGATCATGACCATTAATGAATACACGAATATCTTTGGCCCGTAGTGCATGGATAATTTATGGTCGTGATACTAAAGAATATCCTTGGCCGTAGTGCAGGGGTGATTCGATGATGTGGATTATTTATTAAGCTGAGTCCCAACGATAAATGTGATGAAAAACACTTTTAAATCATAGAAGATAGTAGATTTTATTCTCTACTTGACTCTTCTAATGGATTGCTTGTTCCGCTGCAGTTAAACTTGATATTTATTATATTTTATCAGTGTAACATTGTTGAAGGATAACGATAAATTATTCTACATTATCTTAGTCATAATATTTCTTATTGGGCTAGTCGAGCTCACCCTTTTGCTTTCATTGTTCTCTTCATGAAATGAGAACGTAGCAGGGACTAGTCGGGGAACAGAGTGATGGTCCTAGATGGTACATTAGTAGTCCTCACTATTCTGTGAAATAGTGTGATAATAATTGTAATGAGGACTCCTTTTGAGTTTTTATACTCTCTAGTAGATAATATTTGTATTCAAACTCACAGGTTATGTGTTGTTGTATTGAACACGATGGTTGTATAATTAAGTTGTATTTGAATTCAGTACCTTGTATCTGGCGAACCAAGATGGGTGATGTATACCTGTTTTGGGGGCGTCATAACTCATGTTAGGCTACAAGATAAAAACCACAAATTAGCAAAAAAAACTAAACACGTACAAGATCCAAAGCCTGCAAAAACTTGTCAGACAACACGCTGGGTTCTGGGTTGCCCAGAAGCTTACTCCCGTGATTGGTCAACGCTGTTTGACCGATCCTAACATACAATATAGACACGATCCACCCCTAATTTCAGTTGCAAAATAAAGACCACATGGCATACTACATGTTATAACTCTTAAAACATAAAAACAATAAACATGAAATGATCTATGAGCCCTGAGATTCGGCTGTTAGGCCATGTTCTAGGGTTCAAAGTCAGTTTCAAAAAAACACGATTTCGTGCAACTAGATGTAATGGATCTTGGATTTAACAACCCAGATCACTAAAAGACACCTTAATACATAACTTTAACCCACCCATTACAACAACTAACATCAAATTTATGGATTTCAAAAATTAGGGTTTTATACCTTTAAAACTTTTATCTTTGATTCTGACTATTGGATCCTGTCCTTGGAAAGCTAATAACTGATAATGGTTTTGTTTATCACTCGCTTTCACTCTAAGTTCTGAATTTTTAGTGAGAGGATGTGTTTGGAGAAAATGAAAAGTAAAGTGGCATTTTCTCTCTCTTTAATCTAAATAATTGATATCATACAATGAATTGGCTGGCAAGAGAGACTAATATCAACTGATTTCAGTCACATGGGGTTGTTGGAGTTGTTGAGCAACCAAAAATATGGCAAGATTGCAAGTTATGTCACAATAATGCACTAAAGGGTATTTTGGACCTTTTAATTTTTAATTTAATGGCAAATTGGACAATTGCTACAAACCCTTAGGTTTTAGGTTTTATCCCTTAGGATTTAGGGTTTAACCCTTTTAGGTTTTCAAAATAAAATTCTAGGATTTCTAAATTATATAGTTTTTCAAAATCGAAAATTAATATTTCTAAATTATAATTAGAATTTTCTAATTATATTAAAATTTTCTAATCATAATCCAAGCTTGCTAATTAGGATTATTATTTCTTAATTAAAACTCGCTAATTTAGCAATTAGGGTCAAAATCATACATTAGAGTTTACAACCCAAAAATTATGGTTTCTATTAGAAAATAATTTTCTAATTTAGAAATTAGATTTAAGTAATTAGATTAGGGTTTTTTAATTAATTATAACTTGAAAATTATGATTAATGTTTCCTAATTAACATTAAAATTATTAAATTAACACTTAGGTTTTCCCTAATTATAAATTAGGGTTTCTAATCGAGAAATTAGGGTTTAAAAATTTGAAATTAGGGTTTGCTAAATAATTAAGCTTTACCCTAATTAAAATTATAATTAATAGCACTAGAGCATTATAATTATCCTTTAAGTTCCCAGATTAGGGTTTTAAATTTCTGAATTAGGGTTTCGGATTCCCAGAACTGAAATTAGGGTTTCCAGAACCGGTTTCTAGGGTTTCTTGTTAATCGCTTGGATTTTCTAACTGAATGTTGTCATTTTTAATATATAGCTAGGGTTTGTTACAAATATCGTTTATCTGATCAACCCTTGACCGTTAACCATATATTATACACATATACAACCATATACACAGAATATATTTACGTATTCCCTTAATCTTGAATAAGTCACCTAAATCCTTCATAGAATTTTGAAATCCTCAAAATTCCTTCTCAAAAATATCAAACGCATACACTTATTTTCTGTCTAGGTTCTAATATTGAACCTTAAATCAATTAATTAAAATTTTTTAAAAAAATGTAAATTCTCGGATTGTCACATTCACCCCTTCTTCTAAAACTTTTGTCCCCGAAATTTACCTTACACCATACACCATACACCATTCACCATTCCTTCTCATCATCACATGATACCCAATACCTTCCTTACCAAAATTATAATTTTGAAATTGTGTTGAGGTATTATATAGACTATTGTCTATCATTTTCGCAAAAGGTTATATGAAAATTCATCCGCAACCGTCATAACTTACGAACATAGTGGGTAATTAGCTTGGTATGCCATGTACTTATTAAGTACTGCTGGTCAAATATGTTTCTCGTAACTGCCATAGGCACAATAATTTACCTCAGTCTTATTAGATTCTGCACCAAAACAATTTGGTTCGGGAAATTTCTTTTAATGAACACTAGTTTTCATAACATTAGTCTAGCTGAATCGAATAACATAAACTCATATCAATAATTCAATTCAATCGAATTATTTAGGTGTAGCCAAACACCGTTGGCAAAAAATTAAAAATTTTAAAAATATTTTTGAGAATGACATCATGATGGCGTACTGTATTAACATTCCGTTTGAGGATGCATTCATTGCATGACTTTGTCATAACACATCATACAATAGTGGAACAATGATTTTTAGATCGAATTCATACTAAGTATTCCTGCATTTATAACTATATCAACTTTTATCATCTCTACACCAGGTTACATGGTACATGAGTGATAAATAAAAATATATTTTGATATTTCAAATAATTTGCGTCTAGCCGAAATAAGTAGCATAGACTATACTTTAAACCGTTCCAAAAATGATTACGAGTCTATATTTTTTATTTTATTTTTTTTAAAAGCACATAATGCATATTTAGCTTGATGTCAAAATTTTGAAGTCTAGCATAGCTAGAAGTTTTGGAAAACTTATGTCTTCACTAATAATCATTTGCTTAAATAATCTATCTATTCCTATTATCTTTAATACTCCATTTACACACAACTGTACCCAGTTCGTCAAACCACTCTTATGAGTTCATGAACTTGCCACAATCATATGAGTTTAAGAACTTGTCCTAGTCAGACCTTTGGTGTCCATTCGATGAGGGGTTCATAAACATTTCATATAACTATGAATCAAGAATGTCACATAAGTATGAGTTTTAAGAACTCATACTTAACCTTATTATCTCTATCTATAACCTATCTATCTGTTATACACATGAGAAAGGAATCACTCTCTTAAAATGCATATAGCAAATATCACGACACAAACATCTTAATGATTATCATTTCCAGAAACTAAGTGGTTTTACACCAAGTACAATTCAGCTGCCATACGAAGAATCGTACAACTTTGCTGCTGACCTGAATCCTTAATTAAAATCCCCACTTAATTCTAACTCCCTTCTCCATATGAATTTCATTCAACTCGTATTCAAAATTCTTTCCTAAATCTATACCAATTCATAGTACAACTGACACTCAGTAATCTTGCTGTAAACTGTTCAATCCTTCGCTTGATCCTTTTCAATACTATAACCTTATCCGATCACTGGGTAATCTCATCGTATATATTAAGATTCATTTCTATGTCTTGATCGTTTTGTTTTACGATCTCCTATCTCTATACTTTTAGTCTTTTAGACTCTATCTATTCACCACTACTATTCAACTTTATTATCAGAGTAAGGGAACTCTGTATGTTTTATAACTCGCCGAGATTCGTCTTTGAATCATAACGACACACTAACTCTATTTGAATTAGTACTTATCCTAATCACTGCGGTTATTAGTCTCAAGTATTGCTACCCAAGGTTCATAACCTACAGATTTGATACCAACTGTGAGGGCCCCGAATCCGGGCCCCGAATCACTGCAGATCCGGTACTATCACTATACAAGTATTACTATTTGCGGAAGATATGAATATAAATTGTTTATACATTAAACTTACACACTTTTCTCCAAGGTCGAGTAACCTTAACTTATACACAATACATAACTTATTTAACTTACAATAACATTAATATACAATACTTATATAAATCTAATTGCACACATTAACTTTAAGCTGTAACTGTCTTTAACATTTCCTTGTATCCGACACATTCGTCTTAATCTGCAATGTTTATCATGATATAGCAAGGGTGAGCATGAAGGTTGCCCAACAAGTTTAAGTTCAATAATTTAACGATATATCATGATTGAAAGAATCTGAATAATAAGCTGGTTATAATACAACAATATAATTATGAACTAGCATGAACAAACTTTTGACTGAACAAGTATTAAACATGAACAAATATATCTGGACCGAATGGTAATGAAGGTAATCAGCCTTTTCCTGATTTATACATGCAATATGTACATAGTACAATTCTATAATGGAAATCAGCAATGATTATCCATAAGCATATTTGAATGAAACTACTCTAAGTAGAGTTAAGTAAAACTTGCCTGAACTGTTGATTACCGCTACGCAATTTATACCGCTTTATCCGAAGACATAATATTAGTAATATAGATCTCTAATATTAGAATAATATAATACATAACACATAACCCAATCAGTCTATAACTCACATAAGACTTAACCTCTAGTCAAACTTTGACAGTCTGAGTCGAGTTTGGCAAAATTTTAACATCCCAACGGTCTAGTCGGACAAAATTTCGAGTTTAAGTTCAATTAAACTCTGTATAAACACTTAACCATTATCTAAGATAATTTATTAACAGTCAAATTATTTTTCATAAGTTCGTAAAAATTTTCAGATAATTATTATCAATTATCTTGATTTTCCAATCATTAATATCGTATTTAAATGAATAAAATACCACATAATTCCTTTATCATTAATATCTATTTTTATCAAATATTAATAAAATACATATCATAATATTATAATATATTTATAATATCACGTAGTATTTTAATACTTTAAAATTACATTTATATGATTTTTAAACACTTAAATCTATTATCCGATAATTGCTTTTAATATTAAAATATTAATATTTTCATGACAAAATATCAAAAGTTATATTTTATAACTTAAAAATATTTTTTAACACTTAAATCATTTTTATATGATTTATAAATCATTAATTCTATTTTTCCACAATTAACTTAATATATTTATTAAATAAATTAATTATCATTAATATTAATTAATTAATGAAATTCCTCACAAAATATTAAAAGTCATTTAAAATAACTTAAATTATTTTCTTTTACCATAATATTATTTTTCATGATTTTTCATGTATTAAAATCATTTTTAAATAATTTATTTAATATTATAATTAAATAAATTAAATACCATTTATATTCCAAAAATATTAAATATTTATGAAATATACTCAAAATAATTAAAAACTAATTTTCAGGCTTTAAAATAATTTTTCATAATTTATTATGTATTTTTAATAATTAAAAACTATATTTTTTCTATTTATTAATAAAATAAATAATTTTCAGAATTTAATAATTAATAAGAGGGCCCTATAGCGACAGAACCGTCGCTATAGGTGTTCTTGAGCCTGTTCTTCATCAACCTAGAACTTCATGTCAGACTTCAAGGTTACTACTTTGACCATTAATAAATCTATGATCAAGTTGAATCTGGGCTGGTAAATTGTGTTGTTATTGTAGTATACGTGTAACACTACCACCTAATGCAACATTTATGGCCATAACATAACTCAATCGAGAGATCTAAGGTCCAGAACGTCTTGTCAGAGTTGTTCTTCATTTCTGGGTTTTACAGAAATGAAGAACAGTTGTTAGGTCTTAATTTGAGCCTCTAGATCTAGGCCTTCCAAGTATGAGTAATGTAATATTAAGGTTCCATTGTCTAGTTCTTATATCCATGTACAACTACATAACATCAGATCATTATACAAACAACAGACCTAAGAGATCAAGGCCGGTCAACGTAGTAGTCAGGAACTGTTCTTGAACATTTCTGGGTTTTCCAGAAATGTTCTTGAGGAGTTTGGTCAACGGTAGTTTGACCATTAATTTCTACGATTCGGCTACGGATCTGGGTGATCTAAAGGCATGAGTGTGTAGTACTCATGTTAGGCTACAAGATACAAACAACAAATTAGCAAAAAAAAACTAAACACGTACAAGATCCAAAGCCTGCAAAAACTTGTCAGACAACACGCTGGGTTCTAGGTTGCCTAGAAGCTTACTCCTGTGATCGGTCAATACTGTTTGACCGATCATAACATGCAATATAGAAACGATCCACCCCTGATTCCAGTTGCAGAACAAAGACCACATGGCATACTACAAGTTATAACTCTTAAAACATAAAAACAATAAACAAGAAATGATCTATGAGCCCTGACATTCGGCTGTCAGGCCATGTTCTAGGGTTCATAGTCAGTTTCAAAAAAACACAATTTCGTGCAACTAGATGTAATGGATCTGGGATTTAACAATCCAGATCACTAAAAGACACCTTAATACATAACTTTAACCCACCAATTACAACAACTAACATCAGATTTATGGATTTTTAAAAATTAGGGGTTTATACCTTTAAAACTTTGATCTTTGATTTTGACTTTTGGATCCTGTCCTTGGAAAGCTAACAACTGATAATGGTCTTGTTTATCACACCCCTCTCACTCTAAGTTCTGAATTTTTATAGAGAGGATGGGTTTGGAGAAAATAAAAAGTAAAGTGGCCTTTTCTCTCTGTTTAATCTATATAATTGATATCATACAATGAATTGGCTGGCAAGAGAGTCTAATATCAACTGATTTTAGTCACATGGGGTTGTTGGAGTTGTTGAGCGACCAGAAATATGGCAAGATTGCAAGTTATGTCACAATAATGCACTAAAGGGTATTTTAGACTTTTTGATTTTTAATTTAATGGCAAATTGGATAATTGCTACAAACCCTTAGGTTTAGGTTTTAACTCTTAGGGTTTAGATTTTAACCCTTAGGGTTTAGGGTTTAATCCTTTTAGGTTTTAAAAATAAAATTCTAGGATTTCCAAATTAGGTTTTGAAAATTGAAAATTAACATTTCTAAATTATAATTAGAATTTTCTAATTATATTAAAATTTCCTAATCATAATACAAGCTTGCTAATTAGGATTATTATTTCCTAATTAAAATTGCTAATTTAAAATTAGGATCAAAATCACGCATTAGGGTTTACAACCCAAAATTTAGGGTTTCTAATAGAAAATAATTTTCTAATTTAGAAATTAGATTTAAGTAATTAGATTAGGGTTTTCTAATTAAGTATAACATGAAAATTAGAATTAATGTTTCCTAATTAACATTAAAATTATTAAATTAACACTTAGGTTTTCCCTAATTATAAATTAGGGTTTCTAATCCAGAAATTAGGGTTTAAACATTTGAAATTACGATTTTTTAAATAATTACGTTTTAGCCTAATTAATATTATAATTAATAGCACTAGAGCATTATAATTATCCTTTAAGTTTTCAGATTAGGGTTTCAAATTTACAAAATAGGGTTTCGAAATACCCAGAACTGAAATTAGGGTTTCCAAAATCGATTTCTAGGGTTTCTTGTTAATCGCTAGGGTTTTCTAACTGAACGTTGTCGTTCTTAATATATACCTAGGGTTTGTTACAGATATCGTTTATCTGGTCAACCCTTGACCCTTAACCACATACCATACACCTATACAACCATATACACAGAACATATTCACGTATTCCCTTAATCCTGAATAATTCACCTAAATCCTTCACAGAATTTTGAAATTCTCAAAATTCCTTCTCAAAAATATCAAACGTATACACTTATTTTCTGTCTAGGTTCTAATATTGAAACTTAAATCAATTAATTAAATTTTAAAAAAAAATTAAAATTCTCGGGTTGTCACACTTATGCTATGTTGAATTTCTTATAACCTATCAAGAATTGAAAAGGATTTACCAAACTAATATTGGTGTGGTTTTCAAAAGGAGACTGAGTATGCTAAATTTTTTCGTCGTCAAGCGAAAGGCACATTAGGTTGCCACAACTTAAACATATACACGTTTAATGAATGTAGTGTTGATCAACATAGAGTACTATAGGTTGATCACCTAGACGTTCTCATAAGCTATGTCGGACTTGTAGACACTCAAAATTTTCTGTACTACTGTCACTAACATTGCAGGAGGAAATATTTGTCTTTTAAGAGGGAACCATGAAAGACAATCCATATCCATACCGGATACTACCGGAAATTCAGCATCAACCCCGGATCACACTCTGGGAGTAACAATTCCAACCTCAGATATAACCTCGAGGAATGCAGATCCAATACCGGAACACACACCGGAGAAGACCGATTAATCTCGGAGATAACCCCGAGGTATCCAGTCTCGGTCCCAACCATGGAATAGCCACCAACCTTGGTGATACCCCCATGAATACAGCTTTACGATAACCCCGTAAATGCTTGTTTCAAATGCGACCGGCTTCAATCTCTTGCGCTCACAACGAGATACACTATACCAACCCGGCGATAACATCGGAAGACAGCACACCCTCAAAGATGACAATGAGGACCTTCGACAAATGCAAAGAATCTCAATCTCAAATAAGCTCGAGCAACGCCTCATGATCAAATTTAATCCGCGATAACACCTAATCATCATCTCGTCAACACGATGCCACGCCACGTCGTCTCAACAACTCTACACAACGATGTCCCACAAGACTAATCAATTCCGAGTGACTATTGTGCGGGGTAACGGATGAAAGTTGAAGCTTGAAGACCAGAGGGCATCGTCCCTTCTTCAATGACTTCGTACAAACTCTAATCCCATGCCATCGTACAACTCTTGACAACGGCGGTCCGAAATAGGTCCTGTATATCTCAAACGGATGCCCGGATTGCACTTCTGAAAGTTCGAGTGGACATTACAGTGCCTGAGTGCACGTACTTCGAGACGACCGGACCTGAAAAACCTGGGCCCACCCGGGTTGCCTCTGGTACACCTGCGGCTAAATTGCCTATAAATAGAGGGCTTGGGCTGCCCATTTTGCAAGAGAAAAAGGTGAGGAAGCCCTGCCCAATTTGCTCTGCACTCACTCTATGTAGTGTACTTTCCCCTTTTAAACACCTGTGAGCTCATATATAGCCCTTTTTTACCTACAAAAGTCAGTTTTTACCGACTCTAAAGATATAAAAGCCTTTGTTGGCAGTCTGTTGTAAGCCTTCTCACAAAATTTTGAGTCTTTCTCTTCATCTTTGCATACACCCTTCTACACGTTGAGAGTCGTGTTGCTTGCTTTTGCCTGGACTTCGGTCCGTGGTTTCATTTCATCATCAGTATATATCATATATATATATATATATATATATATATATATATATATATATTGACTAACATCATCGAGTTATGCCTCGATTGAGCCTGAACTTGATGCCCTCGGCGCTTCTTCGCTTTAATATATACACATTTATATATATTAACGTAATCGAACTTTGTTCGATGAGCCTGAACTTGATGCCCGAGCATTTACTAAACTTTATATATATATATATATATATATATATATATATATATATATATATATATATATATATATATATAACTGTGGTGGACTGCATTCGATGAGCATGGATTTTATATCCGGTGTGTTTATTTGCTTTTATATATACATACTTATATATATATATTTAACTGTGGTCGAACTCATTAGATGAAAGCACTGGATTTTATATCCAAAGCATTTATTTGCTTTTATATATATATATGAATCGTGGTCGAACTCATTCGATGAGCCCGGATTTTACATCCTATGCGTTTATTGCTTTTATATATATATATATATATATATATATATATATATATATATATATATATATATATATATATTTTATTCCCACTGAGTTTCCTTCGTGGCGCTTGATCGTCATATTACAACTTTATTTACATTTCATTCCGCTTTGAGTTTCCTTCGTGGTGGTTGATCATTTTACAACTTTATTTATGTTTTGTCCACTTTGGAGTTTCTCCGTGGCGCTTGATAGCTTTTAATGACTTTATTTACATTTCGATCCCCATGTAGGTGCTTCGTGGTTGGTTATCCTGTCTGTATATATATATATTTATAGCTTTTAAATATATACCTGCTACTGCTTTCATACAAATTGTAGTATTCTGTGCGCCTAGGAATCATGTGATCACAGATTCATCCTATTGGTTCTAGATTCGGTTCCCGTGATGGACATTTTCAGTTGTAAGCAGCTTGTAAATTATTTTGCTGTGTCTGAATTTCCTCAGATGGTTTTCTTACCCATGAGGAAGTCGGCATTATTTTGTACATTATTTTCATACGGATGTCTCACATTCAGTAAAATAAAATCAATCAAGCCGAGCACTTAATAAAATGGGAGTGTAAAAGGTTTCAATTACTATTGAGCATCAGGGTTTGAAAAACCTTTTTTTTATAAAACATCATTGCTATATCTTGTTAAAACTGAATTTTTACATAAATTCAAACCCTATGTATATAGGTTCGAACGAGGCCTCACACTACTTCCAAATAACAGCACATTGACCCACACACACACATATTCAGATAATAGTTTCTTGAAAAGAGGCGGTCACCGTGGTAACACGGATGTCGAGGGGTGCTTAACACCTTCCCCCCGCATAACCAAGTCCCCAGACCCTAATGAATCTCGGTTTCACCGACCCGTATAGCAGTGTCACATCACTGGGTCAATGTGCAAAACTTTTCTAGGTTGTGTTGGTACAACCATTTAAAAAATCAACTGGCGACTCTGAACAGTCCATCGTCGACATTATACATGTCAGACCTTTTCACTTTGTTTTTTCAAACAAATCTCACTTAAAATGAGAACACCAAAGAACAAGTAACGGAAAGGGACATCTAAAAATCCCGACGTTGACAGGTGGCGACTCTGTTGGGGATACCAGTAAGAGGACTTAAGCCGCTATTTCAATCTTTTCAAAATTGTTATCTGCTTGTGTGTGGATGTTGCATTTACAATTGATGAATGTGTACGAATGCATTTCCTTATTGTACTTAGTGCTTCGCACTATAACTGCTTGTGATATTAGTGTTTCGCACCATATCTGTTTGTGATATTAGTGCTTCGCACATGTCATCATTTTCATACGGTGAGACGCGATGGTATGTGAATGTATGTTGTGTGGTCCCTCCGCCAGGAGGCTATCCTGTCGGTGTTTGATTACTGGACTCGTGAGAAGACTAATTCTCTGAGGCTCAGGAAAGGCACCACCCAAATTCGCTCCAGTTGAAAGGCCGGATTAACTTCCCGTCAAGTAGATTGCGATGATTTGGGAACCTTCATGCCAAAAAATCGCGAGAGTAACCTAAGATAGGTCAGCCTCTGATAAACCCAAAATGGAGGAAAGTTTCTTCATGCTCTCATTTCAAATTACTTGTAATTACATTCCATATCTATCTCCATGTAATGAGAAATATGAAGAAATGTGTACACATACATATTTACATGCTATAAACAGCTGACATCCGTGTTTGCAGGATAAAATTCCTAAAATAGACACATCACATAACATGTTATTATACACATTCCCTAAAGACTAAACTATGCAAGTCTTTCGCAGGGAATCAATCGGACCTACTACCCGTTCAAAGTCCAAAAAGGCTACAGGCCTACAGTCAATCATGTCGTCATCCGACTAGACTGAACTTAATCCAGTTTCTCGCAAAGAATTCGACAGATTAAGCAAACAAATTACAGATTTGACTGTTCTACTCAAATAATTATAGCAGTCTAATCAGGGTCCAAAAATACCCGTACATGCTGAATCCTCCACACAAGGAGAAATCCCGGTCATTACCATACCCGAACTACAGTTGGATACGACCAACAAAACTCATGATGCTGCCCATCCCACTGGATATCCAGACACTGGTGACATCAAAAAGAAAGTCCTCCAAATGGAAGAGACCCTTCGCGCTATCAAAAGAATTGGAACACACGGGAGTGTTTCATATATTGATCTGTGTATTTTTCCTAGTGTTCATTATCCAGAAAAATTTAAAACTCCCGACTTTGAAAAATATGACGGGTTGGGAGATCCTTACACACATTTAAAGGTGTTTATTGGAGAACTTGGATCTTATACAGAGGACGAAAAGCTTAGAATGCAATTGTTCCAGAAAAGTCTAATTGGAGAAGCCTGGTCGTGGTACACAAGATTAGACAATTCAAAGATCCATAGTTGGGAAGAGCTAGCACATGGTTTTCTCACTAAATACAACTTTCAAACTCAGATGGCTCCTGATCGTTATCAAATTACCAAGATCAAGAAACAATCTAACGAGTCTTTTAGAGAGTATACTCAAAGGTGGAGACGCCTGGCTGCCCAAGTTAGTCCTTCCATGACAGGATCATAAATTGTCATGACTTTCATAGACATACAAGAAGCTCCCTTATATTAGAGAGTTTTAGCCGGCATCGGCAAACCATTTTCTAAAATGGTCAAACATGGGGAGATGGCTGAGATGGGATTGAAGTCTGGAAAGATTCAAGACCTAGCTGCACTCAAAGTTGTTGCTGATCACATCCAATCTAGAAATTATGGGAATAACCCCCAGAGGTCCCATAAAAAGAAAGAAGAAGATGTTTCCCTAATACTACAGGGGCAAAAAGGCAATCAGAACATGCCTATTCAAAGGAGAAACTACACTCCCTTTCAAGCACAGTCTATAAACCCTCCAATACCAAAAGGTGGAGAAGTCAAATTCCCTCGAGTGTTTACACCCTTAGGGGATACCCTCGACAACATTTTAAATCTTCTGACAACATAGAAGAAAATTACACATCTTCTTCCACCAGCCAGCCCTAATGGATGGGGTTTCAATGCTGCTAGGAAATGTGCTTATCATGCCGGGGCACCTGGACATGATACTCAGGATTGTTGGGCCTTGAAACACAAGATCCAGAACCTGATAAACAACGGGGAGATCATGGTCCCCATACCAGATCAGCCCCACATACAAGACAACCCTCTTCCTCAACACAAAGAAGAAGAGGTCAACATGATCAATTGGAGCAATGGACAGAGTTCCAATTTCAACTGTGAATCTTCCCAGACCCTCAAAGATGATGATGACCGATGGGATTATGCCAAGTTTCAATTAACAATGGAACGAAAAATGAATGCTCTCTGCAAGCAAATTGAGCAATTGGCGGAACTGGTGACTTATCAGCATCAAATGACTCGTCAGTTAATCAGCCTGGAGCATGCTAGTCTCCTACCTATTGTCATAAATATTCCCTCGTCAATTTCAGAAAATGAAATGCTAGAAGACAACGTGACAAAGAGAGCAAATGCCAAAGCCCGTCGGGATTTTGCCAATAAAAAGGAGTTCATATATTTAGGCCAACCTATGGAGGAAATTCTTCATATGTTAATCAATGAAGGAAGGATCAGTTCCCTTCTACCTCCAATCAACCCCCGTTCGGGACGGTACAACTCTGATGGAGTATGTCAATATCATTCCCAGCCTCATGGTCACAAAGACGGAAGAATGCTGGGCACTCCGCCACCTTATTCAAAATCTAATCGACAGTGGTGTACTGCGCCTGGCAGATAACGACACTTTGTTATGGGCAAGTGAGGATTCAGGTCCTACTAAGTGGAAGAGTGTAGTAGCAGTCATATCCACTGAAACTGACGGGGTTAGAAAATCACTCGCAATGCCAATAATGCAACTCAAGGGAAGCAACAATCCCTTGAAAGTAGCCGCTCCCGAGCCAATCAACTTGACGTGCAGAGCAGAATATCCTATTGTTAGCTTGCGCACAGTTCCGTGGAATTATGGAGAAGGTGAAGTATCCACCTCACATACAACTGCTACAGTGTCGAAGGAAAATCCACTATATCTTCCCCACCGGGTGATGAAGCCCACCATCAAATCAAAGGGGAAAATACCCACGGAGAAGATTAAAAAATTCCTCTGCGATATGGGTCATAATGAAGCTACGGTGGTTTTAAGCTTGAAAGAAGCTCCACAACAAATATCAATTTTGGACATGGTCCTAACTTTCGAGAATCACCGGAAGGTCTTGCTAAAGGTTTTAAAAGAAGCCTATCTCCCGACATCAGTGGATACGGAAACGTTTCAACATCTGGTTGATCACATTTTAAACAACAATGTGATATCCTTCACTGATGATGACATACCGCCCGAAGGAACCGGTCATTGCAAGTCGTTGCACATTGCGGTCTTGTCCTCCGGATATATGGTAGCTGGAGTCTTAATAGATGGCGGTTCCTCTCTAAATATCTGCCCATACGCTACCTTAGTGAAGATGAATATCAATCTCAACCGAATTCGGAGTAGCCATACTATCATCAAAGCTTTTGATGGAGCCCGCATGAAATTCTCGAGAGTAATTGAGTTGCCAATCGAAATTGGTCCTCACACATTCTCGCGTATCTTTCCATGTGCTCAAGATAGATTCGGATACAACCCGCTTCAGGGATTCGACCATGGATTCATATGACTAGGCGGTCCCCCTCACCACTTTCATCAACAATTGAAATACATTATCAATAATAGCTGGTCAAGGTCAACGTCAACCGTAGTGTCCTCAACACGGGACATGCCGCTCATCAATGCCAATGAGGATGTTGAACCGGTCGGGCCATGCTTTGAAATAAGCAATACCCAATACCATGCTATTGGAACGCCATTGCCCGAACCCAAGATTTCTGCTGAGGTAATGTCGGCTACTTAAGAAATGATGTCGTTGGGTCATAAACCGGGACAAGGGTTGGGTAAAGATTGCTATGGTATCAAATACCCAATTCGATTAACCAGGCAAACTAGAACAGCTGGGCTAGGTTATTCTTCCAGTTCTAGTCACATGAATCCTCATAAGCATCAGCAGATTCCTTCAGCTTCAACTATGCGGCGTTTATCTTCGCCTTCAAGCTCTGAGTCCGCACAACCTCCCGAAAAGGTGCCAGCCAATGTAATGGCTATGTTATTTCCCAAGCCAGTGCCGGTAAAGGAGAAAGAAGTCTTTGTTCCAAAACCCGCAGTGGAAGAGGAGGAAAGAAGAATCAAGCAAGACGTCATCCGAATGATGTCAGGCATACGCATCATCGTTCATGATGAACATACAAACATATACACCCCAGACGATGATTGCCTAAATGTAATGGCCATCATCCAGGACAGGGAGGATGATGACAATACCTCCATCACTGCGGTCCACTCGAACTTTGCCCTTGCCAATTGGAACAACATTCCTTGCATTAGTCGCCAAGGGTAAAGCGAGCAGAAACTCTTTTTGCCCTGTAGATATAATAACTGCTTACTTTTTTGTACAATATTAGTAGTTTATTTTGTTAGTATGTGCTAACACTATGTATGATCAACACATTTCATATATATTAATTGAAAGCATATTTTGTTTCGTGAATCAATTTAGACGCGTTCTGCATTTCTGACGACATTTGCCTCTTCTCCACAAGGATTGTACCTTTGATGTAGAGATGAATTCAGCCTTGATGGATATACAGGATGACATTGAGATGCCTCCATAAATTTAAGAATGGGTCAAAGACAAACCCAAACCTAACCTTGATCAAACCACTTCTTTCAATCTCGGAACCTTAGAAAGCCCTAAGTTAATCCAGATTGGTTCAGACTTTACCTCAAACCACCGGAATGAGATGGTTACACTACTAACCCAGTTCCAGGATGTGTTTGCATGGTCTCATTAAGACATGGTGGGTTTGTCCACTGACATTATTCTTCATCGCCTTCCCATTAAAGAGGGATTCAAGCCAGTCAAGCAGAAACTCAGGCAATTGAAACCTAAGTGGAGTTTAAAGGTGAAAAAAGAAATTGTGAAATAATTTCAAGCCAGCATCATCATGGTATCTACATATCCTGAGTGGATATCCAACATCGTGCCCGTACCTAAACCTGGAGGGAAGGTGTGAGTTTGCATGGATTACCGGGACTTGAACAAAGCTTGCTTAAAAGACAGCTTTCCCGTTCCATTTATCCTAATTCTTATTGACAATACTGCGCAATACGACATATACTCTTTTGCTGATTGCTTCACAGGGTACCATCAGATCATGGTTGCTGAGGAAGATCATGAGAAAACTTCTTTCATCAGGCTTTGGGGAACCTTTTGCTATAGACGGTTTTCATTCGACCTTATCAATGTCGGAGCCACCTATCAACGAGCTATGATGGCTCTTTTCCATGACTTAATACACAAAGAGATCGAGATCTACATGGATGACATCACTGTCAAATCCTAGAAGGAGGATGACCATTTAGACTATCTCAGAAAACTATTGAACAGGTTGTGTAAGTACAACTTAAAGTTGAATCCAGCTAAATGCGCCTTTGGCGTTAAATCAGGCAAGATGCTAGGATTTCTAGTCAGCAGCAAAGGGATTGAGCTGGAACCTACCAAAGTCCAAGCCATCACGGAAATGCCCATTCCTCAGATAGAAAAGGAAATACGGGGATTTTTGGGAAGAATCAACTTCATTAACAGGTTTATCTCCCAACTCACAGCAACCTATGAGCAAATCTTCAAGCTTTTAAGGAAGAACTCCTCCATGAAATGGAATGATGAGTGCCAGAATGCCTTCCTTACAATCAAGAAACAGCTAGTCAAAGCTCCTGTGTTGGTACCACCTAGGGATGATGTTCCCCTATTTATGTACCTGTCCATAAGTGACAATGCCATGGGCTGCATGCTGGGACATAAAGACGATAGAGGTCAAGAATGAGCTATCTATTACCTCATCAAAAGGTTTAGCTGCAGTGACACAAGCACACTTTGATCGAAAAGACATGTTGTGCTTTAGTATTGGCTTCCATGAGGTTACAGAATTACCTCCATGGTCACACAACCCATCTCATATCCTGCATTGATCCTCTCAAATACGTGTTCAATAAACCCATGTTAAATTGCCAGCTTTCCAGATGGCAGTTGATCCTACAACAATTTGACATCGTATATGTGACTCAAAAGTCCATCAAAGGTCAAGGAATCGCGGATCAACTTGCCGCCGCACCTTCAGGGGATTTCAAACCCTTAGAAACATATTTCCCTGATTAAGAAGTAATGACAGTGCAGCAACACCATCAGTACGATACGCGCTAATCATGGAAGATGTATTTCGATGGAGCTCTTAATATGGAAGGATCTGGAGCTAGAGCAGTTCTAGTATCGCACGCGAGGAACAGATATCCGTTCATTGGGTCAAATTCTGCTTTGTCAGCACCAACAATACGGCTGAGTATGAAGGCTGTCTCATGGGGCTAAAACATGTCCGTTCAATGAGCATCAGACGGTTAACTGTCCTTGGAAATTCAGAGTTGGTAATCAGACAATCCACCGGAATCTATCAAACCAAGGAACTATATTTGCTGCCTTACCATCGGTAGGTTTTGAAGATGGCATTGAAGTTTGAAAAAATCTCCTTTCTACATGTTCCTCGTAATAGGAATGACTTCGCAGACGCATTAGCAACTTTGGCCTCCTTGATTCGCATATCAGACAAGGAACATTTGCCAAGAGTTATAATTTCCCTGCACAAGGCCCCAACCTATGGGAATTACGTTGGAGAAGTATCGGATGAGCTACCTCCCATCCAACATCCTTGGTATCAGCATATCAAGGAATATCTGCAAGATAGATCTACACCCGCTGAGGCGAGCCCGACTGAGGAAACGCAGATACATCGACTTGCAATGAAATTCTACCTGAGTGGAGATGCGCTCTACAAAAGAGATGCAGGACTAGGTCTCCTCGGATGTTTAAACAAAGATCAAGCCCAAAGGCTTATGGATGAAATCCATGGTAGAGTCTGTGGCCCCCTCCTTGTCAAGAAAGTCCTCAAGACAGGACATTATTGGCTATCTCTCAAAGCTGATTGCAATGACCACGTCAGGAGATGATATCAATGCAAGATCCATGGGAATGCTATACACGCCCCTCCATGGGAACTCTACAATATGATTTCACTTTGGTCCTTCTCAATGTGGGGAATGGACGTTATCGGGCCCATTGAGCATAAAGTCAGTAATGGTCATCGATTTATCTTCACCATGATCGACTACTTCACCAAGTGGGTAAAGCGTTCTCCTTCCCTGTGGTTACTAAAGAAGTCATCATTGCTTTCATCGTAAACAATGTCGTTTGTCGATATGGACAACTAGAGGTGATTGTGTCAGACAATGCTAAGAAACTCAACAACAGAATGATGGAGGAGCTATACGGTAAATTCCACATCAAACATCTTAACTCGGTCATCTATCATCCGAAGATGAACGGTGCAATTAAAGCGGCTAACAAAAACATCAAGAAGATTATGCAAAAGATGTCCGCCAACCACAAAGATTGGCCTGACCTATTGCCTCTGACTCTGTTAGCCTATAGAACCTCAATGCGTACTTCCACTGGGGCAACCCCCTACTCTTTAACCTATGGGATGGAAGCAGTACTCCCCATAAAAGTTGAAATGGAATCCCTCAGAGTGTTGATAGATGCTCAACTGGATGAAGACCAATGGGTACAAGACAGGTATCACCAATTGTCTCTAATAGATGAAAGGCGAACCGCGGCTATCTTCAATGGTCAATTATATCAGCAAAGGATCGCCAGATCCTACAACAAAAAATTCCGGCTACGACAGTTTAAACAACATGTCTTGGTTTTGAAGAAGATTTTTGACAACCAAGGTCAGGCTAAAGGAAAATTCGCTCCTAACTGGGAAGGCCCGTTTATTGTCAAGGAAGTATTGACAGGAGGCGCTATTAGATTGCAAGAAATGGACGGTGATGAATTTCCATAACTCATCAACTCGGACACAGTGAAACGATACTATGTCTAACGTTACCATCAAGCAAACATCCTGGTGTTGGACCATCATATCACCAGTCATTCCGGTTCTTTAACCCTTTACCACCTACAACATTCCTACACTTTGCCCATCAGGGAAACATACTTTTCAAAGCTAGCAGCCTTGCTTCCTCCTTTGCGTTCCTACAACTTAGGTCATCCCACCGCGGATTGAACCTCTTGCGCTTGTAGTTTGGCTACCCATACCTGAGATCAAACTTCTCATACCTACAGTTTATCCTCAACTTAGGATTAAACTTTCTTTTCCCCGCACTCTGACCTGCACATGGGATTACGCTTTTCTTCTCGCCCTGAGGGGCGAACTACGTCGACCTGATCTCCTCTTCAATAGGAGTACATAGGCAACCATTTCATATGGTCCGGTCGCAATAAAACAAAAACAACAAAAACATTTCTACCCTTACAAAAACAAAAACAACAAAAAACATTCCTACACCATTTCTTCCATACATAGTGTTGAACCTCATACACAAGGTTCGAACTATGCAAACCTGATCTCCTCTTCAAAAGGAGTACGTAGGCAGCCATTCATGGTGCGGTCTCACCCTCTACCAAAACACAAACCATTGTCAACTGGTACTAGGATCCTCCTTCAATCCACTACATTTCATTTGGCTTCAGACCAAAGGGATGGAATTACCTGAACTCCTCCCAAATAGGAGATTCGGCGACCATCTAAGCTGCGGTCATACCTTGAAGAGCAACACCAATCCATAAGAGGTGGAATTAACTAGGATTCTCCTAAATAGAAGTACTGGCGACCATCTATGGTGCGATCAATCTCAGAGAGGAAAGCCACACTCCTCTCCACATTTTCATCCAGAAACCAGTCCCAAGACACCAAAGATGGTAGGGATACATACAGATCGATGATCAATTCTAAACTATCCAGAGACAACTCAATGTCCATCCACCCAGGAGGAATTTAGAATACATCAAGATCACAAGCCCTGAAGTAGCAGGCAAAATATCAAGCAAGCAGCAAAGCATATTTAAAAGGGAAGTGATCCAAAAATATATTTCCCTGTCATATATATAATGTTATTTGATATATACAATGAAAATTATACATGACAAAATGGCTAAGCTAGTCTGTGTAGGTAAATACAAGCTCATCTACAAGTCAAGGTATATGCGAGCTAACAAGCCCAACATGGCGTCCCTCTCGGAAGACGGAGGCAAGGCTGTGGTCTCCTGTACGAGAATATACACACGACCCAATAGATCTGCAGCCATCTGCATGGTGACCATATGATCATCAATATATGCGCTCATCTATGCAATCATGCTCGTGGTAAGGGATCTCACGGCAGTACTATCTGTGATGGCTACATCCCGGGCAGATATGGCACTATCCCGCTCAACTATCACTGCGTCTCTGGCTGATCTAGCCTCATCCCGATCAACAACAGTGGCATCTCTACGAACCAATTCCTTGTCTCTCTCTGACAGAGCTGCGTTCCTCCCATTAAGGGCAATCAACATCATAGATCTAGCCTGATCTCTCTCAAAGGTCATCAGATGAAGACACTGCTCTAAGTACTGTGTCGAGTACTGAATCACAACAGTATTGGTACTGGGAGAATCTAGGAAAAATGCTGGCAACCCAGCAGCGGGCTCCTCCTCGATGTAGGTATCGATGTCCTCCATGGGCTCTACATCATCTGACTCGCTATCCGGTACTGCAAATACTGCTGCAGCCGATAAAATCTCTGTCTCCATCCTTGCGGAATACTCTGTAAAACAACCGGGATGATTGATAGAAAAAGAAGCTATCTCACGCTGATCCCAACAAGAGTACACACGGGATCGATCCTCTGCTGAGAGATATCGAGAAGATGAACGCTGACCTATCGCCCCCTCGAAAGGATGAAAATCCTGGAACTGGTCAAACTGTGACATCACGGCCAGTGGGTGATAAGTAGTCACGCCCCTCAAGCTAGCCAGAGGGAGGAAGTCGATGTCCGGAGCGTGAGTAATGAAGCTGTATCGTAAGCAAAGCCCCGAGCACGACAATATGCTAAATGGATCTCTAATATCTGCCAAAGATGCGGACCAAGACAGAGCATCTATAAACTCTGACGGTTGAAAGGAGTATGACATGGCTACATCATGGGTGAACCAGTACCCATGCAGTCTAAGGGTACCAACCGGTCTCAAGTGTGACATAAACCACACATACAACATGAGCAAACTCCTAGTGAACACTCCTGTAGGATAAGTGTAGCAATAGGACGCTGACCGCAGGGTCTCTGCTACAATCATAGGTACAATGGTACGGCCTTCTCTAAGAGCTCTCACATCCATGATGACACCAATGTCTATCTCATCCATATATCGTGGCATATAGACATACGACAGTACACACAGCAACAGTACATTAACTTTGGCCAAACGCCAGTGGTCCTCCGGTGTGGTGAAATCCTCGGAATGTCATGAATAGCTATCCTTCGAGCCAAATCTGTCGTACAAAAAATGCTGGGATATCACGTGGCTAGATGTTAGCTCATCCTGCACTACTCTGTGCCGCAATCCTGTGAGAGTCATGAATCGTCTACTCATATCTCCAAAAGCCAGATGCACGCAAGGTCTGTCTAAAGGCAGCATCGTCAATCGTGCATACTCCTCCAGAGTAGGAGTCAACTCATGGGTGCCAAATCGGAATAACTGCCTATCCGGTAGCCAATGCTCTATCATCCCGGCCCACAAACCCAAATGAGAACTCGAAACATCAATACAGATCGTGGTATCTTTGCGAATAGGCGATCTACAACCACCCCATGCTGTCAGTGACATGCTATCATACCACGATCGCATACCCAATACCACCACTGACGGTGGGGTATGATCTATGCGGCTAACTATCGAAGAAGACACCAGTGCGGGCCGTGTCATAAGACCATCTGTAAAATCCCAAATTTTACGAATAAAGATTTAATTTTCTAGATTTTTTTTTAAATATTATGGTGTGAATTTGAGATAATATTATAGTTGTGGGTAGCATTTATAAATTTTGCAAAGTATGAATGTTGTTATATAATATTCGATTGGTCGGGGAATATTCATTTTGTCGGGGAATATCCGTACGACGGCATAATCATTAGTGGACCCCACAACGGAATTATTGTCGGATTGAGAAAATGACAAAAGTATTTTATTGAAAATAACGGCGAAAGTTTTACCGTTAATACTGTTTAACTACTCGGTAGTAAAAGTACAATAATACGCGTGGTTGCATAGTAGCACACGGTATTGATTATTGATGCTTACATGAGAAGTCACTCAGTTATACTCAATTATTGCTATAGTAATTGTTGCATCATATCTCTCATATTATTGATTCGATTATTGTCACAGTATCATCTGCATTATATGATATATTATTAAGTTAATATTTGAGATGACAAAGTTATTCATATTATTAAATTGCAATATTTACAATGTCTGGAAGTTCTGTCAAGGAGAGGTTTGGTCACCTAATTGCGCGCCAATAGGGAGAAATCCTTAGTGGAAAGCCCCCTCTTTCCTGGGAACGACCTGGTTGATAAATATTATGAGTTATAATATTAATGATGAATGTTATTAATATTGAAGTTGTGCTCGAAGTTGAATTTGGAGACGCGAATGTGATATTTGAGTCCGGAACGATGAAATTAGTAAAAATAGACTATAAACACAAAATTTGCCAGTTTTTACTATTTGGTCAAAAGTTAACAGTTGACTTTTTTGGGCAAAGTCAAAATTCGAAATTTCAAAATTTATATTTTTGATAAAAAAAAGTTTCATTATGTTGGAATTATTTGTGTTAGTGAAAATGGACATTTATTTCGATAAAAATTGATGTCTGGAGGTTATTTTGACCAATCGGGTATTTAACAGGATAAATGAGCAATTGATTGCTATTATTTCACATGATTATAACTATTTGTTCACATGTGTATACTATTGTTTCACATTCTTGTTACTATTAGGGGAGTTGGTGCAAGATTGATAATACTTACATGACTTAGTTAAAAATAGAGGTATAGATGGAGGTACTATACTGTAATTATTTTTATCACATGATTAGAACTATTGAGTCACATGATTTACTATTGATTCACATTATTTAATATTAGGGTAGTTGGTGCAAATTTGATAATACTTGCAGGACTAAATTAAAAATGATGAAAAAGAGGAAGGTATTATACTGTAATATTTTGAGCCCCAAAACGTACAATTATCAAAACTATATTTTTCTATAAATAGAAGCTCATTCTTCCTTCATTTCTCACCAATTCACAAAAGCTTTAGAGCAATTATTATAGAGAGAAATTGTAGAGAGAAAATCTATAGAAGAAGAGAAGTCTGCTACCTCACTATTCCAGTATCCAGTTTTTTTAAGGTAGGGAATATTATTTGTTGTACTCGTAGGGAATATTATTTCTTTCTTATCCCTGAAGAGAACTTCTGTTATTCCATTCTTTATTATTCTGTTGGAATAACTTTGTATCTGCTGAACTACCCTATACTTGGTGAAATTCTTCCATTGTTCCATTCTTTATCATTCTCATTGGAATATCCCATGCATGCGTTTTTTTTACGCCGCACACGGTTCCGCTTTTTATTATTACATTAGAATATCCTGCACATGCATTTTACTGTAGGACTGGTTTCGCTTTTTATTGGTATTCTATTGGAATATCTTATCTCATGCATTTTACTGTGGGACTGATTCCATCTCTATTATTCTCATTGGAATATCCTGCTGCAAGCGCTTTTGTACGGGACCGATTCCGCCTTTATTATTCTCATTGAATATCCTCATGCATGCGTTTTTTACGCCGGACTTCGATTCCGTTATTTATTATTACATTGGAATAACTCACTGCAAGGGCTATCGCATGCCTGGTGATTTCTTTTGTTATTCCATTCCTTATTATACTTAGTTGGTTAAAGTTTTGACTTCTATACTCCATGAAATTAGTGGAATATCCTTGATAATTGCGCTTCATCCAGTATCTTTTCATGGAAATATTATTCTGAGCATTCATGAATTTTACTCTACAAAGCAGTATCATGTTGACAATTTAAACGTTATTGGTTCTTGGAAAAATTATTTCTTGAACTTGTTTTATTGATTTCTTATATCATTGTCATCATCCTCATATTTATATTTTTTGAAAGCCATCTGTGGCCTGTAGTGCATAGATGGACTTGGTATGATTATAACCAAGGATTATTCGGTGTAATCATGACCGTAATGTTACAAATGATGTGGTAAAAGTCCTCATTGGCCCGTAGTGCATTGATGGACAGTTGTTGGCATGATCATGACCATTAATGAATACACAAATATTCTTGGCCCGTAGTGCATGGATAATTGTGGTCGTGATACTAAAGAATATCCTTGGCCGAAAAGTGCGGGGTGATTCGATGATGTGAATTATTTATTAAAATTCGAGTCCCAAATGATAAAAGTGATGAAAACCTTTTAAATCATAAAAGATAGTAGATTTTATTCTCTAGTTGACTCTTATAATGGATTGCTTGTTCATTGCGAGCTTAAACTTGATGTTTGTTATATTGTATCGGTTTAACACTATTTAAGGCTAATGATAATTTATTCTGCATTATCTTAGTCATAATATTTCTTACCGGGCTAGTTGAGCTGTAACGACCCCAAAATTCATACAATTTATTTCTCGACTTTGGTCGTTAATAATACATTCAACCTCTAATTTTACATCATTAAACGATAATACAACCATTGAAATTTGCGGAATAATGAAAATTTTCTATTACAAACTATCCTCGTTCCCAAAACCTTCAACCTTTACATCTAAATATCTCATAATCATTTTAATACTACAATAGTTTACATTCACAAAACAATATTACAATTCAACATTAATACATTATTCGAAATCTTAAACATAGTTCAAATAATAATAACACAACCAAAGTATATAAATCTTCAAGTATCACATCTGATTCATGTCTTTCAAGTAACACATAACTTTACCTTGAATCTTGAACCTGCAAAAGTTGTTATTTGCAAGGTTGAGCTCGACAGCCCAGCAAATTTAACAGTCTATCATGTTTCACATAGCACACAATTCATGCATTATACATTTTTAATTTATCGAGTTACATTATACAACATGCATGTGCTATCACATATCACATATAAATTGAGTTCCATAACCCAATTAACTTGGTCATATTTGGACTTTAACAATTCATAAAACATGGTATGTAACTCACCACATAATCACATTTAATCCACAAACATAATATAACTGAAAAACTTGCCTTGATTGGAGATTGCCACAAAAGTTAACCTAGATTTCTCCACAATTCCAACAAAATTATATTTACATGTACACACATATTAGATAATTAAATATGTTACAAAACATGCATGTATATTCATCAATAATAATTATTAGTTTTATACAAACTAATATTATTTATTCTTACTCAAAATGAATATTAGATTATTTAGAAACTTAATTCGTTTTAATATTTTTACACCAAATAAAGGTCGCTCACATTTTAGTATGTAATATTTTACACTTTGAAGCTTCAATCATTTATATTCCACTTTAGGAATATCTTATGCATTTACTCATTAATTCGAGAAACAACTAATAAATAGCTTTTATAGTAAAATTCAATTTACTATATTATTCTTTTAATATAAATAATTTTTATATTATTATTTTGCCCACTCATGAGTCAACTCGGACCATTGTCTAATTTATAAACATTCTATCCCGTTAACACACTTACTAACACACTTACTGCATTTTTTATTTTGCAAATATTCACATTTTCATTATATATATTTATATAATAAGTATATATAAATCTTGGCTCAAAAACTCCATTTTGATCCCCACAAATCTTCATTGCATCACTTTTACGATTATTACAACTTTTTAATGGTTCTATGCTTTTTGTTTCGTTATAAAACCATTTTTCATGTCAATCCCGGCTTACATTCGCTTAAATATGCAATTTAATATTTAAATAATATTGTTATTGCATTATTTATGTCCGAAAAGAAGGTTTCATGACGTAAAATATCATATACAGTCAAATCACTTCTCTTGAACTTTATTAGATATAATATTGTCTTAAATTTAGCCCAATCACACTTTGGAATGATGAATGTCAAAATGAATTTCATCATGACTACATTCTACACGCCAAATTGTAGTTCGATATGCATGTTCGCTTATTTTAAATTCTTAACCCATTAATCGAATTTTGGTGAACTTCTAGTATGTTATAGACCTTATGACATAGTACATTTAATAATTTTCTAAACGCGAAAACAAGATACGAACATTGATCAAAATAGCACTCAAAAAGCTCCGCTTTGCGATCACAACAAGAAGATTTGCCATGCAAAGACGACGCGTTGGCACGGTACCATGGTTCTTTCACCAGATAATGAATGAGCCACTTTGCGATTTTCTCACACCTTGCTCGCTTATCGGAAAATTCCCAAATTTCAGTATGTTTTTCGTATCATATGAGACTATTTTTAAAAAATATGAAACCCCCATTTCGGGTTCATTAGGCAGCCCAAATAAAGCGTCAAAAGTGTACGTTCATAACAATTTTTTTTTTCACTTTCATTTCGATTTTACACTTTCTCGGTAAAACAGTAATAACTTTTTCGTTTCAAAACATTTTTGAGTAATTCTTGAGCCCACACGAAGCTAACTTTCGAGGCTACAACTTTCATTCTTTGACCATTTCCAAATTCAAAACACAGAATTCCAGAAAATTCGTGCAAGTGGACTGCTCTGAATTTGTTAGACAGATTTAACGCCACTGCTTTTAACGAGCATAACTCGTTGCTCTGAAGTCGGAATTAGTCCGTTCTGGAGTCTATGGAAAGCTTATTCAGTGTACTATAATACACCAAAATCCCAAAATTTTCTGGAAACCTATACTATCCCCGAATTTATGTTTTAGGGTCAGTAGTCACACAATCTCTCGGACTTTTTGTTTTGTCTCAAAAATGCTTCCTCTCTTGATTTTCTTCGCTTATATCTTTTAATTAGTTATATATAACATGTATGAATCAAAATTAAGTCTTAGCTTTGCCTAACTATGGGTTTTTAGGCTAAATTGCTCTTTTAGTAATTTAATCGAACATAATGAGTGCGTCAAAATTGTGGGTTGATTTCATAGCCATTTAGTTCGGTATTCACCCACATTTTTCCTCCTTATAACTCCGCACCACATACTAGCTCCATATCTCTAATTTCATCACTCTTAGGATGTTTCACAACTCGTAAAACTCAAAATAACATCTAACAAGATATGATGAGTTTAAGAGCTAAAATGGAAGGTTAGGGTTTTAAGAGCTTACTTCTTGGATTTCTTTCCTCTAAGATGTTTGATCATGTGCTAAGACCTGCTAGAATCTAATTTTCTTTCTCCTTGAACACTCCCGTAGCTTAAATCAAGTAAAATCACTCCACCCATGTCTCTCTCTCTCTAGAAATATGAATGTTTCGGTGGAGAGGATGAAGTAGGATGATTATGGAGGTTTTTAGGAGTTTGTTTTGTTGTTTGCTTGCTTCAATCTTGCTCAAGCCATATGAATCTCTCTTCTCTTGTTCCCTCTTAACTCTCTCTATTTTTGTTTTGCAATATGGGAAGGAAGAAGTTTTGTTGAGGAGAATGAAAAGGAACGGATGGAAGAGAGCAGGAGAATGGCCATAACACACCAATTAAAAGCATCGCCATAAAAAAACATATAACGATATCATAAATAAAATGTTTATTTTATATTTTATTTATTTTATTAATAAATCAAAATTTAAAATACAAAAGTTATAAGGCTCTCGCTTTGGTAAAACCTGCTTAAAATTAAAGACTTAATATACTTAAGCCTTGTTGGGTAAAACTAAATTAAAATCACTTTAATTTATTTTAATAACCACTTATAATATAATTATTTTTCACACTTCTATTTAATTAAGTTTTCATACTAAATTTAATTAATTCTAATAACAATTCATCGCATAATATAATAATTTATTTAATCATTATAAACTCTCTAACTTAATTATTAAATTAAATTAGATTATTATTTCAAAATAATTACTTTTCTTAACTCATTAATTATTTATTAAACAAATAAATAATCAAATCACATCAAATCAATTAAACAAATACTTATTCAACGATAAATACATCCATTAAATATTTATATAATTCAATAAATATTTAAATATTTAATTAAAATCTGGATTGTTACATCATTCCTTCCTTACAAGGATTCTGTCCTCAGAATCACAACTCAAACCACTCATTCGTTACATTCTTCCCTACTTACAAAGATTCTGTCCCCAGAATCAAAGACACCAATTAAACAAATAACTCAGAGTAATCTTTCATCATTTTATCTAAATATAAGTTTTATATTTCCTACTACATTCATTACTTTAACAAATTCTAGGTTTCATTTCATAACCTTCACTTGAACTCAATTATATTTTGAGTATTATATTCTTAACCCATTCATTTCCTTTTCTAAGAATCGCTATCATAAACACTCGGGATATTACATTCACCCTTTCTTCTAAGAATTTCGTCCTTGAAATTTTTTTATTCATTCAATCTAACAAAATAGATTTTACACTAATACTTCATTCATTCCTTGGGTTTTATAACCACTTCCTTTCCACAAAGATCGTTCTACAATTATTAACTTTTCTATTAAAAGTTTTACATTATTCATGATAACTCACATCCTTCTCACTTCAAAATTTCTTTTCTCACTTATTATTCAATACATCATTCATTCAAAGGTCGTATTCTACGAACTTACTTTTTCTAAGGAATACTTTCCTTTTCACTTCCATCTTGCGTAATAACAAGAATCCTCCACAATTGTTCAATAATTGGAAAGTAGTATGAATAACTCAGAATTTAAAAGATTCCAAATCATGATGAGGGTCACAAGACCATGAACTCTATTCTTCTATAGGTTTAATAATGCTTCACCCCTTTGCTCTTCACACTTTAAACCCTCTTTGCGTAATGTTTATCAATTACAAAGACCTAAAAACACCCTCCACAAGTACTCTAGGTGATCAACCTATTGTACATGTATTGTATACAAACATTTCAAGCAAAAGTAAAGTATAAACTAAAGCGCAACCCCTAATAATAGGGTTGTTCATCTCACTTTTCAACATCCGAATCCGCACCAAAAACAATTTGGTTTGGCATAACTTCTCAAGAAACTCTTGAATTTCATGAACATCTTTCAATATTTGTCTAGTTTATCAAATAGCATAGACCTCTACAACAATTCTTGGACATCAACCAAAATATACATATACATACATACATATGTATTCTCATATCTCAAAGAAATCTCAAAATATTTTATGACGTCATGATACCAAGACCAGATTTACAAATTCGCCGAGGATTCCGTCATTTGGTGATTTTATCATACTACATCATACCATAGTGGGCTGACGATCCTTAGATCACATCCAACACTAGGTAATACTACATTGATGACTCCATCATTTTTATCATCTTTGCACCAAGTTACATGATGCATTAATGATATAAAATACATTTTGATATATTGCAAATCATTTTTGTCTAGTCAAAAGCAATTAGCATAGACATACCTAATAATAACAAGATTTGTTGTTAAAACTCACTGGTTCCATCATTTGATCCAATGTTTTTCAAGAAAATAGAAGTGTAAACATCAGCACGAAGTCAATAAATTTTGAAAGTCTAGCATAGCTAGTAGATTTAGAGTACCTATGCTTCCACCATCAACTCCACTTTCTATAATGATCCATTGCTTAATAGGTCTATCTATTCCTATCATCCTCAATACTCCATTTAAAACTTATCTATACCCAGTTCGTCAAACTTACGACATGTTATGAGTTCAGGAACTTGCCCCAATCATATGAGTTTAAGAACTTATCCTAGTCAGACCATAGGCGTCCATTCGCTGAGGGCTTCAAAAACATACCATATAATTATGAGTCACGAACCTACCACAAGTATGATTTTTAAGAACTCGCACTTAACCTTATAATATTCTCTAACTATACTCTACCTATCTGTTATACACATGAGAAAAGAATCACCTTCTCAATGGTATATAGCAAATAGCGCGACATAAACATTCCAATGATTATCAATGTGATAAATCGAAAAAGCACAAAACCCTCGCCCATACAAAGGTTTCTACAACTCACCATCATCATGAGTCCTCAATTGAAATCCCACCTAACTCTATATTGCTTATAACTTGCTTTTTGCTCGATACGAATTCCTCGTATCACATCATCTATAACTCCTCATGAGTTATCTCGTAGTATTTCATAGTACTCCATCTTCATAGCATTAAGCTATAATTATTCAAACATTATAGACCATCTCTCTTTATAACTTAAATGTACTTCACGCCGTGATCTTATTCTATAATCATCTCCCTTAAAATTATTTTCTTAACTCGTGATCGTTTTGTTTTACGATCCTCTTTCTTTCTCTTTTTTTTTATCATTTACGACATTATTCGTTATCTTGGCTTTTGGAGTTAGGAAACTACCATTTCTTATCTTTATATCTCTTAGATTCTTCTTTGAATCTTCTTGTTTAAAAAAAAAATTCTTCCTTTAAGAATTTCTAACTTCATTTACATCTCTCAAAATTTCATTTGAGTTCTACACTTTAATCATACGTATCCATTTCTATACTTGGTACACATCGAGTCTCTAACAGTTTTAATATAGTACGCTGAGTGGTTTCCCACAAAAAAACCAACAAACTAGGTTCCAAGTTACTAGTTCGTATATACCTCCACTCTATTAAGGAATCGTTTAGCCTAGATACCATATATCAACTACGAAAGAGTACAATTGTACCACTTAGATATAACTCTCTATTTTTAACTTCTTTATCATTCTCTTTTTATAGACATTCTCTATTTATTATCACCATACATCCTTATTATTGGAGTTGGGTAACCCCACATTCATATTCCTTATAACTCTGCAAGATTCATTTTTTTTGAATCCTCTTACGCATGTTTTAATCCCTTCTTTATAAATTTCTTAAATTACTTCTTATTGTTCAAACTCTATCTGAGCTTATTCTTTCATTATCTTCACATTCCTTCTCTAAGGTTATAGCCTACTTGGTACTCTACCTAAGGTTTATAACCTACAACTTTGATACCAACAGTAATTAACCCCAAAATTCATACAATTTAATTCTCGACTTCTACCAAGTTAATAATACATTCAACCTCTAATTTTACATCATTAAACGATAATACAACCATTGAAATTTGCTAAATAATTAAAATTTTCTATTACAAACTATCCTCGTTCCCAAAACCTAAAACCTTTACATCTAAATATCTCATAATCATTTTAATACTACAATAGTTTACATTCACAAAACAATATTACAATTCAACATTAATACATTATTCGAAACCTTAAACATGGTTCAAATAATAATAACACAACCAAAGTATATAAATCTTCAAGTATCACATCTGATTCATGTCTTTCAAGTAACACATAACTTTACCTTGAATCTTGAACCTGCAAAAGTGATTATTTGTAAGGTTGAGCTCGAAATTTCAAAGAAATTTAATATCTATCATGTTTCACATAGCACACAATTCATGCATTATACATTTTTAATTTATCGAGTTACATTATACAACATGCATGCGCTATCACATATCAATATAAATTGAGTTCCATAACCCAATTAACTTGGTCATATTTTGACTTTAACAATTCATAAAACATGGTATGTAACTCACCACATAATCACATTTAATCCACAAACATAATATAACTGAAAAACTTGCCTTGATTGGAGATTACCACAAAAGTTAACCTAGATTTCTCCACAATTCCTACAGAATTATATTTACATGTACACACATATTAGATAATTAAATATGTTACAAAACATGCATGTATATTCATCAATAATAATTATTAGTTTTATACAAACTAATATTATTTATTCTTACTCAAAATGAATATTAGATTATTTAGAAACTTAATTGCTTTTAACCTTTTTACACCAAATAAAGGTCCTCACATTTTAGTATGTAAATATTTTACACTTTGAAGCTTAAATTATTTATATTCCACTTTAGGAATATCTTATGCATTTACTCATTAATTCGAGAAACAACTAATAAATAGCTTTTATAGTAAAATTCAATTTACTATATTATTCTTTTAATATAAATAATTTTTATATTATTATTTTGCCAACTCATGAGTCAACTCGGACCATTGTCTAATTTATAAACATTCTATCCCATTAACACACTTACTGCATTTTTCATTTTGCAAATATTCACATTTTAATTATATATATTTATATAATAAGTATATATAAATCTTGGCTCAAAAACTCCATTTTGATCCCCACAAATCTTCATTGCATCACTTTTATAATTATTACAACTTTTAATGGTTCCATGCTTTTCATTTGGTTATAAAACCATTTTTCATGTCAATTCCGGCTTACATTCGCTTAAATATGCAATTTCATATTTATATAATATTTTTATTGCATTATTTATGTCCGAAAGGAAGTTTCATGACGTAAAATATCATATATAGTCAAATCACTTCTCTTGGAACTTTATTAGATATAATATTGTCTTAAATTTAGCCCAAACACACTTTGGAACGATGGATGTCAAAATGTTATCATGACTACATTCTAAGATCGCCTAAATTGTAGTTCGACATGCATGTTGTTCGCTTATTTTTAATTCTTAACCCATTAATCAAATTTTGGTGAACTTCTAGTATGTTATAGACCTTATGACATAGTACATTTCATAATTTTCTAAACGCGAAAACAAGCTACGAACATTGATCAAAATAGCGCTCAAAAAGTCCACTAAGCGATTGCTTTCAACATTGATGATAAGCGCGACACACAGACGCGCGTCGGCATACAATACCGGGTCACGCCAGATAACGAATGAGCCACTTTTTATGATTTTCTCACGCCTTGCTCGCTTATCGAAAAAATCCCAAATTTCAGTATGTTTTTCAGATCATATGAGACTATTTTTAAAAATATGAAACCCCATTTCGGGTTCATTAGGCAGCCAAATAGAGCGTCCAAAAGTGTACGTTCATAATGTTTTTTTTCACTTTCATTTCTACTTTACCATCTCTCGCTAAAATAGTCATAACTTTTTTGTTTCAAAACATTTTTGAGTAATTCTTGAGCCCACACGAAGTTAACTTCCGAGGCTACAACTTTCATTCTTGGACCATTTCAAAATTCAAAACACAGAATTTCAAAAAATTTGTACAAGTGGACTGCTCCGAATTTGTTAGACAGATTTAACGCACTGCTTTGAGCGGGCATAACTCGTTGTTCCTAAGTCAGAATTAGTCCGTTATAGAGTCTATGCAAAGCTTATTCAGTGTACTATAATACCCCAAAAGCCCAGAATTTTCTGGAAACCTATACTGTCCCCGAATTTATGTTTTAGGGTCAGTAGTCACACAATCACTCGGACTTTTTGTTTTGTCTCAAAAATGCTTCCTCTCTTGATTTTCTTCGCTCATATCTTTTAATTAGTTATATATAACATGTATGAATCAAAATTAAGTCTTAGCTTTGCCTAACTATGGGTTTTTAGGTAAAATTGCTCTTTTAGTAATTTAATCGAACATAATGAGTGCGTCAAAATTGTGGGTTGATTTCATAGCCATTTAGTTTGGTATTCACCCACGTTTTTCCTCCTTATAACTCCACACCACATACTAGCTCCATATCTCTAATTTCATCACTCTTAGGATGTTTCACAACTCATAAAACTCAAAATAACATCTAACAAGATATGATGAGTTTAAGAGCTAAAATGGAAGGTTAGGGTTTTAAGAGCTTACTTCTTGGATTTCTTTCCTCTAAGATGTTTGATCATGTGCTAAGACCTGCTAGAATCTGATTTCCTTTCTCCTTGAACACTCCCGTAGCTTAAATCAAGTAAAATCACTCCTCCCATGTCTCTCTCTCTAGAAAATATGAATGTTTCGGTGGAGAGGATGAAGTAGGATGATTATGGAGGTTTGTAGGAGTTTGTTTTGTTGTTTGCTTGCTTCAATCTTGCTCAAGCCATATGAATCTCTCTTCTCTTGCTCCTTCTTCACTCTCTCTTTTTTTATTTTGCAATATGGGAAGGAAGAAGTTTGTTGAGGAGAATGAAAAGGAACGGATGGAAGAGAGCAGCGAGAATGGCCATAACACACCAATTAAAAGCATCGCCATATAAAAATATAACGATATCGATTATAAATGTTTATTTTATATTTTATTTATTTTATTAATAAATCAAAATTTAAAATACAAAAGTCATAAGGCTCTGCTTTGGCAAAACCTGCTTTGAAATTAAAAACTTAATATACTTAAGCCTTGTTGGGTAAAACTAAATTAAAATCACTTTAATTTATTTTAATAACCACTTATAATATAGTTATTTGTCACACTTCTATTTAATTAAGTTTTTATACTTAATTTAATTAATTCTAATAACAATTCATTGCATAATATAATAATTTATTTAATCATTATAAACTCTCTAACTTAATTATTAAATTAAATTAGATTACTATTTCAAAATAATTACTTTCCTTAACTCATTAATTATTTATTAAACAAATAAATAATCAAATCAATTAAACAAATACTTATTCAACGATAAATACATCCATTAAATATTTATATAATTCAATAAATATTTAAATATTTAATTAAAATCTGGATTGTTACATGAGCTCACCCTTTCTTTCACTGTTCTCTTCAGGAAATGAGAACACAGCGGGGACTAGTCGGGGAACAGAGTGATGGTCCTAGATGGTGCATTAGTAGTCCTCACCATTCTGTGAAATAGTGTGATAAAAATTGTAATGGGGACTCCTTTTGAGTTTGTATAATCTCTAGTAGACAATATTTGTATTCAAACTCACAGTTTATGTTTTGTCGTATTATACATGACCGTTGTATTATTAAGTAGTATTTGTATTCTGTACCATGTATCTGGCTACTCAAGATGGGTGATGTATACCTAATTTTGGGGGCGTCACACCATCCAGGGGTCAATGTCGAATATCTTCCGACATACATACATATGCATAACATGATACATGCATAACAAATAATGGATGGCAATATGATATAGGGAATGGAAAAAATGGTGCATACATTCCTAAGTATATCATCATCTAATACACCATCTCTATACATCTAAAAATACAGGGAAATGGGTCACATACACCCAACAACTACCTGTGGCACACCTATGTGGGTCCCACCCCTCCGGCTCGGTCCAGTTCGAGTTGCAAAGGAGTTCTTGCGGATTAGAAAAGTCAAATCGAAAATAAAAATGCCTCGCAATTGAGCAGAACTGCATACAATCAGGGTCTTCTCAGATGAGACTTTGAATATGTACATCACTCATTGGTAGTCACCTGAGTACAAGGCATACCCTACCGATGATCTCAGTTGTCACAAGTCACACACGGTAATACCTTATACAGGTCCGATGCCGCCAACTCCAGGTCATTACCCTCCGTATGTCCCCGACAAGGGTTACAACGTAGATCCCCAGTGGGGGTTACAACACACGTTCATCCGTTGACACACCTATCAATGAGGGTCAAGCAGCCTTGACATTATTTAAGCCGATGACAAGTAAACCCATCGAAGCATTGAGAGCTGTTCGATAATTGCGTACGTACTCATAAGTCCCCAGTAGATCCCCGATGGGGGTTACAATGTGAAGTCACGGCAGGGGATTACAACGTACATTCAAACCGTTGACACACATACCAAAGAAGGTCAAGCAGCCTTGACGTCATTTCAATCGATAGAGGTTAAACCTATCAAAGCTCTAGAGCTATTCGAGGTTTTCATACCCAACTGCTCATATTCCCTAGCATATCCCCGGCGGGGGTAACAACGCAATGTTTTGTTGATCTACACGACAGCAGCTGTCAAGCAACCTTAACAATCTACTCATAGAGTATCAGCCGTTGATTCACACGTCAACGAAGGTCAAACAACTTTGACAGTATATCCCGCAGGATTTTTCAGCCATTGATTCACGTGTCGGTGAAATACATGTCAATGAAGGTCAGGCATCCTTGACAGCATTTGTTGTTGTCAGTAAATCCAACAGGATTTTGACATACTCTGGCGATACTAACCAGAAAAAGGTCAATGTTAGCAAATAGGACAGATGATGGAATATGTTATACACATCCTCAAACAGATCAAGCTTTATCCCCACATATCTCTTACACATAAGAGATACATCTTCAGGATCAAGTCATAATCAAAGACACAGGAATTTGGTGATAACTTTAACATCAACATCCTAACAGATTAGGATTACACATCAAATCTGGTCATCATTACCAATCCCTAATTGAAGCAACAGGGAGCCGACAATCACCCCTAGCGTGTTGGGCTACAACCCCGTACACATACATCATACATTTACATCATGTTGCTATCTATAGTACCATGTTTGTCTTGTTATGTTTCAAGTGTCTAGGATTCTTTATCCTACCCATGCATCGCCATGCATGAGTATGATAAAGAGGGGCATCTGTAGAAACTCGAAATTTTCTGTACTACTGTAACTAACATTGCAAGAGGACAGATTCATCTTTTAAAAGGGAACCCTGAAAGACAATCCATATCCATACCGGATACTACTGAAAATTCAGCATGAACCCCGGATCACACTCTGGGAGTAACAATTCCAACCTCGGATATAACCCCGAGGCATGCAGATCCAATACCGGAACACACACTGGAGAGATGACCGATTAATCTCAGAGATAACCCCGAGGTATCCAGTCTTAGTCCCAACCAGGGGAATAGCCACCAACCTTGGTGATACCCCCAAGGAATGCAGTTTCGGCGATAACCCTAGAAATGCTTGTTTCAAATACGACCAACTTCAATCTCGGCGCTCACAATGAGATACACTGTACCAACCCAGCGATAACATCAGGAAGACAGACACACCTCAAAGATGATAATGAGGACCTTCGACAAATGCAGCAGTCCAATCTCAACGAAGCCTGAGCAACGTCTGCTTTATCAGCCTAATCTGGCGAGAACACCGGTGAGGGGCAACATCGTCATCTCGTCAACATGATGCCACGCCACGTCGTCTCAATATCTCTACGCAACGATGTCCCATAAGACTAATTAATCCCGAGTGACTATTGTGCGGGGTAACGGGTGAAAGTTGAAGCTTGAAGACCGGAGGGCATCGTTCCATCTTCAATTACTTCGTACAAACTCTAATCCCATGCCATCGTACAACTCTCAACAACGGCGATCAAAATAGGTCTCAGATACCTCGATTTAATGCCCAGATTGCATTTCGAAAGTTCGAGTGGACATTACAATTGCTCGAGTGCACGTGCCGAGACGACCCAACCCGAAAACACAGGCCCACCCGGTTTCCTCTGGTACACACAATGTGGCTCGACCACGTACACACTATGACTAAATTGCCTATAAAAAGAGGGCTTGGGCTGCCCATTTTGTAAGAGAAAAAGGCGAGGAAGCCCTGCCCAATTTGCTCTGCACTCACCCCATGCAGTGTACTTTCCCCTTTTAAACACTTGTGAGCTCATATATAGCCCTTTTGTACCTACAAAAGTCAGTGTTTACCCACTCTAAAGATATAGAAGCCTTTTTTGGCAGTCAGCTATAAGCCTTCTCACACACTTTAGAGTCTTTCTCTTCATCTTTGCAAACACCCTTCTACACGTTGAAAGTAGTGTTGCTTGCTTTTGCCCAAACTTCGGTCTTTGGTTTCATTTCAGTCTGTATATATACATATATTATATATATATATATTTATATATATATTGACTAACATCATCGAGTTATGCCTCGATTAAGCCTAGACTTTGGTCTGGAGCGTTTATTGCTTTAATATATATATAAACATTTATATATATTAACTGTGTGTCGAACTTTGTTCGATGAGCCTAGACTTTAGTTTGGAGCGTTTACTCGCTTTTATATATATATATATATATGAACTGTGGTCGGACTCTGTTTGATGAGCCTGGATTTTATATCTGGTGCGTTTATTTGCTTATATATATATATATATATATATACTTATATATATATGAACTGTGGTCAAACTCTGTTCGATGAGCCTGGATTTTACATCTGGTGCGTTTATTGCTTTTGTATATATATATATATATATATATATATATATATTCGTCTGCTGAGTTTCCTTCGTGGCGATTGATCATTATTATGACTTTATTTACATTTCATCCCTTTGAGTTTCCTTCGTGGTGGTTGGTCATATTCTGACTTTATTTATGTTTTGTCCTTTCCGAGTTTCCTCCGTGGTGGTTAATAGCTTTTAACAACTTTATTTACATTTCTGATCCCCCATGGAGGTGCTTCGTGGTTGGTGATCCTGTATGTATATATATATTTACAGCTTTTATATATATACCTGCTTACTGCTTTCATACAAATTGTAGTATTCTGTGCGCCTAGGAATCATGTGATCACAGATTCAGCCTATTGGATCTAGATTCGATTCCCGTGATGGACATTTTCAGTTGTAAGCAGCTTGTAAATTATTCTGTGGTGTGTGAATTTCCTCATATGGTTTTCATACCCATGAGGAAGTCGACATTATTTTGTACATTATTTTCTATACGGATGCCTCGCATTCGTAAAATAAAATCAATCAAGCCGAGCACTTAATAAAATGGGAGTGTAAAAGGTCTCAATTACTATTAAGCATCAGGGTTTGAAAAACCTTTTTTTTATAAAACATCATTGCTATATCTTGTTAAAAACTGAATTTTTACATAAATTCAAACCCTGTGTATATAGGTTCGAACGAGGCCTCGCACTACTTCCAAATAACAGCACATTGACCCATACACAAACACATTTAGATAATAATTTCATGAAAAGAGGCGGTCACCATGGTAACACGGATGTCGGGGGGTGCCTAACACCTTCCCCCCGCATAACCAAGTCTCCGGACCCTAATGAATCTCAGTTTCACCGACCCGTATAGCAGTGTCACATCACTGGGTTAATGTGCAAACCTTTTCTCGGTTGTGTTGGTACTACCATTTAAAAAACCAACTGGCGACTCTTAACAGTCCATCGTTGACATTATACATGTCAGACCTTTTTCACTTGTTTTTTCAAACAAATCCCACTTAAAATGAGAACACCAAAGAACAAGTAACGGAAATGGACATCTAAAAATCCCGACGTCAACAGGACTTACGGACTTAGTACCGGGATTTCCTTTTCAAAGTACTTATGAAATGCTCACAGTCTTGGACCAGAATTGATGTTTTACTAAATATTGTTGTTGTAAAATGTTTTGAATGAAAAGAAGTGTTATTTTGAATTATCGATAGTACTTCGTAACTATTTTTTCAGTTATTGAAGATTTATGATTCCTATGTTTCAAGCATGCCATTTTATTAGAATTTGTGTACTTATTGAGCTAGTTAGGCTCACCCTTGCTTGAACCATATGAATGTAGCTAAGATCGAACTGACCGACAGATCCGGTAAGGATAAAGGGAAGGCTAAGGCGAACCCTTAGATTACCTATGTAATAGTATAGGTTTTGTAATGATAATATTTTATATTATGACAATGACAAATGTAAAGGTTATAAAGAACCTGGGAGTATGTTAATATTATTTTGAATATATATCAGACATATTCGTTCTTTTGAGGCATTTTAATTGAATGTTTGTGTGAACAGTAGAACCGTGTAGCACCATATGTCGGGTTGGAAGATACCTGGATTTGGGGGCGTCACACCCACACAACCCATTTTGAGTCACCAAATACACACTACAAAATCAAAATACAAACTTTTCTATTTACAACTATTAAATTGTCGTGCGAAATACGTCAACACAAATTCTTAGAGTTTCAATACAAACAATGTACCGTATCCAGTACGACACTATCCACAGTCCACTTAAATTTTCAATACAATTATTACCCCACTATTTTATAATGTATTAACATACTTCTATAGTTTTGACCATCACTCCATTACCCCGCTAGTCCCAGCTACACTCTCATTTCCTGAAAAGAACAATGGAATAAAAAGGAAAAGAATGAGCTCAAATAGCCCAGTAAAGAATATTATGACTAACATAGTAAAGAATAAATTATCTATAGACTTCAATAATGATAAATTAGATATTTCAAGATTATAAGTTTTCAACGATAACTGCAGTGGAACAAGCAATTCATTAGAAGAGTTAAGTAGAGCATGATGTCAACTGTCTTCTATGATTTAAAAATCCATCATCAATATTTTATATTTGTAACACAAATCAATAATCCATGTTCATAATTATGCAAATCAACAGTTTACATTCGCACTACGTGTCCAAAAATTTCATTTGTATCACCAGTGGTCATGATCATGCCAAACACCAGTCCATCTTTGCACTATGAGCCAAAGAGAAATTTCACCACGAGCCTTTATCTGTAACATCAAAGGTCTTGATCATTCCAATACACAATTCATGGTTATAATCATTCCAATACATAATTCATAATCATAATCATACCAATAATAGTCCATCTTTGCATTACGGGTCGAAGATAACTTTTCATCACAATTTAAATATGAGGACGATGACAATGAAATAAAGAATGAATAGAAATAATAATAACAATAACATCAAGAATAAACATTAGAGATTTATAATTTAGTTTATCTAGAGTCCAAGAATGTCAAAATTGTCAACATGACGACCAAAACTTGGATTCAAATTCTAGAATAAAATAAATAAGATTCCCAATTCAACTATAACATGTAAAATACAATAGGCAGATTCAGGTGGAAAGATATTAGATGAAGTGCAAACTATTAAGTAAGTTTTCAACAGTTTAGATATTTTCACTGTTTTACAAAAAAGTTGTAGAAACGAATAACAACTTACCATAATATGGAGTATGAAAGAAAATAATATTCCTTACGAGTATTGAAAGAAAATAATATCATTTACCTTAATAAGAAACCAGATACTGCAATAGTGTAATAGCAGAACTTTATGTTATTAGTGTGTGTTAGCTTCTCAAATACTCCTCTTATTTCTCTTTTATTCTCTCTCTATAGTTTTCTCTCTATATAGCTTTCTCTCTCTATAGCTTTCTCTTATAAGTTGTAAGTAAAATATGAAGAATACTTTCTTCTATTTATAGATGAACTTTAGCTTAGCTCTTGTAATGTGAAGAGGCAAGTGACTTGACTATTGGTAATGTGAAAAGGTAACTGACTTGACCTATGGCATTGTGAAAAGGAAATTGGCTTAACCCTTGGCAATGTGAAAAGGCAACTTGCTTTACCCTTGGTAATGTGAAAAGGCAACTGGCTTGACCCTTGACAATATGAAGAGACAGCTGATTATTTGTGAAGGGGTAAGTACTATTGGTAAAAGTGACTCTTAGCAATGTGGTGAGACCGTAGCTCTTGGATGATCTGTGGGTCCCACAGAAGAAATAAAATTCACATAGACAATAATATTATGGGTTCCGTGGACAAGCCAAACTTACAAAACACCACATATCACCATTATTTCCTTCGAGTGTCGAAAATTTCCTTCTAATGGTTATGTTACGCATCACATAATTAATTAACACATTTTTTATTCCTTCAATAATTATTTACTATTGATATTATAGACTAAAAATACTGACAACAAGATCGTTCCCAGGAAAGAGCTTTTCAATAAGGATTTCTCCTTATTGGCGCACAATTATATAATCTAACACATTTCCTCGACAGAACTTCTAGACATTGTCAATAGTGCTAACTAGTAATATCCTTTCAAATAATACGAATTACTATGCCATGACAATTATTGATTTTATAATGTGAATCATTGTGCAGTTGTTATTATGACAATTATTGAATCAATAATTTGAAATACTATGCAATTATTAGTGTAGCAATTAATGAGTCAATAATCAAAAATATTGTGCAATACCGTCTGCTACTATTCTTTTATTATCGGGTATTTTAATAGTTAACGGTAAAAGTTTTGCTGTTAATTTTTTTAGAAAAATATTGTGCAATACCGTCTGCTACTATTCCATATCCGACAGTTATTTTGTTATGAGGTCCATCAATGATGGGTTATTTTGGCGCCATCGTACGAATATTCCCCGACAAAAAGAATATTCCCCGACAAAATGAATTTTTTCCGACAAACTGTTTGCTTCGTAAAATTTTCACATATCACCCATAACTATGACATTTATTAAATCAACACCTTACTATTTAGAAAAAAAATTCTTATTCATAAAAGGTTGGGGTCTTACAACCTCCAATCCTTATGAAATTTCGTCCGCGAAATTGATGTATGTACCTGGCATTTTGAAGAGGTGAGGATACCTTGCTCTCATTTTAGATTCTAACTCCCAGGTCATTTCCTCTGTATCATGATTTCTCCATAAAACTTTGACTTGAGGTAAAACCATTGAGCGTAGATTATGTTCCTTCTTATCCAAGATCTTGATAAGTACTTCCTTATACGTTAAATCAGTTGTTATCTTGTCTAGTTCTAATTTAATAATGTGGTTTGGGTCTTTCACATATTTACTTAGAATGGATATGTGAAAAACGTTATGAATACGAGACATGCTTGGCGGTAAGGCTAGTCAGTAGGCCATAGTTCCTACTCGGTCGGGGATTTCAAATGGACCAATAAATTGAGGGTTGGTCTTTCCTCTCTTTCTGAATCTCGTAACTCCTTTCCATGGAGAAACACATAATAATACATGGTCTCCGACATTAAATTCCACGTCTATTCGATGAAGATCAGCATAACTCTTTTGTAGATCATGTGCTATTTGTACACGTTGCCGTATCATTTGAATCTTTTTTATTTTCATGTGTACCAACTATGGTCCCAATAATCCTGCTTCACCCACCTCATCCAAACATACTGGAGAACGACACTTTCGTCCATAAAACGCCTCGAATGGAGCCGTGCCTATGCTTGATTGATAACTATTCTTGTATGAGAACTCCACCAATGGTAAGTACTTTTCTCAACTTCCTTTGAATTCTAGTACGCAGAATCTTAATAAATCTTCAAGAGTTTTGAATAGTCCTTTCTGATTGCATGTTTGTCTAGGAATGGTATGCAGAACTAAATCGTAATTCAATGCACATAGCTTTCTGCAAGCTGACCCAAAATTGTGAAGTGAATCTAGGGTCTCGATCAGAAACTATGGATATTGGCATACCATGTAGTCTTACAATCTCGTTTAAGTACATATGAGCAAGACGCTTAAGTGAGTAGTTCTCTCGTATATGTAAGAAATGAGAAGACTTAGTTAATTTATCGAGAATGACCCAAATTATGTCTAAGCCTTGAGAAACCTTAGGAAGACACGTCATAAAATCCATATTGATGTGTTCCCACTTTCATTCTGGAATCTCAAGTTGTTGCAATGGACCCTTTGGTACTTGATGCTCTGCCTTGACACGTTGACAAGTTAGACATCTTGAGACAAACTCTGCGGTCTCTCTCTTTTGTAGATCTTGTGTTGTTTGTACACGTTGTCTTATCATTTGAATCTTTTCTATTTTTATGTGTACCAACTGTGTTCCCAATAATGTTGTTTCACCCACCTCATCCAACATACTAGAGAACGACACTTTTGTCCTTAAAGCGCCTCGAATGGAGTCGTGCCTATACTTGCTTGATAACTGTTCTTGTATGAGAATTCCACCAATGGTAATTACTTATCTCAACTTCCTTTGAACTACGCAGTGTCTTAATAAATATTCAAGAGTTTTGAATAGTCCTTTCTAATTGTCTGTCTGTCTAGGGATGGTATGCAAAACTGAATCATAATTCAGTGCCCATAGCTTTCTGTAAGGTGACCTAAAATCATGAAGTGAATCTGGGGTCTTGATCAGAAACTATGGATATTGGCATACCATGCAGTCTTACAATCACGTTTATGTACATATGAGCAAGACGCTTAAGTGAGTAGTTGTCTCGTATATATAACAAATGAGCAGACTTAGTTAATTTGTGGACAATGACCCAAAATATGTCTAAGCCTTGAGAAACTTTAGGAAGACCCGTCACAAAATTCATATTAATGTGTTCCCACTTTCATTCTGGAATCTCAAGTGGTTACAACGGACCCTTTGGTACTTGATGCTCTGCCTTGACACATTGACAAGTTAGACATCCACGATCTCTCACTTCATATTGCTCCACCAAAATATATAATAATCCATAATTTTAATTTGTAGTTTTAAATATTTATTAAATTATATAAATATTTAATGGATGTGTTTATCGTTGAATAAATATTTTTTTAATTTGATTTGATTTGATTTGGTTAATTATTTGTTTAATAAATAATTAATGAGTTAAGGAAATTAATTATTATGATATAATATTCTAATTTAATTTAATAATTAAGTTAGAGAGTTTATAATGATTAAATGATTTATTCAAGAATTGTTATTAGAATTAATTAAATTAAGTATGAAAATTTAATTAAATAAAGTGTGACAAATAATTATACTATAAAAGGAGTTATTAAAATAAATTAAAGGAGTTTAATTTAGTTTTGCCAAACAAGGTTTAAAGATATTAAGTGTTTAATTTTAAAGGGTTTTTCCAAACGGAGCCTTATGGCTTTTGGATTTTTGAATTTTAAATTATAATAATATAAATAAAATAAATAAAAATATAAATAATATATATTAAATATGTTATAACTGACATGTAATTATTATTATATTAAGTATATGGCAGTTTCACACGTTTGGGTTTTAGGCGTCGGGTGTATTTGGTTATACGTGAAAAAATATTTGGCTTAAGCCTAAGAAAAGAAAAGTAAAGAAAAGGTTTTCAGAGAAGAAAAGTTGTCAGAGAATTTGAGAGAGTTTGAGGGAGAGAAGGCTGGGATTTTAAAAGCAAGTTCTGAGTTTTCAAGCGATTCCCAGTGAAAAGACTTTCAAAGCAACAAAAGGTATTTTTCCATAATCTTAACACTATATACGTTTTACGTTCTCTGTGTTCTTGATTGTAATATAAAGTTTTTACAAAATTTTCTGTAAACCATGTTTTTATATTTGGTTATGAAATTATGTGTATTTGTAATGGTAATTGTTATAACTAGTATATATATATATATATATATATATATATATATATATATATATATATATGATTGTATGCTAAATTACATATACCAGAAAGAAATTGGTTTTTATAGTGAACATATGTATGGCAGTGACTTGTAAGAGTACCATAATTGGTATTTTATTATATGATAATTGTAAAAATTAAATTGTGATTATATTAATTTGGTATGAAATAAAAAGAAAGTGATTCCAAGGAATCAAATTGGTATTACAGTGTTCATTGTGTCAAAAAATATCAAAAATGGAGTTTTGTTGGTTTAAGATTGGCTTTCAAGGATTTAAGTTTTCTGATATTGTTGTTTAGTGGTTTTAAATTAGTATATGTATGCTTGGTAATGTTTATGTGTAATTTACATAAGTTATACGTGTTAATTTAGCTTCTAGAAGCCATTAAATCGTTAAGAATTGCTTTCTTATGTTCTTCGTGTTGGGTTCTGTGAGTTTTGGCTACTCAGCGCCAAAATCAGTGCCCCAGCTCTAAATTTCGTGCCTCAGCTCCAAAGTCAAAGCCGAAGCTTGACTTTCGTGTCGCAAAGACCGAACAATGGCACGGGATTCACGCCATGAAGCGCCATCACCACGCCAGAATACGTACCGTATCGTAACCTGGCGTACAGCAATACTTAGTTAATAGGTCCAGGAATGACTTTTGTTTTGTACAAAAGTCTGTAATTGCTAATATAACGCAATACTAGGACTATTAAAAATATAAATTTGTTATTGTGGTATTATAGTACTATGAATGAACATATAATTAACACTTAACGAGTGTTGTTATTATTTTAATTGATGTAACTTGATTATGTGATTAAACATCAAACCGTATATGAAATAGATACTTATTATGGATAGTAGCTAATTGTGTCTTAATGGCATATGATTAGGATATTGAGATTTAAATTATTACGGTTTAATCTACGCGCAATGCTAGTTCTCTAAATCTATTGTTACATTGTGCAAGTTTACTTATCCTATCTCGGTTATATTGAGCAAGTTACTCTTGTTTTTAACTTATTTCGTTGAGCAAATTATTGTTTCTAGTTTAATTACATTATGCAAGATTTTTAAGTTTACACTTTCGTTGAGTTAGTTTTATTGTTATTATTGAGAAAGTTTCTTGTATCTAGTTGTTCATGATGATGCAAGATTTCTAAATCTTATCTTTTGATATTGAGCAAGTGTCTCTAATATGTAACTTGTTTTTTATCATGCGAGTTCTACATTCTGATATTCTAGTGTTGAACAACTTTATCGTTCAAATTACTATTCACTATGCATGCTTAGTATTCAATTCTCAATAACCTTGACTTAATATTGTTCAAGCAAGTTATGTTATGATTATTCAATGTTTATGCTATTAGATTATTCCTAAAGCATGACCTTAATTTACAATGTCGATTCAGTTATGATTATTCCATAGCATAACGTTATTAACTTTTTATTCAACTAATCCTTAGTTGATGACCGTTGAATTCTAAATTACCTTGAAATGTATCCAAACCAAACCTACTTTGGTGCGTACTTGTACTCTAAATACTGAGATGAACAACCCTATTATTAGAGGATAATTTACGCTTAGCGTTGAAATATTTGTGCATAATACATTGTACGAAGGGCTGATCCCCCTAAGTACGACGAGTCCCTATAGTCTTATGACTGTGAAAGTTTAAGTTGAAAGATTACTTATAACTATAGACATAGTTCGTGGTCTTATGACCCTCAGTTAAATATTTTATGATTCTGATTACCATTGATAAAACATTTTGTTTAGTTCCATTGTGCCTATTAATTGGCAATTATTGTAATTATTTTATTCATTATTATTTCAAGTGAGCTTTGTTTACTCATTCTTGCTTATATAAACATTACAGCTAAAGTTGAGAAGGTCGATGTACCTAGCACCAGTAAGGGAAAAGGAAAGATGAACAAGTATTAAAGACTTGTAACATGTTGATATTTTATTATCAGACTTTATTTTAATGATTGTATTGAAGTTATTTAATTTTCGCATTTGAATGATTGTATTTAAAGGTTAGATAACCTGGAAGATTTTTATTAATGTAATCCTTTATGGGAAGGTTTATTATTCAATTTTATTATGATTGGGTAGTTAGATATGAATGTTTTTTATAAAGTGAACACCAGATACTGTGGGAATGATGTACCCGGATTTGGGGGTGTCACAAAATATATGTCGAAGATCACGATACATTTTTGTACTTCCAAAGTGGATTGCAAACGGTGTATTATATGTCTCCGTCATGATTTTATAATTCAAATAAGGGTCGTTAGGAACACAAAGTCTAGAGCTTACTTGAAGTATTCCTTCTTCGTTGATTCTTACTTCTGGAACATCACCTTCTTATACTTTCTTCTTCATATTCACCAGCTCTGGGTTGTAGCTTGAGGAACTTTAACTCTATCGATTAAAGTCGATTATACTCGTATGGTTGCAATCTTCACATGGGTCCCTTGAGTCTTTAACCTTATCCTTATCCTTTGTAAGTCATATAACATGGGCCTTTGTGTTGACAATATCGCACTCGTACCCGCATATAATCTTCTACTCAATACATCAGCTACCACATTTGCTTTTCTAGGATGGTATTGGATGGTATGCTCATAATCCTTCAAATGCTCAAGCCAACGTCATTGTCGCATTTTGAGTTCCTTTTGGGTGAAGATATATTTGAGGCTTTTAGGATTTGTAAAAATCTCCACTTTCTCCCCATACAGGTAGTGTCTCCAGATCTTAATGCGAAAACGACTGCTGCCAACTCTAGATCATAAGTAGGATAATTCCTCTCATATTCTTTGAGTTTCCGAAAGTCATAAGCTATGACTTTTACATGTTGCATGAGAACACAACCTACCTGAAGCATCGTTGTAGATGAAAAATCATTCTGATCTAGATGGTATGGTCAGAACAAATGCTGAAATGATTCTCCTCTTGAGTTCTTGGAAGCTCTTTTCACACTTCTTGCTTCATTCGAATTTTGTATCTTTTCGAGTAAGCTAAGTTAATGGAGTGGCAATTCAAGAAATTCCTCCTATGAATCTTTGATAATAACCATCTAGACCAAGAAAGCTTCGTACTTCGATTATTGACTTTGGTTGCTCCCAATTTAGTATCGCTTCAATCTTTGTTGGGTTGACTGATATTCCATGCTTAGAGATCACGTGCCCAAGGAATGCTATCTCCTCAAGCCAGAACTCACACTTCTTCAACTTGGCATGTAGTTTGTTTTCATGAATCTTTTGGAGTATCGACCCCAAGTGTCACTCATGATCTTCATGACTTTTGGAGTATATGAGGATGCCATTAATAAAGACCACCACGAAATGATCCAAATTTTCCTTGAATATTCAATTCATCATATCCATGAAGGTAGCAGGACCATTAGTAATTCCAAAAGACATTACTAGAAATTTATAATGCCCGTATCGAGTTCTGAAGGCAATCTTTGGACTGTCATCAGCTTTAATTTTATACTGCTGATATCCAGAATGGAGATCGTTCTTTGAAAAGAATTGAGCACCTTGCAGTTGGTCGAATAGGTCATCAATGAGAGGTAACATGTACCTATTTTTGATAGTGACAAAGTTCAACTCCTGATAGTCAATGCAGAATCTCATACTCCCGTCTTTCTTCTTTACGAATAAAAGAGGAGTACCCCAAGGTGAGATACTAGGGCGTATGAAGTCGATGTCTAACAATTCCTGAAGTTGGACTTTTAACTCCTGAAGTTCAATAGGAGCCATTCGATATGAAGTCTTGGAAATGGGTTTTGTATCAGGTTCATGGTCAATACAAAACTCGATTTCATAGTCTGTAGATAGACTAGGAAGTTATTCGGAAAATACATCAGGGAATTTATTAAGAACAGAAATATCATTGAAATTTGACGTATTTTTGTTTAAATCGGTGACATGGGCTAAGAAAGCTTGACATCCATTTTTTAATAAACGAATGACTTTATGGTTAGAGATGACATTGATTGATTTCAATAGTTTGGTTATTTTAATTAGCATAACAGACTGAATAGGAATATGAAAATTAATGACCTTAATAAAATAATCAATTTTAGCATGATGGGTAGTTAACCAGTCAATTCCTAAAATCACATCAAATTTAAATATTTCCAAAAAGATGAGATCAATGGGTAAAGTGTGCCAATTTGAATAAAATAAGATTTATAAATAGTGGATGTAATGAAGGTTTCTCCTAGCGGAGTTTCAACAGATAAGTCAAAATCTAATTTCTCTGAAGTCAAGTTCAAACGTTGAGCACAAGCAAGTGAAATAAAAGAGTGGGTAGAACTAGTATATAATAAGGTATAGACTTCATGAGAGTTTATAATAAGCTTACCGGTTATTACTTCATCCAGTTTACATGCCTTTTGAGAGGTTATGACAAAAGCTCTCCCCTGCACCATAGACTTTGACTTGTCCGTAACATCCTTTGGTGTCACCATTACAGCTGGACTTGATTTTGTATACGGCACAATCGAACTATGTGGCCTTTGTCGATGTCGGGATTTTTATTTGTCCCTTTTCTGTTCTTCTCTTTTGGTGTTATCATGTTAGGTAAGATTTGTTTGAAAAAACAAGTTGTGAAAAGGTCCGACATGTATATGTCGACGATTGGACTGTAAGAGTCTCCAATTGGTTTTTTAAATGGTTGTACCAACACAACCGAAAAAAAGTTTGCACATTGACCCAGTGATATGACATTGCTTAACGGGTCTGTGAGACCGAGATTCATTAGGGTCCGGGGACTTGGTTATGCAGAGGGAAGGTGTTAGGCACCCCCCGACATCCATGTTGCCACAGTGACCTCCACTTTTCAATTAAACTGTTATTTAAATGTATGTGTGTGTGGATCAATGTGCAATTATTTGGAAGTGTGATATGCCTCGTTCGCACCTATATGCAAAGGGCTTGAATTTTTGTGTAAAAGTCAGTTTTAACAAGATATAGCAGTGATGTTTTGTAAAAAGTGGTTTTGAAACCCTTGTGCTCAATAGTAATTGAGGCCTTTGATACTTCAATTTATTATATCCAGCTTGATTGCTTTTATTTTCGAGATGCGAAGCATCTTCGAGAAAATAAGATAAAAAGCAGTGCCGAATTCCTTGTGGGCATGAAAGGCTTCTAAGGACATTCAAACACCTTGAATAATTTACAAGCCGTGTACAGCTGAAAATGTCTATCACGGGAACCAAATCTAGATCCAGTAGACTGAATCTGTGATCACATGATTCCTAGGCTCACATGATGTAGCAATTTATATGAAAGCTATAAATAATTATATATATATATAAGCTATGAATATATATATATGTGCAGACAATCAACCACCACGAAGCACCTCCATGGGGGATTGCAAATATAAATAAAGCAGTAAAAACCCAATCAACCACCACGAAGCACCTCCATGGGGGATTGAGAAAATGTAAATGAAGCAATAAAATTATCAACTGCCTTGAAGTAAACTCCAGGCGGGAAAAAATTTAAATAAAGTTCTAAAAGGCCACGAAGTAAACTCCAGGCCTAACAGAAATGTAAATAAAGCGATAAAAGACCACGAAGTAAACTCAAGGCCAGACTGAAATATAAATATATATATATAAGTGGTAAACGCACCGAATGTGAAATATAGGCTCAATCAAACAGAGTTTGATAACATATATATATAAGTATTTATATATATATATAAAAGCAGTAAATGCTCCAGATGTAAATCCAGACTCCTCGAACATAGTTCGACCACAGTTTATATATAAGTATATATATATATATATATATATAAAAAAGCAATAAATTCTTCGGATGTAAAATTCAGGCTCAATCGTGGCATAAATCGATGATGTTAGTATATATATATATATATATATAAATATATATGTACAAAAAGAAAAAAAATCCACGGACCGAAGTTCGGGCATACACACGCAACACGACTCTAAACGTGCAGAATTGTGTGTGCACAGTAGTGGAGAAAGGCTTTAGAAAGTTTAAGAAGTCTTACAGTGGACTGCCAAAGAAGACTTCAATGACTTTAAATGGATGAACACTCGGCTCCCGCCGGTAAAAATATAACAATATAGAAGCTTACAAGTGTTTAAAATGAGAAAGTACTCAGTTTATAGTGTGTACAGAGCAAACAGGACAGGGCTTTCTCGCCTTTTCTCTCTTCAAAATGGCTGCCCCAAGCCCTCTATTTATAGAGGGAGGAGCCACAGTGCACTGCGCAGCATAGCAGCAGATGCACTCAGCAATGCCAGGTGCCCTGCTCATGCAGTCCCCGCCTGTCTCTAAATATGTGCACGTGTGAAACGTGATGTTCGCTCAAACTTTCAGAAATTCAATACGGGCATCTGATCGAGGTGTATAATACCTTTTATGGCATGCTGTTGTCGAGAGCTATATAATGACATATGATTAGAAGTTGTACGAAGTCAGGAAGATGGGAACATGCCCTTGGTCTTCAAGCTTCAAATTCTATCCGGTGTGCTGTCTTGTGCAGTATTCACTCGGGATTCGAGCTCTTTTGTTCTTGTAGGACACGTCTATATAGAATGTATGTTTGAATGTTGTTGAGACGACGTAATGTAGGATTAAGATGGCAAATGATAGTTTTTCCCCTCACCGGGGTTATCTCTGGTTTGAGCTATTTTAGCGGTCGTTGCTCAAGGTTATCTCTGAGATTGGACTGTTGCAAATGTTGACCGTCCTAAGGGTTGTTTCTGAGGTGTGCCTGACCTCCCAGGGTTATCTCCAGGCTTGGGGAATTAGTGCCTCGGGGTTATCGCCGAGTGTTGAAGCTGACTGCTGGAAGCGGAAAAGAGCATTTCCAGAACTGCAACTGTATTCCTCGGGGTTATCTCCGAGGTTAAAACTGAAGATCCCGGGGTTGTCTCTGGGACTGTGATGGAATATCTCGGGGTTGTCTTCGAGATGGAAAAGAGTGGGTATCCAGAGGTTTTCTCTGGGACTAAGTTGGTTGTCTTCCAGGGTTATCTCTAAAAGACGATTCTACCGTCCTGCAATGTTAGTAACAGGAATGCAAAATTTTGAGTGTCTATAGATGCCCCTCTTTATCATATTCATGAATTGTAACAACATGGATAGGATAAAGAATACTAGACACTTGAAATGAAATAAGATATTCATGATGCAATGTACTGCAACATGATGCAAATGTATTATGCATGTGGTTTGTTAGACCGTTTTCCAACAGGATGTGATGACTGTTACTCCCATAACTTGTGATGGGTACTGGAGTTATCACTGAGAACCCTGACGAACTGCTTGGATGTGTGCTCCAAAGTTCTTAGGAACTTCAAGGATGTTGACGTTGGGGTTATCACCATAGTCCTTAATCCTTGGTACATATATTTCCACCATAGATGTTCCTCTTATGTACAAGAGACTCAGTGGGGAAATACTTAGCCTTTTGAGGATGTGTATAACATATTCCCTCATCGATCCTCTACGATGAGGATATTTTTCCCTGGTTTGTATCACCAAGTCTTTCCAGTGTTCTATTGGAGTTACTACCAACAATTTGTGTTGGTCAGGGTTGCCTGACCCTCGTTGAAATGTACATCAATGGATTAAATCACTGCTGAGGATAATGTCAAGGCAACTTGATATGTGTTGATGTACGCATCAACGGTTGAAATCATCGGATGGGTTCTGATGCTTCGATGGGTTTACTTGCCATCGGCTGAGTGCTGCCAAGGTTGTTTAACCTTCGTTTATATGTGCATCAACGGCTGAAATCATCGGATGGTTTCCGATGCTCCGATGGGTTTACTTACCATCGACTGAGTGCTGCCAAGGTTGTTTGACCTTCGTTGACATGTACATCAACGGATGAAAATGCGTGACACCCCCACCGTGGATTGGAGTTGTGACGCCCCCAAATTCCAACCTCAACTTGGTCACTCGAATTCGGTTCATCATGTGCTCAAAGTATTACCATAATAACTAAAATCATATATTTACAACGAAAGATCTAATTTAGAATAATATGCAATGTTTTATTATAATTATTTCCCCAAATCTCGCAACCTACAGTGCTTAATAGATTACATAATAATATCGAATAAATACTTATTACATAATCATGTATAAGCTTAAACATAGTCTGGAAATAGTCTTAATACAACCTAATCAATTTAAACTTAAAAGGGACAAGCTAGTCTGTAGCCTTGCCCTTGCCCTTGTCTTTTCCAGATACACCTCCTTGTTCCGCCTTAACTGAAAGGTTTTCAATAAGCAAGAATTAGCACAAATTGCTCAGCAAGTAATATACAACAAGGGTAAAGAGTTTTATAACACAAGTGTGAAATATCAAAGTATCATCTCTATGATAGTTTAGAGTTTCAGCATAATATCATGAATAACGAATATCAACAATCCTTGGAATAAGAACAATAATTCAATATAAATCAATTGATATATATTAAATCAAAGACTATTAAGGTATACGATTTGATCACAATTTATACTGAGCAGTCACTAAGGACTATTGAACATCTACTAGAATTACCAATATTAAACTGATAACCCAAAAGAATCAAGTACTATAGAGGATCAGTCTACAATACTCTAAGTTATGCATAACACCACAATAATAATATACTCATGTGTTGGGGTTTCCAACAACATACATTCACCTTACCTTAAGGGTTGTTCAACTCAGTTTTCAAGATTTTTGCACCAATCAATTGGTTTGGATAGTTTTATAAACATGCATATAATCTAGCCGAATCAAATGGCATAGATACTTTCACAATATTCAAGAACAATACTAAGTTCACTTGAATAATAGTTTTTCTCAAGAGTTTAACGAACGAGCTCATTTAAACGAATAAGTAGGACCATAAGCTTACGATATTTATTGAATAAGTAACGCAAGAGTTAACATACTTGCACAATGTACTTTGAGTATGGTTAGGAAACTTGCTCAATAATAATTGGAGTATGTTTAGGGAACTTTCTCAATAATAATTGGAGTAAGTTTAGGGAAACTTGCCTTACGTATAGTTTATCCACGTTAAGAAATCAACACTTTCGAATCCTATTTATAGCGTATTATATGTTCAAGGTGTTCATTAGCTAACGCAGTCTTTAAACAAGCTTGAAATGATTCAAGTATGCATATATTGTACAAAATCAGTTTATACATTATCACAAGTTCACCCTACGTAGCTTTGTTTTGATATTATGCAAACATCCTCTTGGACTTATCATTCGAGAGTTAAAATTAACCTTCATTTACACCACATAGCATGCTTCTTAACACATTATATAGCATATTAGTCATTTATTACAAGTTAAAGTAATCATATAGGCATACTTCAAACATCAGTTCAAAATCACAAGTCATTTCGATCATCAAGACGGCCAGTAGCAATGCTTATGGCTAAGTTTAGATCTGGCATAGCAATTGCTGTCCCTCTCGCTAAGCTTAGACTCATTCTTGCCTTGTGGCTTCTATCCGGCTTGACTAAAACTATCACACATGTTATATTTGTTATGTTAAAGGTCTTTTCATGCTTCTTAAGTCAACCTAGGTTCCTTCTTTTATAATAAAATTCTAAATTGATTATTTCACAATTTAAGGCCATTCAAGGTCATGAAACCACCTAGTCTGTCATGATTGCTCTCTAAACATACAAGGTAGTCATAACACTCATATTAGACATGCTTGTGAGTATTCATAACACATATTTGAAACTAACACCGCCTTAGTTGGAAATATACTTCGTTTACATTTTTCTTGAAACATGATACATAAGCATAGCAGATTCTATCTTCCAAGGTAGTGCATTAACATTTGTTTATAAAGGTCTGATTCTATCTTCCAAGGTAGTGCATTAACATTTTTTTCAAAAGTCGTATTTTTCCTTTGTAAAGTTTACAAATTCGTTCAACATGTTCATGTTTGCTTACTAACCTCATAAACACCAACTAAAGGTTTATTAATGCATTTCTAAGTCATACTAACATGCTTGCAAAGTTAGTATACATACACAATAAGTTCGTTCCTAAGTCCCTAAATTTATGTTAAATTCTACACTTTCGTTAATCATGCCAATCTAGTCTAAACATGCTCACACTGGTTCACATATCTATATATACCCCTTACACATGTTTGCATGCTAGTATATGTCACAATGATTGACTAATGCTTGGCAGATTTCAAAACAAAACTCAAAACAAAATTAGGAGGTCAAGTACACATGCTACATACTTAAGTATAAATCCAAAGATAGTCAAGGTGTCCGGTTTAAACTAAGTAGCGCTCGCTTTCAAAGATATTGTTAGCCCAACCATAAAATTTACTCATGAAATCATTCCTAAACACTCATGTATCAGTTTAAACATGTTTGTAGGGTCATATAACAACTATATAATCAATACCCAACCTTATTAACATCCAATTTCACAAAATCAAGAATTTGGATTTCACGAACTCAAACTCCATTTTGTACAAAGAATGAAATGGAAGCAAGGAAAAGAACTTATACCTCTACAATTCTGAATTAGCTTGCTCCTAAGGAACTCCCAATGTCCTAGAATGCTCTCAATCTCTTAAAAATTCTCAGCCAACTCAAGCAACACAAAGAATAAAGGGAAGTGTTCATTATATAGGAAATCCATTGACCATGCCAAGCCATTGTTCAAGAAATCAAACCAAAGGATGAAAGAATTGCATGAAGGTTAACAAGGAGATGGTGATTAGTTGGTGATTTGCATCATGACCACCACTCCCCCAATGATTATTAGTTAGGAGGTTTTGGAAGAAAAGGAAGAACATAGGCCTTAGCCTTTGTTCTACACGTGACTGGAAAATTTAGAGCAAATAGGACTCTCAATTTGGGACAATCCAATATAACCCAACATTCTTGTATACTCCTACCCTTTTTACTCTTATGTTATATTTTAATACACATATCAACCATATATTATAACCTAAGGTCACAATGTGACTTAACATTTCAAGGTAGTAGATGTTATGCAATATCCATACAATCCATGTACATTTTATCACACTGGTACACTTTATTAAAATAATAGTTTACAATATGCTCATGGTATATTATTTTAATATATACCCATATACATATTGTCACATAGATATTTCATAATGTATTTATAACATATAGTTCCAATATGTTTAATCACGTTGCCTCATACAATATAGTTCTACAAGACTTAATATATAGCCACATAAATGTCACACCACACTATATAGTTATATTTTTAATCGCTTCTCATGTGCCCATGACAATCAATATAATCCTTATTATATTAATAACTTACTTATTTGTTTTATGTCAAATAAATAGATTATTCACTCCTTGATTAATTACCACCAATAATATTTAATCTATTTCTTATTGATGAAATTATGGATTTTCATAACCATTAATTATCGATAATATTCTTATCACATTTCTAGATATATTGCAAATAGTACTAATCACATATTATTAATTAATTACAAAGAAATCAATATTTTCCCACGATTACTTAATATTAATTAATGGTTTAACAATTTCGTTGTTGGACAAAACATAATTCATTGCAATATACTCATATCATATGGTTTCATCCATGTTACTCATATAACATTAATGTCTGCAATTCAAGGCTTAAAGAGAAAAGTAACCAACTCAAATCGATCATCGGGCGTATTGCTACCATTAGATTGTATCATTGGACGGCAATTGCATCGCATCGCGCCCTGACAAAGGCTGAAGACAAGTATAGCTTCAAATTTCATGCAAATTTTCACTGCTAAACTTATTATATAAGACATGAATTGATGTCCACAAAATGTTACTTTGTGTCTACAAGCGTATTTGATTACTTATATGATATCACACGTTCAACGCGATTATACTTCCAAATTCCCATTTTAATTTGCTTAATGGATTTCCTCGTTTCATGATATGCCACACATGGCATTCCACAAATCCTCATTATCAAATCACTTTTCTTAATACGCATTGACCTAGCACGAATCAATTGCATTAACCAACACATAAAACAATAACACTTATATTCACATAAATAGTATTTCCATTAATATATTCATTTTATAATACGTGGAAATTCTCGGGTATTACATCATCCCCCCCCCCCTTATAAAAAATCCGTCCCGGAATTGCTACAAGGTTACACAAATAGATGGGGATAATCCCTCATCATCCTATCTTCTAACTCCCACGTAGCCTCCTCAACATCGTGGTTACGCCAAAGTACTTTTATAGAGGAAATAACTTTATTTGTCAAGGTTTGCTCTTTCCTATCATGAATTTGGACAGGAATCTCTTCGTACGCTAAATTCTTCTCCACTTGAATGGGTTTATAAGAACTCACGTGCTTGTAGTCAGGATTGTAAGGATGCAACACGGATATGTGAAACACGTTATGGATGTGCTCCAACTCAGGTGGTAGTGCAACTTTGTATGCTACTTCGCCCACTCGCTTGAGTATCTCGAACGGTCCTATGAATCTTGGACTCAGTTTTCCTTTCTTGCTGAAATGGATCCTTCCCTTCCCTGGAGATACCTTCAAGAATACAAAACTGCCTGTTTCAAAATCTCGGTCTTGCCGATGCAAATCGGCATACTTTTTTTGGCGATCTTGAGTTGCCACTAGTCTAGCCCTTATTACTGTCACCACATCTGCGGTTTATTGTATTAACTCTGGTCTGAGTATTCGTTTTTCCCCGACTTCATCCCAACATAATGGCGTTCTGCACTTCCTTTCTTAAAGAGCTTCATACGGTGGCATGTCGATACTCGCATGGTAACTATTATTATACGCAAATTTGACTAAGGGTAGGTGGTCGTCCCAATTCCCCTTGAAGTCCATCACGCAAGTCCTAAGCATGTTTTCTAGCGTTTGTATTGTTCTCTCACTTTGTCCGTCTGTCTGAGGATGATAAACAGTACTTAACCTTAATTATGTTCCCATCCTCTCTTGCAAGCTTTTCCAGAATTTTGACGTGAAACGCGAGTATCGGTCAGAAACAATCGATACTGGCACTCCATGCCGTGAAACAATTTCCTTTACGTCTGCATCTCGCTTAATCGATTCAAATCAGAGGAATGATCTTGATCGGTAGAAAATGTACGATCTTTGTAAGTCGATCCACGATAACTCAAATGGCATCCACCCCTTTCTGTGTGACCGAAAGTCCTACTGCGAAATCCATCGTAATATGTTCCCATTTCCACTCTGGTATTTCCAACGGTAGTAGCAACCAACTCAGCCGCTGATGCTCTTCTTTTACATGTTGACAAGTCAAACATCTACCAACACACTCTGCAACTTCCCGTTTCAAATTGGGCCACCAAAAATGTTGCCTCAAGTCTCGATACATCTTTGTGCCTCCCGGATGAACGGAATATGTCATATTGTGTGCCTCGTGCAAAATCTCCTCTGTCAACTCGGTTACCGCCGGTACCCACACTCTCCCTTCGAATCTTAGGATACCGTCTTTATCAATTCAAAATTTTTCCTCCTCATTTTCCGTGATCCTTTTCCTGATTCTCTTACATTCTCCATCTTTCTCATGTGCTTCCTTTACTCTATCCAACAATATCGGACGAGCTTCTATTATAAATAATTTTTCTTCAGACCTCTCGGCTCCTTTCACTTCTATTTCCAACTTTTCCATATTTCTTATTAACTCCTCCTGAGTTGTCAGTTGAAATAATTTATCCCTTCACTTCCTACTCAGAGCGTCGGCAACTACGTTTGCCTTCCCCAAGTGATAAAGAATTTCACAGTCATAATCTTTTATTAATTCTAACAACCTTCTCTGACGCATATTCAACTCCTTCTGTGTGAAGATATATTTCAGACTTTTGTGGTCTATGTATATCTCACATTTTTCTCCGTACAAATAATGTCTCCAGATCTTTAACGCAAAAACTATTGCCGCTAACTCTAAGTCACGAGTAGGGTATCATTTTTCGTAATCCTTCAATTGTCGATATGCAATGACTTTTTCATGCTGCATCAACACACATCCCAGTCCTCTATGCGATGCATCACTATACACTACAAACCTTCCTGTATCATATGGTAAGGATAATACAGGCGCGTCGCTTAATCTCTTCTTTAACTCTTGAAAACTCTCTTCGCATTTGTCGGTCTAAACAAATTTTACTGTCTTTCTCGTCAGATTAGTTAACGGGGTTGCTATCTTAGAAAAATCTTGGATGAACCTTTGATAGTACCCAGCTAACCCTAAGAAACTTATCACCTCCGTTGGTGTTCTCGGTTGTTCCCAACTACTTATTGCTTCAACCTTTTTGGGGTTTACTGAGATTCCATTCTCATCCACCACGTGACCTAAGAATTGAACCTTCTTCATCCAAAATTCACATTTTTAAAACTTTGCATACATCTCTTCCTTTCGTAGTGCCTCCAAAACAATCTTTAAATGTTCGACATGTTCTTCCTCTGTCTTCGAGTAGATTAAAATGTCGTCGATGAAAACCACTACGAATTTATCCAAGTATGGCTTGAAAACTCGATTCATCAAGTCCATGAATGTTGTCGAAGTATTAGTTAAACCGAATGACATTACCAAGAACTCGTAATGTCCATAACGGGTTCGAAACGCAGTCTTTGGTATATCTTCATCCCGCACTTTTAGTTGATGATATCATGTTCGTAAGTCGATCTTTGAGAAACATTTCGCTCCCTTCAGTTGATCAAATAAGTCATCTATCCTCGGCAATGGATATCTGTTCTTGATCGTGACTCTGTTTAAATCTCGATAATCGATACAAAGCTTCATCGATCCGTCCTTTTTCTTCAAGAATAACACTGGTGCTCCCAAAGGAGACACACTCGGTCGAATGTAACCCTTATCTAATAGCTCTTGGAGTTGTATCATCAATTCCTTCATTTCTACTGGTGCCATACGGTATGGAGCTTTCGAAATTTATGCCATTCCCGGTGCTAAGTCTATTACGAATTCGATTTCTCTGTCTGGAGGAAGACCAGGCAGATCGTCCGTAAACACATCTTGAAATTCATTCACTACGGGTATATTTTTTATTTCTACTCCATTTTTTTGAGTATCTACGATGTAACCTAAATAACCTACACATCCTTTCTTTAACAATTTCTTGGCATGCATCATCGTAACACAACACGATTGCGTAAGCGATGAGCTACCATGACACACTACCTTAGACTTACTCGGAGTCTGATGGTTCACACACTTGTTCTGACAGTCAATTATCACTGCATGGGTATATAACCAATCCATTCCCAGTATTACGTCAAATTCTCCCAATCTAATAGGAATCAAGTCCACGCTCAGTTCATGTTCTCTAGTGTTTGCGTGACAATTTTGATTAATGTGTTCTACAAGAATTATCTCCTTATTCACAACTTCTACATTCAAGGAATCTTCTAAACGTTCTCGGGGTGTTCTAAATTTACTAGCAAATTCTTCAGATACAAAAGAACAGGTGGCACCCAAATCAAATAATGCATAAACATTTATATTATTGATTGGGATTATACCTGACACCACGTCCTTCGCAGCTACGGCATCCTGGATGGTCATGTTAAAGGTTCGAGCAGTCGATCGGTTGGGTTATGCAGGTCCACCAATCATTAACTTGCTTCCTCCTCCTTGGCCTCCGCCAGCTCCACCGCTTCCTTTCTTCGGGCAATCCTTTATCCGGTGCTCTGTCGATCCACAAGCAAAACATTCTATAATCTTCTTTGGCTTTGGGCAATTTGGCGAGATGTTCCCCTTTTGGCCGCAATTATAGCAAGTGGTTTTTCCCTTCCACCATTACCCTTGATGGCTTCTTCCACATTTGTTGTAAGCTTCGGTCCTCTTCTTTAAGTTTCCCTGGTGACTTTCACCTTGGTTATTGTTTCGGTTGTTATTGTTGTTGTAGTTGTTTTTTTCTCATTTCCTCTTTCCAGAATTACTCCCTCCACTGCTGCTTCCTCCACGATGCTCATTACCAGTGTTCTTGTTCTTCTTCTCCTTATGATATAGACTTAAGGCCTCACTGCCACCTTTCGCAATGACTGCCTTCTCTAAAAAGGTCGTAAAGGAATCAATCTGGAAGACTGATACCTTATTATACAACCACGGCTTCAATCCTTGCTCGAAGCGTCTCGAATTCCTTTCCTCATCCCCAACTTGGTGTTCCGCAAATTGCGCTAGTTCATTAAACTTAGCAGCATATTGCGCCACCATCATATCTCCTTGTTTTAACTCTAGGAACTTTACTTCCATCCTACTCTTCATACTTTTTGGGAAGTAGTTCTCGAAAAATAGCGTCGTAAACCTCTCCCATGTTATCATTCCTTCCCCCGCTCTCTGCTGATTAGTTTCCCACCAATAGTTTGCTTCGCCCCTCATCATGTATGTGGCAAATACTATCTTCTGGTTTTCACCCACGCGAGCTATAGTGAAGGCCTTCTCGATCTCCGTGATCCAGGTTTACGCAACTATCGGGTCAGTAGTTCCTGTGAACTCTGGGGGTCCTACACTCTTAAAGTCGTTGAAGGTTGTTACTGGGCTAGATTGGGGAACGGGTGGTACGGTTTCGTTTCTTCCCCTCAGAGCTTCTCCCAATAAATCTACCAGTTGATGTATAGGATCTACGGGTCATCTCTCATCATTAACTGACTCTTCTTGGACAGTTATTCTATGTCTGGGTGGCATTTTTTGCATCATAAAATTTTTCATCTTATTTTCTAACTATCATATTTAGACATTTTTCAAATGAAAAGAACTAAAAGTTTATAACATTTATATTCATATGCCAAATGGTTACAATACACGTTCTTTTCTAGCATACTGCTATAAATGAAAACACATATCCCCTAACATCACAAAAGACGGGGACACCACTAGCTTACTACCCCTCTAACATTTTTCATAAGTTCGGGTTACCATCATCTCGCATCTTACACAAAAGATTGAGATTACAACAACATATTAACAACACATAAATAAAACTACTATACTATTGAGCATTCCCCTCTAGACTTAATCTAACATTCCACGCTCCACGGCGCTCTGATACTCCTTCTGTGTGATGTGTGCCACCATATCCCAACTTATGGTATGTCGGGTCTGTCCTTGCTCAGCTGGGTACTGATTTACCCCATCGATCAACGTCTCCATAGCCATGTGTAGAGCATAGCCCATCTTGTTCATCTTCCTCCTCTTGCACCGCACCTCATCTTCTAGATCACCCACTCTATCATTAGAATCCTCCCACTTCTCCTCGAAGTGAATCCTATCCATCACTTCTATCCCTAACTGAGTTCAGAGAGTCTCATTCTCAGTCCTCTCATTCAAAATCTTCTACTCCATTTCTTCTTGCTTCCTTGTTAACTCGACGTTCCTCGCCACCGATCGGTGAAACAAGGCACCCATCTGGATTCCTGCCTCCTTACGGTGAGCAATTTCTACCTCCATCACCTGTATACTAGTTGCCTCACAAGAGTCTCAGTCTCTAATTCCTCGACTCTACATCCTAACTCCAAAATCTGTTCCTCATACTCTCCTAGCATCCGATCCTTAAAAGTAGACTCGTCGGAGTCCTCTATAGGCTCGGGTTCCTCCTCCACGGGTTCCTCCTCCATAGGCTCCTCCTCTGGATCTGACTCCTTAGGTAGAGGCCCCATCTCCTCCTCCTCATAATCATCATCAATAGGGGCACCTACCGATATAGGCTCCGCTATCAAAGGTGTCTCATAGACTACGTGGATATCACGCGGCTCCTCCTCTACTACTCGGCTAGGTCCTCCCATGCCAGTCATCCTACAATCACCAACATAAGACAAGACAAACAACAACTCCATCAGAAGGTTAAATAAACATAAGTTTATTGTATAGAATGAAGTTACATTTTATAACACACTAAGTCTCTCAGGGAAAACTCTACATGAGTTTATCCCTTTCCTAACTTTTAAGTTTTCTTAAGCTATAATCTAAGGACTCTCGTTCCTAAGGTTTATAGCTACAACTTTGATACCAACATGTGACGCCCCCAAATTCTAACCTCCAGTTGGTCACTCGAATTCGGTTCATCACGTGCTCAAAGTATTACCAGAATAACTAAAATCATATATTTACAACGAAAGATCTAATTTAGAATAATATACAATGTTTTATTATAATTATTCCCCCAAGTCTCGCAACCAACAGTGCTTAATAGATTACATAATAATATCGAATAAAGACTTATTACATAATCCTACATAAGCTTAAACATAGTCTTGAAATAGTCTTAATACAACATAATAAATTTAAACATAAAAGGGACAAGCTAGTCGGTAGCCTTGCCCCCCTTGCCTTTGTCTTTGCCAGATACACCTCCCTGTTCCGCCTTAACTGAAAGGTTTTAAAAAAGCAAGAATAAGCACAAATTGCCAAGCAAGTAATATACAACAAGGGTAAAGAGTTTTATAACACGAGTGTGAAATATCGAAGTATCATCTCTAAGATAGTTTAGAGTTTCAGCATAATGTCATGAATATTGAATATCAACAATCCTTGGAATAAGAACAATAATTCAATATAGACCAACTGATATATATGAATTCAAAGACTATCAAGGTATCCGACTGGATCACAATTTATACTGAGCAGTAACTAAGGACTATTGAACATCTACTAGAATTACCAATATTAAACTGATAACCCAAAAGAATCAAGTACTATAGAGGATCAGTCTACAATACTCTAAGTTATGCATAACACCACAGTAATAATATACTCATATGTTGGGGTTTCCAACAACATACATTCCCCTTACCTTAAGGGTTGTTCAACTCAGTTTTCAAGATTTCTGCACCAATCAATTGGTTTGGACAGTTTTATAAACATGCATATAATCTAGCCGAATCAAATGGCATAGATACTTTCACAATATTCAAGAACAATACTAAGTTGACATGAATAATAGTTTTTCTCAAGAGTTTAACGAACGAGGTCAATTGAACGAATAAGTAGGACCATAACTTACAATATTTATTGAATAAGTAACGCAAGAGTTAGCATACTTGCACAATGTACTTTGAGCACGGTTAGGAAACAAGCTCAATAATAATTGGAGTATGTTTAGGGAACTTACGATTCTTCATGAACGTTTCTACCGTTCCTAACCAAACAAGAAGCAACTAACTTATACGCGATGATTTTAAGCTTATCCATCAACAAAAATTATTCTACGATGGTTTTAAATTTGTCCATCAACAACGTTCTTCGTGTTCTTCGCATGTTCTTTGTGTTCTTCGTTCATTCTTCATTTTAATCGATATATTGGATTACAATTTCACTTTTTATTGGAATTTGATGTTATAGAATATCATTCCTTACTTATTTCACCTACTCATTCATATAATCAACTCGAATCGTTCTAATTCATTACGAATCTTATACTTCCTTGAGAAATTTATAAACTAAATTTCTAATTCTTATTTCTTTGTTTTCTCATGTTTTCAATCATATGAAATCATTTCTAATATCTTTTACTTGTTATTCTCATTAAGATAGGTTGTTGAACATAAACACTTAAGAAAATTTATACGAGATAAGGTTTTGGATTACCTTTTTCCATTAATCTTCTCCTGTCGGACAAAGTTTGTACACGGCCTAACTTTTCCTCCTCCTTCTTCTTCTCATCCGACCACTCCCTCTCTCTCTCTCTCTCAAGTGTTCAATTTTCAAAATGCCAAATAAATGATTTAAGCTTACTATTTATAGAAAACCAAGGCTAAGAGTATTTTTGTCATTTTGCCCCCTTAACCTCCTTACTATTCACACCTCTATACTATTCCCACCTCCTCAATAAACCTCCTTACTATTCATGAAACTTCCCTTGGAAGTTTCGTGGTTCCGTCTTTCGGGTTTCGTCCGACAGTTTTAAAAACTGCGATTCTCAAAATCCAAATATTTTTGGATATTTCGTCATTCCTTTATCGATTAACTTTTAAGTATTCTTCGGATTTCCAAAAAATTGAATTTTTTTTTGGCGTTAAGCGTTTTCCTTCACATTTTACCTTAGCGTAGTTAAATGAGTGAAAAGTACATAGTAGTACTTTTCATCATTTTTATTTCGTCCGATTTCTGCACATTTTTCGAGAATAACTTTTATCGGTTTATTTAACTTTTCACGATATATTATCGTCAAATCTTTCGACAAAATGTCATTTTGACATACTGAACTCTCGGAACGGCCTAGGTTATTCAAACCCTAACCGTTAGGGTTTCGTTTGGTAAATGGTGTCTATTTCGTATTTTTCCCCAAAAATATTTTGTACCCGAATTTTTTTTATTTTTGTCTTGAAAATTCTTACTCGATCAATCTAGCTCGTAGCCAGAATCCTCCCGACTTATAATCATCCTAGTTATATAACAACTAATAAACACATTTTTATTAATAACTAATTCTTTAAACTTAAATTCTGGACAACCCGAATTTCCGGGTCGTCACACTCTTCCCTCCTTATAAAGATTTCGTTCTCGGAATTTCTTAAAACCACACCCTTACCGGGGTCATCACATTCACCCCTTCTTCACAGTATTTCGTCCTCAAAATTTTAGTCTACCCTTCTTCTCATCTTCTCTTCAACGGAGTTCTTATCTTTCCCTCATTCCTAACCCCCATAACCTATCAAGAATCATGAAGTAGAAGGAATAATGAGGAATATAAAATTTCCTTTAAAATGTTTCATACTTTTGTTAAGGGGTCAAATCGACCATGAACTCTTACTAGGTTAAACAACATTTTGCCGTAAGCCCTTCTTTAACGGTCAGTTTACAATCACAAAGAAAGTAAACTACCTCTTCCATGTTCTCCTCAGACTTGATCAAAACAATTTGGTTTGACACCACTTCTGCAAATAATGCTTGATTTTCTTTTAAACATGACATACCATTTGTCTAGCCGAATCAAGTAGCTTAGACCATGCCAATAAATTGGATATCAACATGAAACATTCGTCTAGTCAACTCAATTGACATCGACTACTTCTTTAAATTCTTTTCACAATACATCAAAACGTTTTATGATGTCATGATACCGTACTTTTTACAGTACGTTGAGGACTTCGTCAATTTGTGACTTCATCATTATACATCATACCATAGCGGGTTGTTGATCCAAAGATCACATCCACCACCAGGTTCAATTGCATTAACAACTCCATCCTTTTACCATCCTTGCATCAAATGCACGGATGATATAAAATTCATTTTGAAAATTAGAAATCAATTTATGTCTAGCCGAAGCAATTAGCATAGGCATACCAAGAATAGCTCTTTTAAAATCTGTTGGTTCCAAAAGTTGAACCAATTCTTTCCTTTTAAAAATGTACATATCAGCACGATTTCAATAAAGTTTGAAATCTAGCATAGCTAGATGACTTGGAATATCTTATTCTCCATCTTCCTTCATTGTCTCACTGCGACAATTGTAACGTCCGAGAATTTCGGATTTTGAATGAATTAAATTTTTATTTGATTATGTGAATTAAATGAACTTAATTGATTTATTCTGTGAGTAAGATGTTCGAAGGTCGTTCTATGACTTAGAATATACGGATGTGGTTAGTATTTTGGCTTTGTGCTAAGATTAATTATTGTGAATTATCAAGACGAAAACAAAGATTTTCCGAGAAGTTTTCTGTAAAAACACTATTCATCCGATTTCCTTCGGAGCTAGGGTTTGAAATTTTGAGAAACGCATAATGATAGAATATGAAGATATTATGGAATATCCAATAATATATTTGTTATGGAAAACGAAGTTTTCGCTTGCGGACGTAAAACCTAAGGGTTTGTGAAAGAGGTTTCCGAAAGGGAAATGAAATGCGTATAGTCATTTCGATGATTATACGTATGAAATACGAGTATTATACTAATATGAATACGAGTATGGTATGAAGAATAGTATGACGTATAATACGAATATCGTATGAGTATTAGACGAAGAGAATACGGGAGTTATACACGTAGAATACGAGACGTATTAATGGAGTTTGTGTTAAGGGTTTGGTATAATCTAATTGCACTTAAATCAATAGCAAGCCCAATGAATTAAGTGTACAAGCTAAAGTCAAGGCCCAATACTAATTATATCAAGCCCAATCCAAAAGGTAAACTGCGGGTCGAACTGGTGGGTCATGGGATGGGTAAAACCCATGGGGCAACCCATAGGATGATCTAAAAGGGAGTGTGCTGACCACTTGTTGGTCAAGCAAGGTAGTAAACTTGCTCACCATGTACTTTGCTTAGTGGCTAAGTTGCAAAGGAGGTGGAATAGTAAGGAGGTGGGAAAGTTGACCATTTTGCCCTCATTTTGGTTTTCTATAAATACAAAGCAAGAGTTGATTATTTGTTATTTTGTAAACATTGTTCAACCTATATTGAGAGAGAGAAAGAGCTAGAAACACTTAATCATTCTACTTCCAAGCAAACCTTTAGACGTTTATCAAGAACGTGAATTACTTCAAAGGTAAATTCTCATAAACCGTAATCTTCATCTTTTTAGATTTCTTTCTCGTAGAAGAATCGTAGATTGGTGGAGCATGTTTATTGAGGAGATATAAGGATGTCTATTAATGATCAAATCATTGATAGGTCATGACCAAATAGGAATCGTAAGCGTTTACGTAAGTGAAAACCGTAGAAAGTCTTGAAAGTGAACTTTGTTTTGAACGAACTATTTGAGAACCGTTATAGCTAAGGAATGTGCCTATTGTTTGGTTAGGATGACTATGATGAATCAATGGAGTTTTCCATATGATTTGGCTTATAGAACATGAGTAACGAAGTTATGATGAATTTTCCGAAAATAGACGTTAAACGTCGAAAACGTAGAAATCTCAGATTAAAGGTCAAAAGTTGTCGTGTGACTTGAAAACGTTGGTTTCCAATGTCAACACGTGAGATAAGGTAATTAAGAGTCGTTGGCGCAAGAATCGTTGCATTCCAACTTATAACGAAGAAAACGAGTATTGAACGGTCGAAAACGTTAAACGAACACTTAAAAATAAACTCAAAGGTGAATTCCTAGTTAACTAATTCAAAAATGTGAAATTCTTATATGAACACGTAAATGATGTAATTTGTGACTTGTAGGCTTTCTAATGGGTCAATTTGGATGTAAAACGAACAAATTATGAAGCTGGGAGTTTCATTAGAAAAGTGGACTATTTTGGCTAATCAAAGCAGCACAGAGATTCTGTATTGCATAGTGCCCAACTCGATGTATATTTTTGCCATACCCTGCGCCAAAATGTGAGAGAAAATAAAAACGTTTGGAGACTCAAGCATGAAGCGAGAATTTGTACATGGACTCAAATACAGTCACCGAGTTTCGAAAAACCCTCTCTGGAGAGTGACGTCGCAGCGCCACTGTAATGTAAGGGATGCCGCGTCGCAGCGCCGACAGTAGAAAAATGTTGACCAAGTTAGGTTTTGTTCCATTTGAATGTTGACCTAAGGTAAGACAATGAAGGTACATAATGTTCATAATCAAGCTAACCTTAAATCAGTTATAAGGTTATAATGTTAGACGATTTAGTAAGGTATAATAGAAATTAATCAAAGAACGCGAGAACGTAATAAGTAAACTATAGATGAGGTTCAACATTGGTAATTCACCAATGATGATCGCATGTCGGTTAGTAAACATAAGAACGTTAATGAGCCGTACCATAGTATATGAAGACGAATCGACTTTAATAACGAAGTTAAAGTTAGTTTGTTTGATAACTAATTACAGTGTGATATGTGAATGTATCATGTAGATCCTGTAAAGACTAAGAATAGTTGAATTTTATATTCGAAGACGCTTGAAGGCAAGTCTTTCTTAACGCTTGCCTAACCATCGTGTTAGTCACGTTTTCTGTGATGCATGTTATACAATGCATGAAAGGTATTAAAGAAAGAGTCGATGCCTGTTTTAACTCGGCTAGACTAATATTGAAGAGTTGCTTGATTTGTTTACAAGTCTATCGATATAGAACTGTTAATGTTATCCTATGCCAAGTATTTGGTACGGATGAGAAGGTAAGTTTGTCTATGTACAAACAAAATGTTTTTTTATCGGTTATTCGATGGGCACACGAGGTTGACAAATGTTGAACGTAAATACGTTTAACGTAAGAGTGTTAATCAACATAGAGTACAATAGGCTGATCAGCTAGAAGTGCTCGTAAGTAAAGACGGGTGGATGGCCTTAGTGCCGGATATCCTTTTCAAGTATGAAAACAAAAAGAGTATGTTCATGGTCTATTGATCGATTCATCATTCCCAAGCTATTATATATACTTTGGAATTGTTGGTATGACATGAGAAGTACTAGTCAAATGTTTCATAGTGCTTCGTAGATAATTGTTCAGATATTGAAATAGAGCATGTAATTGTTAAGGTGATATTAATATGATTCTTTGTTAAGACTTGCTGAGCTAGTTATGCTCATTCTTGCTTGAACCATATGTTTGTAGCTAAAGCCCAACGAATTGAGAGTTCTAAGAGAGATAAAGGCAAGGCTAAGATGGACAATTAATCGTCATGTAATATATTAGTGTATTGGTATGTAATATACTTATAAAGAACAACGAATGTATTCGGTTATGAACCTGGGAAAGGATTTATTACAAATATAATACAAAGTTAGTAATTACACTCATTTTGTTGTTATCTCAATGGAATTATTGTATTGATTATAGTATCATGGAGCACCATCTGTCGGGTTGGAAGATACCCGAATTTGGGGGCATCACAAGTTGGTATCAAAGTATTAGGTTATAAAACTGAATGGGGAAGAAAGTTAGGCTAATAACCTCGTTAGGAAAGGAAGAGTCCAAAGAAAGTTAACTCGAGTCAAATAAGTTAATAAGGTATTGAGGAAACTCAATACCGAAAATTTTAAAAGATGGAAAGTAACCCTAAATAGATTAAATGTGATTTGTGCTTATATTATTGTGTATTATGTACTAATCAATTTGTTATGTGTTATTGTAGATGTCAGTCGATAGCTTGATTTATAGGGATATACATGTGGTCAGCGAGGAGTCCGTTTACCGAGTTGAGACAGTACATGTGCCAATATCAGACATACCTATAGTGGTTCTAGAAGAGTCAGAGCCCGAGGAGTATTATTCGGAGGAGGACTATTCTGAGGAGACCATAGGAATAACATTATATCTGAATATGATGATAGATGTGGAGGATGATATGGAACTGACATCGATTAATACGGTGATGCCTGCCCTAGAGTCAACACCTACGGAGACAATGAGGGCGATGTACCTCTTAATGCTTGACCATAACGTGCAACTGTACAATATGGTACAGTACCAGAAGGAAGAGATCAGTGATCTCTACGGTGCGAAGGAGTTTGCAGAGTCAGACTATGAGATAGAGCATGATAAGAATGTGCTCATGACTTACAAGGCTAGGGACTATAAGAACGAGGTCGTAGAACTTCGTAAGAAACTAGCTGAAAAAGACCAGAAGATAGCACGAATGTCATATATAAATGATAGTGCGCACGAGGATTTCAAGCTTAAGATAGGTTGTTATTCTATTGAGTCGGGACAGACTCGACATACTATAAGTCGAGACATTATGTTGATTCTGGCGAACGAGAAACATGAGAATGTTGTTAGGCAGTATTAGAAGTAGTATAGTACATACTTTTGTGTAGTGACGTAAAACCCTCTTTTGTATAATTAAAGGGTAGTCTTTTCGTAAATCCCAATTTTTGTAAAAGTCAATCGCGGGATATATATGTAATAGCTTTTGGGCTATGGAAAGTAACTTGTAAATAGTTCTGATCTATAAAGAAGCATTTTAATATAAGGAAGTTTTTATTTTAATTTTCTTTGTGGTGTATGAGTTATTGTTCAGTTGTTGACGACTAATAACGAAGTAAGCAAATAAGTAATAACGGAACATTATTTATTTAATCGGAAATGCCGCCAAGAAGAAGACAACATAACCAAGAGGCAGAATCGCATAATGATAACGAGGGGGGTCCTAATAACCCTATGTAAGAGTTCGTTAATTTATTAACGGCTGCATTTAACCAAGCTGGGGGTAGAGCAACCGCAGTACCTAGGGTAGCCTGAACGACTACCTTTATTTAAGAGTGTAGGTCCACCTGGGTTCAAGGGAACAACTGACCCAATGGAGGCCCAGACATGGGTCAAGGAAATAGAAAAGGCGTTTGTTATTACAAACGTAGCTGAGACGTAAAAGACCACTTTTGCGACCTATACGATGAAGGGGGAAGCCAACTACTGGTGGGAGGCTCACCAAGGTGGGGCTGGAATATTTTCTGTTACATGGGAATAGTTCAAGAAGTTATTCTTTGAGAACTATTTCTTTACTAGCATGCAAGGGAGGATGGAGATTAAGTTCCTCGAACTTAAACAGGGGGACATGAATGTTCCCCAATACGCGGCCAAATTCAATGAATTGGCAAGGTTTGCTCCACACCAAGTGGACACGGAGGAGAGGAAGGCTCGTAGGTTTGAGCAGGGCCTAAAACCCTGGCTCTATAGTAGTATATCAATTTTTTACAGAGTACTTCCTATGGGACCATTCTAGAAAAGGCGATAATAGCAGAGGGTGGTAGTGAGACGTTGACCCAATACCACAAGGATATAAAGAATAAGAGTAAGGGAGAGGGAGGAAATAAGGCAGAGGTTGCCAGTGGTAGTGGCAATATGCCTAAGAGGAAGAATTTTAACCCTGGGAATACTGGGGCAAAACAAGGGGATCCTAAACATAGGATGGAGGCATGCAAGACATGCGGTAAGACTCATCTGGGAGTCTGTCTGAAGGGAAAACTGGTTGTTATAACTGTGGGCAGGAGGGTCACATATCTCCCAACTGTCCTAATCCTAAGAAAAGTCGGGGATGTTTTGTTTGTGGGTCGGTGGACCACATGGCAAGAAATTGCCCGAAGAAAGGGGCGGAGGGTAGTAAAGGTTCTGGTAGTGGCAATTTGGTCATTACTGGACCAACACCATCATTAGGTAGACCCTCAGCCCGAACATTTAATATGACCGTCCAAGATGTGGTTACATCAACGGACGTAGTAGCAGATATCATTCCAGTCAACGAAATAAATGCTTACGTGTTATTTGACTCGGGTGCTACTTGTTCTTTTATAGCATGTGGATTTGCTAAGAAATTGGGATTAAATCCTGAAAAGTTAGAAATACATTTAGATGTTAAGGTAGCAAACGAGGAGATAATTCCCATTGAACACATTCATTGAAATTGTTTCGTAGATATCAGGGGTAATAGGTTATCGGTAGATCTTTTACCGATAAGGTTAAGGGAATTCGATGTGATTCTTGGTATGGATTGGTTAATTAACCATAGAACATTAATAGACTATTATAAAAAGAGTGTAAACCTAAGGCTTTCTAAGAAACCTAAGGTGGTGTTTTATGGAAATAAATCACCGGGACGTTATTGTTGTCTAACCATGACACAAGCTAGGAATATGATGAAGAAGGGGTGGTGGATACCCAAAGAGTGGGAACATCATTGGAACATATAACGGTAGTTCAAGAATTCGCGGATGTGTTTTCGGAGGAGTTACCCGGTATTCCGCCAGATAGGGATGTAGAATTCGTGATTGATTTGTTACCGGGTACGACACCAATTTCAAAGGCACCATATAGGATGGTGCCAGTTGAGGTGAAGGAGTTAATGGTTCAGTTACAGGAACTATTAGATAGAAAGTACATTCAACTGAGTGCGTCTCCGTGGGGAGCACCGATATTGTTTGTAAAGGAGAAGGACGGATCATTACGACTTTGTATCAACTATCGAGAGTTGAACAAGTTAACGATTAAGAATAAATACCCATTGCCCAGGATCGATGATCTATTTGATCAGTTGAAAGGGGCAAAGTATTTTTCTAAGATAGATTTGCGCACGGGGTATCATCAACTGAAGGTGAGGAAGGAGGATGTACCTAAGACGTCGCGTTCAGAACTCGTTATGGGCATTACGAGTTTTTGGTTATGTCGTTTGGGTTGACAAATGCGCCAGCCGCATTCATGGATATGATGAACAGAGTGTTCAAATAATATTTGGACAAGTTCGTTGTAGTGTTCATTGATGATATTCTAGTCTATTCTAAGACGCCAGAAGATCATGCTGAACATTTAAGAATAGTGTTGGAAACACTACGGAGGGAGAAGTTGTATGCGAAATTCACTAAGTGTGAATTTTGGCTCGAACGAGTGCAGTTTCTAGGACATGTTATAGACAAAGATGGCATATCCGTAAATCCAGCGAAGGTGGAAGCAGTAAATGAGTGAGAATAACCGAAAATGCCAACCGAGGTTCAGAGTTTTCTAGGGTTAGCGGGATACTATAGGAGGTTCATTCAGGACTTTTCTAAATTAGCTCCTCCATTGACGAATCTGACAAGGAAGTCGGTGAAGTATGAGTGGACATAAAAGTGTGAAAATAATTTTCGAGAACTAAAAAAGAGGTTGAGTGAGGCACCTGTATTATCTTTACCAGATGATACGGGGAATTTTGTAGTTTATAGTGATGCTTCGCATAGAGGAATAGGTTGCGTGCTCATGTAGCATGGCAAGGTCATTGCATATTCATCACATCAGTTAAAGGATTATGAGAAGGTCTATCCTACTCATGACCTAGAATTGGCAGCTGTAGTGTTTGCCTTAAAAATATGGAGACATTATTTATACGGGGAAAAATGCGAGATATACACGGACCATAAAAGTCTGAAATATATCTTCACACAAAAGGAGTTGAATATGAGGCAGAGAAGGTTGTTAGAGTTGATAAAAGATTATGACTGTGATATCTTATATCATCCGGGGAAAGCGAATGTAGTAGCCGACGCGTTAAGTCGGAAAGGTAGAGAAAAGCTATCAATGTTAACGACTTAGAATGAGTTAATAATAGAGATGGCAAGGATGGAATTAGAAGTTAAGTTACCAAGTGAAATGAGGGAGATGTTATTCTTAATAGAGACTCGACCAACGATAGTGGAACGGGTTAAGGAAGTACAGATAAGTATTGAAGAATGCGAGCATGTGAAAAAGATAATGAAGGATGACGTGAAGACTAAGTATAACCTTGATAAAGAAGGTTTACTTCATTTTGAAGGAAGAATTTGGGTTCTAAATAATTCTAAGTTGAAAGAAGAGATAATGTGTGAGGCCCATAGTTCGAGGTACTCGATACATCCTGGTAGTACTAAGATGTATCAAGACCTTCGTCAGAACTTTTGGTGGCCGAACATGAAGAGGGAGATTGCAGAATACGTTAGTAAGTGCTTAACTTGTCAGAAAGTTAAAGATGAACACCAAAGGCCGAGTGGATTGTAGCAGCCACTAGAGATTCTGGAGTGCAAATGGGAGCATATCACCATGGACTTTGTGGTGGGACTTCCAACAACGAGAAAAGGATACGATGCTATTTGGGTAATAGTGGATCAGTTAACTAAATCGGTTCATTTTCTAACAATAGGAGTTAGGTATAACCTAGAATAATTAGCTAAGCTTTATGTCAAGGAAATCATTTCTAGACATGGAGTACCTGTTTCGATTGTGTCCGATCGTGATCCACGATTCACGTCAAACTTTTGGAGGAGTTTGCAAGAGCAAATGGGAACGCATTTGAGGTTGAGTACGGCGTATCATCCACAGACTGATGGACAAAGTGAATGAATGATTCAAACACTGGAAGATATGTTAAGATCTTACGTTATGGATTTCAAGGGGAGTTGGGATGAATATCTACCTTTGGTAGAATTCGCTTACAACAATAGTTTTCACGCTACTATAGGCATGCCACCTTACGAAGCGTTGTATGGAAGGAAGTGCAGAACACCACTTTGCTGGGATGAAGTAGGTGAACGTCGAATGTTGGGACTTGAAATGGTACAACAAATGGCAGACATGGTTGAGCTAATACGAATTCTATTGGTAGCAGCTCAAGATAGACAAAGGAAGTATGCAGATCCTCATCGAGAGAAGAGGGAGTTTGAAGTAGGTTCATATGTTTTTCTAAAAGTATCACCCTGGAAAGGGAAGATACGTTTTGGAAAGAAAAGGAAGTTAAGTCCAAGGTTTGGAGGACCTTTTGAGATTTTAAGAAGGGTAGGAGAGGTAGCTTATGAAGTAGCCTTACCTCTAGAAATGGAAAGAATCCACAATGTGTTTCACGTGTCTGTGTTGCGTCCTTATAAACTGGACTACAGGCATGTAATAGAGTATGAATCTATTCAAGTAGAAAAAGACTTAGCATATGAAGAACTTCCGATTCAGATTATTGATAGGAAGGAACAAGTCTTGAGAAATAAAGTAATACCTTCAGTAAAGGTAATTTGGAGTAACCACGATGCAGAAGAAGCAACGTGGGAGCCCAAAAGTAAAATGAAGGGAAAGTTTCCTCATTTGTCTATGTAAGAATAGCTAGATTCTGGGGACAGAATCCTTATAAGGAGGGAAGAATGTAACGCCTTTAGAATTTTGGATTTTGAATGAATTAAATTTTTATTTGATTATGTGAATTAAATGAACTTAATTGATTTATTATGTGAGTAAGATGTTCGAAGGTCGTTCTATGACCTAGAATATACAGATGTTGTTAGTATTCTGGCTTTGTGCTTAGATTAATTGTTGTGAATTATCAAGACAAAAACGAAGGTATTTTGAGAAGTTTTCCGTAAAAACACTATTCATCCGATTTCGTTCGGAGCTAGGGTTTGAAATTTCGAGAAACACGTAATGATAGAATATGAAGATATTATGGAATATCCAATAATATTTCCGGTATGGCAAACGAAGTTTTCGCTTGCGGACGTAAAACCTAAGGGTTTGTGAAAGAGGTTTTCGAAAGGGAAATGAAATGCGTATAGTCATTTCGATAATTATACGTATGAAATATGAGTATTATACTAATATGAATATGAGTATGGTATGAAGAATAGTATGACGTATAATACGAATGTCGTATGAGTTTTAGATGAAGATAATACGGGAGTTATACGCGTAGAATACAAGACGTATTAATGGAGTATGAGTTAAGGGTTTGGTATAATCTAATTGGACTTAAACCAATAGCAAGCCCAATGAATTAAGTGTACAAGCTAAAGTCAAGGCCCAATACTAATTATGTCAAGCCCAATCCAAAAAGTAAACCGCGGGTCGAACCGGTGGGTCAAGGGATGGGTAAAACCCATGGGGCAACCCATGGGACGATCTAAAAGGTAGTGGGACGACCACTTGGTGGTCAAGCAAGGTAGTAAACTTGCTCACCAAGTACTTTGCTTGGTGGCTAAGTTGCAAAGGAGGTGAAATAGTAAGGAGGTGGGAAAGTTGATCATTTTGCCCTCATTTTGGTTTTTTATAAATACAAAGCTAGAGTTGATTATTTGTTGTTTTGTAAACATTGTTCAACATATATTGAGAGAGACAAAGAGATAGAAACACTTAATCATTCTACTTCCAAACAAACCTTTAGACGTTTATCAAGAACGTGAATTACTTCAAAGGTAAATTCTCATAAACCGTAATCTTCATCTTTTTAGATTTCTTTCTCGTAGAAGAATCGTAGATTGGTGGAGCATGTTTATTGAGGATATATAAGGATGCCTTTTAATGATCAAATCATTGATAGGTCATGACCAAATAGAAATCGTAAGCATTTACGTGAGTGAAAACCGTAAAAAGTCTTGAAAGTGAACTTAGTTTTGAACGAACGATTTGAGAACCGTTATAGCTAAGGAATATGCCTATTGTTTGGTTAGGATGACTATGATGAATTAATGGAGTTTTCCATTTGATTTGGCTTATAGAACACGAGTAACAAAGTTATGACGAATTTTGTGAAAATAGAAGTTAAACGTCGAAAACGTAGAAATCTCGGATTAAAGGTCAAAAGTTGTCGTGTGACTTGAAAATGTTGGTTTCCAATGTTACCGCATGAGATTAGGTAATTAAGAGTCGTTGGCGCAAGAATCGTCGCATTCCGACTTATAACGAAGAAAACGAGTATTGAACGTTCGAAAACGTTAAACGAACGCTTAAAAATGAACTCAAAGGTGAATTCCGAGTTAACGGATTCAAAAATGTGAAATTCTTATATGAAAATGTAAAGGATGTAATTTTTGACTTGTAGACTTTCGAATGGGTCAATTCGGATGTAAAATGAACAAATTAAGAAGCCAGGAGTTTCGTTAGAAAAGTGGACTGTTTTGGCCAACTGGTGTACATGTAGCTAGCGCCGCAGAAGGCTAACTCGAAATTTTACTTACCGCAGTACCTGTATGGTATGAGAGAAAATAAAAACGTCTGGGGACTCGCGCCACAACGCAAGAATTTGTACATGGACATATCCGCAGTAAGTACTGCAAGCAAAAACTCGGAGAGTGACGCCAAGAACGCCATCAGAATAAATGTAAAGGATGCCGCGCCACAAAGGCATTAAGCGAGAAAAAATGTTGACCAAGTTAGGTTTTGTTCCATTTGAATGTAGACCTAAGGTAAGACAATGAAGGTACATAATGTTCATAATCAAGCTAACCTTAAATCAGTTATAAGGTTATAATGTTAGACGATTTAGTAAGGTTTAATAGAAATTAAACAAAGAACGCGAGAATGTAATAAATAAACTATAGATGAGGTTCAACATTGGTAATTCACCAATGATGATCGCATGCCAGTTAGTAAACGTAAGAACGTTAACGAGTCGTACCAAAGTATAGGAAGTCGAATCGACTTTAATAACAAGTTAATTCGAATAAGACATAGAAGAAAAAGAAATTGGTTAGACCCGTAAAGTTAGTTTGTTTGATAACTAATTACAGTGTGATATGTGAATGTATCATGTAGATCCTGTAAAGACTGAGAATAGTTGAATTATATATTCAAAGACGCTTGAAGGCAAGTCTTTCTTAATGCTTGCCTAACCTTCGTGGTAGTCAAGTTTTCTGTGATGCATGTTATACAATGCATGAAAGGTATTAAAGAAAGAGTCGATGCCTGTTTTAACTCGGCTAGACTAATACTTATGAGTTGCTTGATTTGTTTTCAAGTCTTTTGATATAAAACTGTTAACGTTGTCCTATGCCTAGTATTTGGTATGGATGAGAAGGTAAGTTTGTCTATATAAAAATAAAAAGTATTTTCATCGATTATTCAATGGGCACGCGAGGTTGCCAAATGTTGAACGTAAATACGTTTAACGTAAGAGTATTGATCAACATAGAGTACAATAGGTTGATCAGCTAGAAGTGCTCATAAGTAAAGACGGGTGGATGGCCTTAGTGCCGGATATCCTTTTCAAGTACGAAAACGAAAAGCGTATGTTCATGGTCTATTGACCGGTTCATCATTCCCAAGCTATTATATATACTTTGGAATTGTTGTTATGACATGAGATGTACTAGTCAAATGTTTCATAGTGCTTCGTAGATAATTGCTCAAATATGGAAATAAAGCATGTAATTGTTAAGGAGATATTCATATGATTCTTTGTTAAGACTTGCTGAGCTAGTTATACTCATTCTTGCTTGAACCATATGTTTGCAGCTAAAGCCGAACGAACTGAGAGTTCTAAGAGAGATAAAGGCAAGGCTAAGATGGACAATTAATTGTCCTATAATAGATTAGTGTATTGGTATGTAATATACTTATAAAGAACAACGAATGTATTCAGTTATGAACCTGGGAAAGGATTTATTAAAAATGTAATACAGAGATAGTAATTACACTCATTTTGTTGTTATCTCAATGGAATGATTGTATGGATTGTAGTATAGTGGAGCACCATCTGTTGGGTTGGAAGATACCCAAATTTGGGGGCGTCACAACAATACTTAATCTTCTCTAGCACCTTCAATACTAAGTCTACTGAAAACAACTCATTTTTAGTCTAAACATTCATATATCTTAGTACAGTCCATCAACTTATAACACATTATGAGTTCGAGAACTTTCCACAATAATATGAGTTTAAGAACTATCCAGACATACCATAGGCATCCATTCACTAAGACGTTCGAAAACATACCATATTATTATGAGTCACAAACTTACCATAAGTATGAGTTTCAAGAACTCGCGCCTATCTTATCGTTCTCTACCTATCAAGTATATACATGAGAAAAGATTCACCTATTTGCCATATACATATTGGTAGTGTGACAAATCCCAATGATTATCACTGTAATAAGCTAAGCAATTGTTACACCAAGCACAAACCTCTGCCCATAACAAAGGTTCGTACAACTCAGCTATCACATGAGTCCTCATTAAAATTTTACAAATTCTAAATCTCTCTTTACTTAATACGAATTTTCTTTAATTCATATACTATCCTTCACACCCCAATCTGAGTTCTTCTTCCCGTACTACTTTATAGTACCCTTCATTCAGAGTATTAGTTATAAAAAATTCAACGTTTAATAATAATTTGTTACTACAAGTCACTATCATGTGGTGATATTCTTATCCTTCTCTTTACGATTACAGTCTTAGGTACTCCTACTTAAGGTTTATAACCTATCAGCTCTGATACCAACTTGTAACGCCCCAAAATCTAGTCTATCTTCACACCCAAATTCCATACGTCATGAGTACATCATTATATACTGAAATATAACGACATACACTCTCAAATCCCAGGTTCTGGAAATCTTATAACCTTTTTCATTACAAATAATAACAAATACATTATTCATTTCATCTTACAAGAGTGACTTTTATCCACCACCAAGGATACATAATAGTTCATTAGACTAGTCTATTGTTCAGTTTTATCTTTCTAATTACAAGTCTTCATTTGATCTTCTCGCTCATTCACATTCTGAATGGCACTTCATCTGGATACCGTCAGCTTGATCTTTACGAGATCTTTAAGTTCTTCTAGCATCGTTCATTTGGATACCGTCATACTAACATGCTTGCAAAGTCAGTATACATACATGGCATGCATACATAATAAGTTCGTTCCTAAATCCCTAAATTTATGTCAAATTCTACACTTTTGTTAATCGTGCCAATCTAGTCTAAATATGCTCACATTGGTTCACATATCTATATATACCCCATACACATGCTTGCATGCTAGTATATGTCCCAATGATTAACTAACGCTTGGCAGATTTCAAAATAGAACTGAAAATGTAATTCAGAGGTCGGCGGTAATTGGTTGTCTGAACGCCTCAAAATCCTAGGTCTATCTTCACACCCGATTACGTAAGACGTCACGAAGTACATCATTCATCCAACATACATCATTATAAAATGAAATATAACGACATACACTCTCAAATCACAGGTTCTGGAAACCTTATAACCTTTTTCATTACAAATACATTATTCATTTAATCTTACAAGAGTGACTTTTATCCGCCACCAAGGATACATAATAGTTCATTAGACTAGTCTATTGTTCAATTTTATCTTTCTAATTACAAGTCTTCATTTGATCTTCTCGCTCATTCACATTCTAAATGGCACGTCATCTGGATACCGTCAACTTGATCTTTACGAGATCCTTAAGTTCTTCTAGCATCGTTTGCTGAAAAGGTTTTTCATTTAAAGCAAGTGTGAGCATTCAATTGCCCAGCAAGTCATAACAATTGAACAAACAACTTCAAGAGTTTAAACATTTCTTTAGAACTTCGATAACCGAACAAAGATTATGAAGCAGCTTTAATAATAGGAATAGTCTCGATTCATATCATCTTAAAACATTAGTCACTTTTACTTTGAAATACTTTCATTCCTTTACCTTTTTCATACACATCCTGTCTGGCTAGAATTATTAGCACATACTTAAAAATAAAGGTTCATGTATAAACAGAACATACTTGTATTGAACAGCTCAATCACAAAACAGTTTATATCATAGAAACACCGGAGTGTTCAAATTGTGGCACAAGGCTTCATACATACTACCACCTTGTACATACATCGCACATATGCATATAGACAAGACTTCTCAAGTTCAACATCTGAGAAGTTTAAGAAACTAGCATTCATTTAGAATATGAATGAAGTTGGGAAACTTGCCTTCCACACAGCTACAGCTTACGTTGAACTCCTCATTCCAATTCCTATATAACACATAAGGGGAAAACATAAACACCAATTAGTCATATATTGAACTTACGTATTAGTTTACTCAACTTTACTTCTTAGGGTTCGCGTTCTTGCAATATAAGTTTACGCGACTAACTTCCTTTACCGGTTTATGGCTTTATGACATACGGAGATGTCTTACTCAAAACGTTCATCATCTTGGATGATTTATATTTTTATCTTCTTTTTATAAATTCTCTGGGACTCAGCACACATCACTTCTCTACTAGTAGTCCATATGGTACTCTGAGTGGTTTCCCACAAACAACCAACAAACAAGTTCCCGTCTCATCTACACTGCCATCACAATAAGTTAGATCAGTTTCCAGTTTCCTATATACATTCTCTCTCTGAAGGAATTGTTTAGCACAGCTCCCATATGTCAACCATCAAAGGTTACGATTGTACCATAACCTAAACTTTATCTTAACTTATCTGAACCATTAAACTTTATGTTCGTTAATCAATTTCTTATTCCTTACGGCTTTCAGGAAACTAAATTCCATACCTTGGGATTCATTCCTTATTCGACTCATGTTCGGCTTTCATTAATCTTATTACCGTTTGTTACGACTTTCTTGATAATTTCTATTTTATTAATACTTTTGTTATTTATTACCTTCTTGATCTTTTAATCTCTTTCGATCATTTCATTCAACATGTATTAAAGGTTTAAATTACTTGATTAAGTGTTACTTTTGATGAACTACACGTTCATTAGCTTTACATTCTGATTCCCCTGTGTTTTGAAAGCGAGTTAAAAGCTCATTACCGGGATTTTTCCCTATACCAAACGTTATGTGCCATTCTTCTTCTTTATCTCTCTCTCACAACGACGCGAGTTAGCGATTTCTGCTCTCGGTTCAAGCGTCAACAAGCTACCACTCTTCAAGGCAAGTTTGGCGCCAAGCCCTAACCCTAGAAAATTTCTCTAAGTGTTAAATCAATTTTGAGACGCTTACTTCACGATCTCATAACTCCTTCCTTATAACTCGAAACGAGGTCTTTCCAAAGCCATTCTATTCCTTATCTTTTGTACTTCAATACCCCTTGGACAGAACTTTGTTTCGAATCCGTTAGCGTGCCATTCAATTGGCTTGATCTTCACCCTGCGTTCATTTTTTATGTTTTTAACTTTCTTCGTTCATTCGTCCGTAATTCGGTCATCTGAACTCGGAACTTACTCAATCTTGAGTCCACGACTCACGTTTTCTACATTCTCTTTCTTCCTTATGAAACCCTACACGTTTGGATTCATTACTAACTTTCTAATTCTCGTTCGTCTTTTATGAAATTTTTGTCATAACATCGTTATAGTTAAGTTTTAATTCATTCTTCATGATATTTTCTACAATTCCTAACCAAATAATAAGCAACTAACTTATACACGATGGTTTTAAGCTTGTCCATCAACAACAATTATCCTACAATGGTTTTAAATTTGTCCATCAACAACGTTCTTTGTGTTCTTCGTGTGTTCTTCATGTTCTTCGTTTGTTCTTCATTTTAATCAATATTTTGGATTACGATTTCGCTTTTTATTGGAATTTGATGTTATTGAATATCATTCCTTACTTATTTCACCTATTCATTCATATAATCCACTCGGATCGTTCTAATTCATTACGAATCATATACTTCCTTAAGAAATTTATAAACTAAATTTCTAATTCTGATTTCTTTGTTTTCTCATGATTTCAATCATTTCTAATATCTTTTAATTATTATTCTCATTAAGCTAGGTTTTTGAACATAAAAACTTAAGAAAATTTATACGAGATAAGGTTTTGGATTACCTTTTTCCTTTAATCTTCTCCCATCGGACAAAGTTTGTACACGGCCTAGCTTTTCCTCCTCCTTCTTCTTCTCATCCGACCTTTCTCTTTCTCTCTCTCAAGTGTTGGATTTTCAAAATACCAAATAAATTATTTAAGCTTACTATTTATAGAAAACCAAGGCTAGGGGTATTTTAGTCATTTCGCCCCCCTTAACCTCCTTATTATTCACACCTCCATACTATTCCCACATCCTCAATAGACCTCCTTACTATTCACGAAACTTCCCTTGGAAGTTTCGTGGTTCCGTCTTTCGGGTGTCATCCGACAGTTTTAAAAACTGCGATTCTCGGGATCCAAATATTTTTGTATATTTCGTCATTCCTTTATCGATTAACTTTTAAGTATTCTTCGGATTTCCAAAAATCTGAAAAACACTTTTTGGCGTTGAGCATTTTCCTTCACGTTTTACCCTAGCGTAGTTAAACGAGTGAAAAGTACATAGCAGTACTTTTTCGTCATTTTTATTTTCTCTGATTTCTGCACGTTTTTTGAGAAAAACTTTTATCGGCTTACTTAACTTTTCACGATATATTATCGTCAAATCTTTCGACGGAATGTCATTTCGACATACTAAACTCTCGGAACGGCCTAGTTTATTCAAACCCTAACCCATAGGGTTTCGTCGGGTGAATAGAGTTTATTTCGTCTTTTTCCCCGAAAATATTTTTGTTCCCGAAAAAAATTTATTTTTTTCTTGAAAATTATTACTCGATCAATCTAGCTCGTAGCTAGAATCATCCCGACTTATAATCATCCTAGTTATAGAACAATTAATAAACACATAACACATAATAGTATAAGTAAATTCATTTTATTAATAACTAATTCTTTAAACTTAAATTCTGGACAACCCGAATTTCTGGGTCGTCACACTGTGCCTCGGTGTATATCTCATGCGCAAATTTAACGTAAATGTCTGGTTTAAACCAGTAGCGATGCGCTTCTAAGATTGCTAGCCCAACCATAAAGTTTACTCAGGAAATCATTCTTAAACACTCATTCTTAAACACTCATGTATCAGTTTAAACATGTTTGTAGGGTCATCTAACAACTATATAATCAATACCCAACCTTATTAACATCCAATTTCACAAAATCAAGAATTTGGATTTCAAGAACTCAAACTCCATTTTGTACAAAGAATGAAATGGAAGCAAGGAAAAGAACTTATACCTCTGCCATTATGAATTAGCTTGCTCCTAATGAACTTCCAATGTCCTAGAATGCTCTTAATCTCTTATAAATTCTCAACCAACTCAAGCAACACAAAGAATGAAGGGAAGTGTTCATTATATAGGAAATCCATTGAACATGCCAAGCCATTGTTCAAGAAATCAAACCAAAGGATGGAAGAATTGCGTAAAGGTTAACAAGGAGTTGGTTATTAGTTGGTGATTTGCATCATGACCACCACTCCCCCATGATCATTAGTTAGGAGGTTTTGGAAGAAAAGGAAGAACATAGGCCTTAGCCTTTATTCTATACGTGACTGGAAAATTTGGAGCAAATGGGACTCTCAATCTGGGACAATCCGATATAACTCAACATTCTTGTATACTCCTACACATTCTCACTCTTATGTTATATTTTAATACATATATCAACCATATATTACAACCTAATGTCACAATGTGACTTAACATTTCAAGGTAGTAGATGTTATGCAATATCCATATAATCCATGTACATTTTATCACACTAGTACACATTATTAAAATAATAGTTTTCAATATGCTCATGGTATATTATTTTAATATATACCCACATACATATTGTCACATAGATATTTCATAATGTATTTATAACATATAGTTCCAATATGTTTAATCACGTTGCCTCATACAATATAGTTTTATAAGACTTAATATATAGCCACATAAATGTCACACCACAATATATAGTTATATCATTAATCGCTTCTCATGTGCCCATGACAATAAAAATAATCCTTATTATATTAATAACTTACTTATTTGTTTTATGTCCAATAAATAGATTATTCACTCCCTTGATTAATTACTACCAATATTATTTAATCTATTTCTTATTGATGAAATTATGGATTTTCATAACTATTAATTATCGATAATATTCTTATCACATTTCTAGATATATTACAAATAGTACTAATCACATATTATTAATTAATTACAAAGAAATCAATATTTTTCCACGATTACTTAATATTAATTAATGGTTTAACAATTCCGTTGTTGGACATAACATAATTCATTGCAATATACTCCTATCTTATGGTTTCATCCATGTTACTCATATAACATTAATGTCTCCAATTCAAGGCTACAAGAGAAAGTAACTCAACTCAATCGATCAATTTGCTAAATTGCTACTGATTTATCTTCTTTGGGACTACAAGAATTACGCCGAGCCTCGACAATTGCAAGACTTGTTTAGCTTCAGCCCGTGCCAATTTTCATTGCTAAACTTATTATATACGACATGAATTGATGTCCACAAAATGTTCCTACAAGTCTACGAGCATATTTGATTACTTATATGATATCACACGTTCAACGCGATTATACTTCCAAATTCCCATTTTAATTTGCTTAATGGATTTCCTCGTTTCATGATATGCCACACAAAGCATTCCACAATCCTCATTATCAAATCACTCTTCTTAATACGCATTGACCTAGCACGAATCAATTGTATTAACAAACTCATAAAACAATAACACTTATATTCACATAAATAGTATTTCCATTAATATATTCATTTTATAATACTTAGAAATTCTCAGCTATTACAGGAGTGCTTTGGAGTTGCGACCCCAAACTAACGGCATCGGACCTTCGTGAGGTAAACTTGTGTCCGGGCGAATACAAATGAATGACATGTAGACCCGCAGTTTGGTCCATGAAAACCAGGATTTCAGGCTAATCCGCTCAATCGCGTAGCATCTTTTTTCCTGATTTTACTTTTTCAGCTTGTGAGAACTCCTTTGCAACTCAAACTAGACTAATTCGGAGGGTTGGGCCCCACCCAGGGGAGCCACAGGTACACCTGTGGCCAGCCGTGGGTTGCCTTTAAGGCAGCTGTGGCTTTCACAAGTCACTTTCAAGCTATGCCACACAGGAAATCCGAGAGCTTTTCTTCAGATCTACTGAGTTCGGGAGTCTTTCTTCTAATTTTTTCACCGTGTATGTGTTCTACACTATCCTGGTAACGTATGCATGTCTTCTTTTCCAGTTTCTATATGTTGCAAAATGACTTTTTATATGAAATACGTCTAAACACATAGTAGTTAATATGCATGCTCATATGTCTTGATAAAAAATGTTTAACATAGTAAATGTTAGTATTAAACTATGCTGAACATAATGATGTCAAAAAATTTGACTTTTGAAACAATCAAATTTATACCTTTTTCTGCTATTTCTTATCCTATTTGAGGACAAATGAGCAAAGGTAAGTAAGCAAAGCAATCTTGGTATTTAATCTACCGTCAAGGATTATGACTTTGATATTTTCATGCATTTTAGGATGTGTATGACTATGGATAGGTGTGCTACTGCATGGCTACCTAGTCATGCCTATATGCATGTGGATAGTTTTATTTACAAATGAGACCCTGGCAAAAATCTCCAAAAGTCTAGGCATTAGGTAGACATGCATTTTTAACTCTACTGTAGGCGTATGTTAAAATAATTCATGCATGCATATAGCCATAAAATGCATAAAAATGCTCTAGGTTAGAATTTACCAAACCCTTTCTGAGGTGATTTGGAGACTTGTATCCAGATATTATGGATCCGGATCAGCCGAGTAGTTCCCACAGGACCACTTCAGGTGTGCGAAAGAGGGCTTCTGAAGTGCCTCGACCCCGTTCAGTTAGACAGCCTCGTTGTTTGGCAGAGGCAGTGATACGTCCTATCCGGGTTGATGTACTGGATGTCGAGGAAGAGGAAGAGGATGTACCGGCAACGGCTCCAGCTCCTACTTCTCATGTTCCCCATAAGGATTTTCCAAGTATTCAGGTGGCTATTCCAGAGCTTCTGGGTGATTTAAGTCGCCACCCTCGCCATTTACATGCAAACCGTTAGAGACACTAAAAATTTACAGACTCATCATCACTAACATTGCAGGAGGATAGATTCCTCTTTTAAGAGAGAACCTTGAAAGACAATCCAAATCCATACCGGATACTACCGGAAGTTCAACTTCAACTCCGGATCACATTCTGGGAGTAACAATTCAAACCTTGGATGTAACCCCGAGGCATGCAGATCCAATACCGGAACACACACCACAGAAGATCGATTAATCTCGAAGATAACCCCGAGGTATCCAGTCTCAGTCCCAACCATGGGAATAGCCACCAACCTTGGTGATAACCCCAAGGAATGAAGTTTCGGCGATAACCCCGGAAATGCTTGTTTCGAATGCGACCAGCTTCAATCTCGGTGCTCATAACGAGATGCACTGTACCAACCCGGCAATAACATCAGGAAGACAGGCACACCTCAAAGCTGACAATGAGGACCTTCAACAATTGCAGCAGTCCAATCTCAGCGACGTCTAAGCAACGTCTGCTTTATCAGCCCAATCCGGCGATAACACCAGTGAGGGGCAACATCGTCATCTAGCCAACGCGATGCCACGCCACGTCGTCTCAATAACTCTACGCAATGATGTCCCACAAGACTAACAAATCCCGAGTGACTATTGTACGGGGTAACGGATGAAAGTTGAAGCTTGCAGACCGGAGGGCATCGTCCCAACTTCAATGACTTCGTACAAACTCTAATCCTATGCCATCGTACAACTCTCGATAATGGCGGTCTAAAATAGGTCCTGTATACCTCAAACGGATGCCCGGATTGCACTTATGAAAGTTTGAGTGGACATTACAGTGCCCGAGTGCACGTACTTCGAGACGATCTGACCAGAAAAACCCGGGACAACCCAGGTTGCCTCTGGTAGACCTGCGGCTCAGCCGCGGGTACACCTGTGGCTAAATTGCCTATAAATAGAGGGCTTGGGCTGCCCATTTTGCAAGAGAAATAGGTGAGGAAGCCTAGCCCAATTTGCACTGCACTCACCACATGTAGTGTACTTTCCCCTTTTAAACACTTGTGAGCTCATATATAGCCCTTTCTTTCTATCTACAAAAGTCGGTGTTTACCCACTCTAAAGATATAGAAGTCTTCTTTGGCGATCCAACCTATAAGCCTTCTCACACACTTTTTAGAGTCTTTCTCTTCATCTCTCGCACACACCCTTCTACACGCTGAGAGTCATATTGCTTTCTTTTGCGGGACTTCTATCCATAGTTTCATTTCATCAGATATATATATATATATATATATATATATATATATATATATATATATATTACATATATATTGACTAACATTATCGAGTTATGCCTCGATTGAGCCTGAACTTTGATGCCGGAGCGTTTATTTGCTTTAATATATATATATATATATATATATATATATATATATACATTTATATATATTAATCGTGTGTCGAACTTTGTTCGATGAGCCTGAACTTGATGCGGGCGCTTTACTCGCTTTATATATATATATATATATATATATATATATATATATATATATATATATATATATATATATATGAACTATGGTCGAAATCATTCGATGAGCCTGGATTTTACATCCGAGTTATATATACTTTTACTTTTGTATATATATATATTATATATATAACTGTTGTCGAACTCGCATTGATGAGCCCAGATTTTACATCCAGTGCGTTTATTGCTTTATAAATATATATATATATATATATATATATATATATATATTTATTTATTTTTCCGTCCTGCCTGGAGTTTCCTTCGTGGCAGTTGATCGCTTTTACAGCTTTGTTTACATTTTGTCCCGCCTGGAGTTCCCTTCGTGGCGGTTGACCGTATTTACAGCTTTATTTATGTTTTGTCCCGCCTGGAGTTTCCTCCGTATGGCGGTTGATAGCTTTTAATGACTTTTATTTACATTTCTGATCCCCCATGGAGGTGATTCGTGATTGGTGATCATGTCTGTATATATATATTTACATCTTTTATATATATACCTGCTTACTGCTTTCATATAAATTGTAGTATTCTGTACACCTAGGAATCATGTGATCACAGATTCATCCCATTGAATCTAGATTCGGTTCCCATAATGGACATTTTCAGCTGTAAGTAGCTTATAAATTATTATGTGGTGTCTGAATTTCCTCAGATGGTTTCCATATCTACGAGGAAGTCGGCATTATTTTGAACATTATTTTCGTACGGATGCCTCGCATCTGTCAAATAAAATCAATCAAGCCGAACACTTAATAAAATGGGAGTGTAAAAGGTCTCAATTACTATTGAGCATCAGGGTTTGAAAAACCTTTTTATAAAATATCATTGCTATATCTTGCTAAAAACTAAATTTTTACATAAATTCAAACCCCGTGTATATAGGTTCGAACGAGGCCTCGCACTACTTCCAAATAACAACACATTGACCCACACACACACATTCAGATAATTATTTCTTGAAAAGAGGCGGTCACCGTGGTAACACGGATGTCGGGGGGTGCCTAACACCTTCCCTCCGCATAACCAAGTCCCCGAACCCTAATGAATCTCGTTTTCACCGACCCGTTTAGCAGTGTCACATCACTGGGTCAATATGCAAACCTTTTATCGGTTGTGTTGGTACAACCATTTAAAAAATCAACTGGCGACTCTTAACAGTCCATCGTCGACATTATACATGTCGGACCTTTTTCACTTGTTTTTTTAAACAAATCTCACCTAAAATGAGAACACCAAAGAACAAGTAACGGAAAGGGACATCCAAAAATCCCAACGTCGACAGGTGGAGACTCTGCTAGGGACTCTAGTAAGAGGACTTAAGCCGTTATTACAATCTTTTCAAAATTATTATCTGCTTGTGTGTGGATGTTGCATTTATATTTGATGAATGTATGCGAATGCATTTCCTATCAGCACTTAGTGCTTCACACCATAATCGCTTGTGATATTAGTGCTTCGCACCATATCTCGCTTCGATATTAGTGCTTCACACCATATCTGCCAGGATATTAGTGCTTCAGCACATGTCATCATTTTCATACGGTGAGATGCGATGTATGTGAATGTATGTTGTGTGGTCCTCCACCAGAGGCTATCCGTGCTTGTTTGATTACCGGACTCGTGAGAAGACTAATTCTCCGAGGCTCAGAAAGGCACCACCCAAATTCACTCCAGTTGAAAGACCGGATTAACTTCCAGTCAAGTAGATTGTGATAATTTGGGAACCTTAATGCCAAAAAGCCGCGAGAGTAACCTAAGATAGGTCAGCCTCTGATAAACCCAAAACGGAGGAAAGTCTCTTCATGCTCTCATTTCAAATTACTTGTAAACACAATTACTTATAATTACATTCCATATTTATCTCCATGTAATGAGAAATATGAAGAAATGTGTACACATACATATTTTAAAACATGCTACAAACAACTGACATCCGTTTTGCAGGATAAAATTCCTACAATGGACACATCACATAGCATGTTATTATACACATTCCCTAAAGACTAAACTATGCAAGTCTTTCAGGAATCAATCGGACCTACTACCCGCTCAAAGTCCAAAAGGCAACAGCCTACAAATAATCATGTCGTCATCCCACCGCATCTAAACTTAATCCAGCTTTCATGAAAGAATTTGACGGATTAGGCAAACAAATTACGATTTGGTCGTTTCTACTCAAAGAATTACACCACCTACACAGGTCGAAAATACATGCTGAATCATCCACACAAGGAGGAACCCAAGTCATTACAATACTCGAATCTGCAGCTTGGATACGACCAACAAAACTCATGATGTTGCCCATCCCACCGGAGATCCGCATAATCGGTGACATCAAAAAGAAAGTCCTCCAAATGGAAGAGACCCTTCTCATATATCAAAGGAATTGGAACACACAGGAGTGTTTCATATGCTGATCTGTGTATTTTTCCTGGTGTTCATTATCCAGAAAAATTTAAAACTCCCAACTTTGAAAAATATGACGGGTTAGGAGATCCTTACACACATTTAAAGGTGTTTACTGGAGAACTTGGATCTTATGCAGATGATAAAAAGCTTAGAATGCAATTGTTCCAAAAAAGTTTAACCGGGAGAAGCTCTGGCTAAGTGGTACACAAGATTAGTCAATTCAAAGATCCATAGTCCGGGAAGAGCTAACACATGCTTTCCTCACTCAATACAAACTTTTCGGCCTCAGATGGCTCCCCGATCGGTATCAAATTACCAAGATCAAGAAACAATTAACGAGTCTTTCGGAGAGTATGCTCAAAGGTGGAGACGCTTGGTCGCCCAAGTTAGTCCTTCCATGACGTAATCGAAATGGTCATGACTTTCATACACATACAGAAGCGCCTTCTATGAAAGAGTTTTAGCCAAGATTGGCAAACCATTTTCTCGAATTGGTCAAACATGGGAGAGATGGTCCGAGATGGGATTGAAGTCCTGAAAGATTCAAGACCAAGTCACACTCAAAGTCGCTATTGATCAAATCCAATGATGGAAATTATGGGAACAACTTCGAGGGTCCATAAAAAGAAAGAAGAAGATGTTTCCGATACTACAAGGGCAAAAAGGCAATCAAAACATACCTATTCAAAGGAGAAACTACACCCCCTTTCAAGCACGCCTATAAACCCTCCAATACCAAAAGGTGGAGAAGTCAAACACCCTCGAGTGTTTACACCCTTAGGGAATACCCTCGAGAACATTCTTAATCTTCCGACAACACGTAAGAAAATTACATCTTCTTCCACCACCAAATTTCTAATGGACGGGGGTTTCAATGTCGCTAGGAAGTGTGCTTATCATGCCGGGGCACTTGGACATGATACTCAAGATTGTTGGGCCTTGAAACACAAGATCCAGGACCTGATAGACAACAGGGAGATCGTGGTCACCAAACCAGATTATCCTCATGTTCAAGACAACCCTCTTCCTCAACACAAAGAAGAAGAGGTCAACATGATTAATTGGAGCAATGGACAGAGTTCCAATTTCAGCTGTGAATCTGCCCAGACCCTCAAAGACGGTGATAACAGATGGGATTATGCCAAGTTCCAATTCACAATGGAATGAAAGATGAAAGCTCTCTGCAAGCAAATTGAGCAATCGCGTAAATCAAGACTTATCAAAGATTAAGTGACACGTCGCTTAATCACCAGGAGCATGCCAGTCTCCTACCTATTGTCATGAATATTCCCTCGTCACTTTCAAAAAATGAAATGCTGGAAGACAAAGTGATAAAGAGAGCAAATGCCAAAGCTGCTTGGGATTTCGCCAACAAAAGGAATTCACCTATCTAGGCCAACCTATGGAGGAAATTCTTCATATGTTGATCAATAAAGGAAGGATCAGTTCCTTCTACCTCCAATCAACCCCCGCTCAGTATGATATAACTCGATGGAGTATGTCAATATCATTCCCGGGCCTCATGGGTCACAAAGACAGAAGAATGATGGGCACTCCGCCACCTTATTCAAAATCTAATTGACAAAGCAGTGTATCTTTGCGCCTAGCGTATAACGATCATCTGTGTTACGTGCAAGTGAAGATGCAGCCCTACTAAGTGGAAGAGTGTGGTAGCGATCATATCCACTCAAACTAATGGGATTAATACATTACTCACAACGCCAATAATTCAACTCAAGGGAGCAATAATCCTTTAAAAGTGTCCGCCCTGAGCCAATCAACTTGTTGTCGTGCGAGCACAATATCCTATTGTCAACTTACTTACGCCCGGTGGAGAAGGTAAAGGATCCACCTCACATACAACTCGCTACAAAGGTCAAAGGAAAATCCACTGTATCTTCCCCAACGGGTGATGAAGCTACCATCAAATCAACAGGGAAAATATCCATGGAGAAACATGAAAAATTCCTCAACGCTATGGGTCATAACGAGGCCACGGTGCTTTTTAAGCTTAAAGGAAGCTCCACAACAGATATCAATTTTAGACTTGGTCCTAACTTCCGAGAATCACTGGAAGGTCTTGTTAAAGGTTTTAGAAGAAGCCTATCTCCCGACATCAGTGGATACGGAAAAATTTCAACATCTTGTTGATCACATTTTCAACAATAATGTGATATCCTTCACTGATGATGACATACCACCCAAAGGGACCGGTCATTGCAAGCCGCTTGCATTACGGTCTTGTCCTCCTGGATATATGGTAGCCGAGTCTTAATAGATGGAGGTTCCTCTCTAATATCTGCCCACACGCTACCTTGGTGAAGATGAATATCAATCTCAACCGAATTCGAGTAGCCATACTATCATCAAAGCTTTTGATGGAGCCCGCGAAATTCGGTTTGAGTAATTGAGTCGCCAATTGAAATTGGTCCTCATACATTCTCACGTATCTTTCCATGTGCTCAAGATAGATTCGGGATACAACCTGCTCTTGGGACAACCATGGATTCAAATGGCAAGGGCAGTCCCCTCCACTCTTCACCAACAGTTGAAATACATTATCAACAATAGCCTGGTCACAGTCAACGCTGAACCGGAGATTCCTCAACACGAAGACATGCCGTTCATCAATGCCAATGAGGATGTTGAACCAGTAAGTTTTCATACTTTGAAAATAAGCAATGCTCAATACCATGCTATTGGAATGCCAATGCCCGAACCCAAGATTTCTGTCGAGGTAATGTCGGCTACTCAAGAAATGATGTCATTGGGTCATAAGCCGGGACAAGGGTTGGGTAAAGATTGCAAGGGTATCAAATACCCAGTTCGATTAACCAAGCGAGCTGGAACAGCTGGACTAGGCTACTCTGCAAGTTCTAGTCACAAGAATCCTCATAAGCATCAGCAAATTCCTTCAGCTTCAACTATGCGGCGTTCATCTTCGCCTTCAAACTCTGAGTCCGCACAACCTCATGTAAAGGTGCCAGCCAATGTGATGGCTATGTTATTTCCCAAACCGGTACCGGTAAAGGAAAAAGAAGTCTTTGTTCCAAATCCCGTAGTGAAAGAGGAGGAACGAAGAATCAAGCAAGACGTCATCCGAATGATGTCAAGCATACGCATCATCGCTCATGATTTACATACCAACAGATACACCGCATTTATGATTGCCCGCACATAATGGCCATCATTCGAGATAGGAGGACGACGACAATCCTCTCCATCATCATGCGGTCCACCTTGACTTTTCCTTGCCAATTGGAACAACATTCCTTGCATTTGTCGTCAAGGGTAAAGCGGGCATAAACTCTTTTCTCAGCCGCTTACTTTTTTCATACAAGATTAGCGCTTTATTTTGCCAGTATATGCTAACATTGTGTATGATCAACACATTTCATAAATACTAAGTGAAAGCATATTTTGTTTCAGGACTCTGAATTTAGATGTGCCTGTACTTGCGGATATGGTGCCTCTTCTCCACAAGGATTGTACCTTTGATGTAGAGATGAATTTAGCCTTGATGGATATACTGGATGACATTGAGGTGCCTCTAGAAATTCAAGAATGGGTCAAAGACAAACCTAAACCCAACCTCGATCAAACCACTTCTTTCAGTCTCGGAACCTTAGAAAGCCCTAAGTTAATCCAGATTGGTTCAGACCTTACCCCAAACAAACAGAATGACATGGTTACGCTATTAACCCAATTCCATGATGTGTTTGCATGGTCTCATGAAGACATGGTCGGTTTTTCCACTGATATTGTCCTTCATCGCCTTCCCATTAAAGAGGGATTTAAGCAAGTCAAGCAAAAGCTCAGGCGATTGAAACCTGAATGGAGTTTAAAGGTGAAAGAAGAAATTGTGAAACAATTTCAAGCTGGCATCATAATGGTGTCTATATATCCTGAATGGATATCCAACATTGTGCCCGTGCCTAAACCTGGAGGGAAGGTGCGAGTTTGCGTGGATCACCGGGACTTGAACAAAGCTTGCTTAAAAGATAGCTTTCTCGTGCCATTTATCCACATTCTCATTGACAATACTGCGCAATACGACATGTACTCCTTTACTGATTGCTTTGCGGGGTATCATCAGATCATGGTTGCTTAGAAAGATCATGAGAAAACTACTTTCATCACGCCATGGGGAACCTTTTGTTATAGACGGTTCTCATTCGGCCTCATCAATGCCGGAGCCACCTATCAACGAGCTATAATGGCTCTTTTCCACGACTTAATGCACAAAGAGATCAAGGTCTACGTGGATGACATCATTGTCAAGTCCCGGAAGGAGGATGACCATCTAGACCATCTCAGAAAATTATTCAATAGGTTGCGTAAGTACAACTTGAAGTTGAATCTAGCTAAATGCGCCTTTGGCCTTAAATCGGGCAAGTTGCTAGTATTTCTAGTCAGCCACAAAGGGATTGAGCTGGATCCTGCCAAAATCCAAGCCATCACCGAAATGCCCATTCCTCAGACAAAAAAAGGAAAATACGGGGATTTTTGGGAAGAATCGACTTCATTAGCAGGTTTATCTCTCAACTCACAGCAACCTGTGAGCCAATCTTCAAGCTATTAAGGAAGAACTCCTCCATGAAATGGAATGATGAGTGTCAAAATGCCTTCCTCACAATCATGAAACAGCTAATAAAAGCTCCCGTCTTGGTACCACCCAGGGATGATGTTCCCCTGTTAATAAACCTGTCCATAAGTGACAATGCCATGGGCTGCAAACTGGGATAGAAAGACGATAGAGGCCAAGAACGAGCTATCTATTACCTTAGCAAAAGGTTCAGCTGCAGTGAACACAAGTACACTCTGATCGAAAAGACGTGTTGTGCTTTAACATATGCTTCCATTAGGTTACAGCATTACCTCCATGGTCACACAACCCATCTCATATCTCGCGTGGATCCTCTCAAGTACGTGTTCAATAAACCCATGTTAAATTGCCGGCTGTCTAGATGGCAGTTGATCCTACAACAATTTGACATCGTATATGTGGCTCAAAAGTTCATCAAAGGTTAAGGAATCGCTGATCAACTGGCCGTCGCACCTTCAGGGGATTTCAAACCCTTGGAAGCATATTTCCCCGATGAAGGAGTAATGAAAGTGCAGCAAATATCATTAGTACGATACGCACCAATCATGGAAGATGTATTTTGATGGAGCTGTTAATATGGAAGGATCTGAGCCGGAGCGCCTAGTAGTCGATACGGGGGAGCAAGATCCGTTGCCATTAAATTATATTTTGTCAACTCAACAATATATGGTGAGTATGAAGGTCGTCTCATGGAGCTAAAACTTGCCCGCTCAATGGGCATCGAAGTGATTAACTATCTTTGGAGATTCGGGGTTGGTAATCGACAATCAACCGAAATCTATCAAACCAAAGAACTACATTTGTCGCCTTTACCATCTAAGAAGTTTTGCGATGGTTTTGGAGTTCAAGAAATCTCCTTTATACACCTTCCTCGTAATAGGAATGACTTTGCGGACGCGTTAGCAACTTTGGCTTCCTTGATTCGCATATCGGATAAGGAACACTTGCCAAGCGCCATAATTTCCACCACAAGGCCCCACTATGGGAATTACATTGGAGAAGTAACGGATGAGCTACCTCCCGTCCAACATCCTTGGTATCAGCACATCAAGGAATATTTACGAGATGGATCTACACCCGCTGAAGCGAGCCCGACTAAGAAAAGGCGGATCCATAGACTTGCTATGAAATTCTACTTGAGTGAAGATGCGCTCTACAAAAGAGATGCAGGACTAGGTCTCCTCAGATGTTTAGACAAAGATCGCTTCCCAAAGGCTTATGGATGAAATCCATGGCGAGTCTGTGGCCCCCACATGAGTGGCTCCCTCCTTGTCAAAAAAGTCCTCAGGATGGGAAATTATTGGCTATCTCTCAAAGCTGATTGCAATAACCACGTTAGGAGATGCTATCAGTGCCAGATTCATGGAAATGTTATACACACCACTCCACGGAACTCCACAATATGAGTTCACCTTGGCCCTTCTCAATGCGGGGAATGGATGTTATCGGGCCCATTGAGCCTAAAGCCGTAATGGTCACCGTTTATCTTCACCATGATCGACTACTTCACCAAGTGGGTAGAAGAAGCCTCCTTCCCTAGGGTTACTAAAGAAGTCATCATTGTTTTCATCAGAAACAATGTCATTTGTCGATTCAGACAACCAGAGGTGATTGTGTCAAACAATGCCAAAAACCTCAACAACAAAATGATGGAGGAATTATGCAGTAAATTCCACATCAAACATCTAAACTCACATCATCTATAGTCCCAAAATGAATCGGTCTTTGTTGAAGCGGCTAACAAAAACATCAAGAAGATTATGCAAAAGATGACCGCCAACAACAAAGATCGGGCTCGACCTATCGCCTCTTGCTCATTAGCCTTCACAGAACCTCAATGCGCACTTCCACTAGGGAAACCCCTATGCTTTAACCTATGGGATGGAAGCAAGATTCCTATAGAAGTTGAAATGGAATCCTCGTAGAGTGTTGATAGACGCCACTAGATAAAGACCAATGAGTACAAGATGTATCACCAATTGTCTCTAATAGACGAAAGGTGAACCGCAGCTATCTTCCATGGTCAGATATATCAACAAAGGATCACCAGATCCTACACCAAAAAAGTCTAGCTACAAAGATAGCTTAAATAGCATGACTTGGTTTTGAAGAAGATTCTTGACAACCAAGATCAATCTAAGGGAAAATTCACTCCTAATTGGGCAGGCCCGTTTGTTGTCAAAGAAGTATTGACATGGGGCGCTCTCAGATTACAAGAAATAGACAACGATGAATTTCCATAACTCATCAACTCGGACGCCGTCAAACGGTATTATATCTGAAGTAACCAGCAAACACCCTGGCGTTGGACCATCAGATCACCAGTCATTCCGGTTCTTTAACCCTTTACCACATACAACTCTTTAACACTTTGCCCCTCGTGGAAACATACAATTCAAGCCAAGACTGGCTCTCCTCTCTGCGTTCCTACAACTTAGGTCATCCCACCACAGATTGAACCTCTCATACTTGTAGTTTGGCTACCCATACATGGGATCAAAATTTTCATACCTGCAGTTTATCCTAAACCTAGGATTAAACTTTCTCCTCCCCGCATTCTGACCTGCACATGGGATTATGCTTTTCATCTCGCCCTGAGGGGCGAACTATGTCGACCTGATCTCCTCTTCAATAGGAGTACGTAGGCAACCATTTTAAATGGCCCAGTCGCAATAAAACAAAAACAACAAAAATATTTCTACCTTCTTCTCCTCGATAAAACAAAAATAACAAAAAAATTCCTACACCATTTCAAATTTATATACATCATTGAACCTCTTACACCAGTTCGAACTATGCAGACTGATCTCCTCTTCAATAGAGTACGTAGGCAACCATTCATGGTGCGGTCTCACCCCTACCAAAACACAAAACCTTGTCACTGGTACTAGGATCAAACTTCAATCCACTACATTTCATTTGTCTTCGCACTAAAGGAATGGAATTATACTGAACTCCTCCCAAATAGGAGATTTGGGGACCATCTAAGTCATGCATTCATACCTTGAAGAGCAACACCAATCCATAAGAGATAGAATTAACTAGGCTTCTCCTTAATAGAAGTACTGGCGACCATCTGTGGTGCGGTCAATCTCAGAGAGGAAAGCCACACTCCTCTCCACATTTCCATCCAGAAACCAGTCCCAAGACACCAAAGATTGTAGGGATACATACAGATAGATGATCCATTCTGAACTATCCAAAGACAACTCAATGTCCATCCACCCAGGAGGAATACAGTATCACATCAAGACCACAAGCCCTCAAGTAGCGGAAAAAATATCAAGCAAATAGTAAGGCATATCTAAAAGGGAAGTGATCCAAAAATATATTTCCCTGTCATATATATAATGTTGTTTGATATATACAATGTAAACTGTACATGACAAAATGGCTAAGCTAGTCTGTGATGGTAAATACAAGCTCATCTACAAGTCAGGGTATATGCGAGCTAACAAGCCCAATATGGCGTCCCCTCGTAAGAAGGAGAGGAGGCGAAGGTGTGGTCTCCTGTCACGAGAATATCCACACGACCAATGAGATTTGCAAAATCTCGCATGGTGACCATATGATCATCAATATATGCGCTCATCTTTGTGATCATGCCACAGTAAGGTATCTCACGTATACTATCTCGTGATGGCTACATCCCGCGCATATATGGCACTATCCCGCTCAAATATCATGCGTCTCTGGTGATCTGGCCTCATCCCGCTCAACAATAGTGGCATCTCTGCTATCTAATGCCTCGTCTCTCTCTAATAGAGCTGCGTCTCTCCCATCAAGGCGATCAACATCATAGATCGAGCCTGATCTCTCTCAAAGGTCATCGATGAAGACTCCGCTCTAAGTAAATCGTATATCGAGTCTTTGAATCACAACAAGATCTTGTCACCGGGAGAATCTGGGAGAAATGTTGGCAACCCATCAATGGGCTCCTCCTCGATGTAGGTATCGATGTCCTCCATGGGCTCTATATTGTCTGACTCGCTATCCGGTACAGCAGATACTGCTGCAGCCGACAAAATCTATGTCTCCATCCATGCGGAATAGTCTGCAGAACAACCTGGATGACTGACAAAAAAAGAAGCTATCTCACGCTGATCCCAACAAGCATACACACGGGATCGGTCCTCTCCTGAGAGATATTCGGAAGCTGAACGCTGACCTATCGCCCCCTCGAAAGGATGAAAATCCTGGAACTGGTCGAACTGCGACATCACGGCCAGTGGGTGATAAGTAGTCACGCTCCTCAAGCCAACCAAAGGGAGGAAGTCCATGCCCGGAGCGTGAGTAATGAAGTTGTATGGCGAGCAAAGCCCCGAGCACGGCAATATGCTAAATGGATCTCTGATATCTGCCAAAAATGCGGACCAAGACAGAGCATCTATACACTCCGACGGCTGAAAGGAGTATGACATGGCTACATCATGGGTGAACCAATACCCATGCCGTCTATGGGTACCAACTGGTCTCAAGTGTGGCATAAACCACACATACAGCATGACCGAACTCCCAGTGAACACTCCTGTAGGATAAGTGCAACAATAGCATGCGGATCGCAGGGTCTCTGCTACAATCATAGGTACAATGGTACGACCCTCTCTAAGAGCTCTCACAGCCATGATGACACCAATGTATATGTCGTCCATATCTCGTGGCATATAGACATACGACATTACGCACAGCAACAGTACATCAACTCTGGCCAAACGCTAGTGGTCCTCCGGTGTGGTAAAATCCCCGAAATGTCATGAATAGCTATCCTCCGAGCCAAATCATCAGATATAAAAATGCTTTGGGATATAACGTGGCTTGATGTCACTTCGTCTGCACTACTACTGAAGATCAAGAATCCCGTGAGAGTCATGAATCTTCTACTCATGTCTCCCGTAACCCGGATGCACGCAAGGTTTGTCTAAAAAGAAGCATCGTCAAACGTGTATACTCCTCCGTAGTAGCGATCGACTCATGGGTACCAAATTGGAATACATGCCTATCCGGTAGCCAATGCTCTAGCATCCCGTCTACAAACCCTGCGGGAACCTGAAACATCAATAAAGTCATGGTATGCTGCAGCAACTGATCTACAGTCACCCTGTCTGGTGGTGACATGCTATCATACCATGATCACATACCCAAGGCCACCAATGATGGTGGGGTATGATCTATACGGCTAACTGTCGAAGAAGACATCTGTACGGGCCGTGTCATAAGACCATCCAGGGGTCAATGATGAATACCTCTGGACATACATACATATGCATAACGTGATACATGCATAACAGATAATGGATGGCAATATGATATAGGGAATGGAAAAACTGTGCATACATTCCTAAGTATATCATCATCTAATACATCATCTCTGTACAGCTACAAATACAGGAAAATGGGGCACAAATGCCCTAGTACTAACAGAGGCCTATCAAAAGATATAGCGAGAATGGGGTATAGCCACCCTCTTCCTCAACACAAAGAAAAAGATGTCAACATGATTAATTGGAGCAGTGGACAGAGTTCCAACTTCAGCTGTGACTCCCCCAGACCATCAAAGACGGTGATGACAGATGGGATTATGCTAAGTTCCAGTTCACAATGGAAGGAAAGATGAAAGCTCTCTTAAACAAATTGAGCAATTGGCGGGCGGTGACTTATCGAAGATCAAGTAACTTCTAAGAATTAATCGGCCAGAGCATGCCGTCTCCTACCAATCGTCATGAATATTCCTCGTCCCTTTCGAGAAAATGAAATGTTGGAAGACAAAGTGACGAAGAGAGCAAATGCCAAAGCCCATCGATTTCGCCAACAAACGGGAATTAACCTATTTGGGCCAACCCATGGAGGAAATCCTTCACATGTTAATCAATGAAGGAAGGATCAGTTCCCTTCTACCTCCAATCAACCCCCATTCGGGACGGTATAACTCTAATAGAGTATGTCAATACCACTCCCGCCTCATGGTCACACAAAGACGAGAAGAATGTTGGGCACTCTGCCACCTTATTATTCAAAATCTAATCGACAATGTTGAACTACGTTTGGCAGATAACGACACTGTGTTACGAGCAAGTGAGAATGCAGGCCCTACTAAGTGGAAAAGTGTGGTAGCGATTATATCTCATCAAGGTGAAGGGATTAATCTTTCTCTCACAACACCGATAATTCAAATTTCAAAGGAGGAACCAATCCTTTGAAAGTGGCATTCCCGAGCGAATTAACTTGCCATGCGAGCACAATATCATATTGTTAGCTTGCGCGAGGTTCCGTGGAATTATGGAGAAGGTGAAGGATCCAACTCACATACCACTACTGTAGTGTCGAAGGAAAATCCAATGTATCTTCTCCATCGGGTGATGAACCCCACCACCAAATCAAAGGGGAAAATACCCATGGAGAAGATTGAAAAATTCCTCTCTGTTGTGGGTCATAAAAAGAAGCCTCGGTTGTTTTAAGCTTGAAGGAAGCTCCACCAAAATATCAATTTTGGACTTGGTCCTAACTTCCGAGAATCACCGAAGGTCTTGTTAAAGGTTTTGGAAGAAGACTATCTTCCCACATCATTGGATCTGTAAAAAATTTCAACACATGGTTGATCACATTTTGATGGAGTCATTAACATGGAAGGTTCTGAGTCGGAGCAATTCTAGTATCTCGATCTGAGGGAGTAGTATCATGTTGCCATCAAATTACGGTTTATCGGCACCAACAATAAGGTGAGTATGAAGGTCGACTCATGGGGCTAAAACTTGCCTGCTCAATGGGCATCAAGCGGTTAACTGTCCTTGGAGATTCGGAGTTAATAATCAGACAATCCACTGGAGTCTATCAAACCAAGGAACTACATTTGCTGCCTTACCATCGGCAGGTTTTGAAGGTGGCTTTGGAGTTCAAAGAAATCTCCTTTCTACACATTCCTCGTAATAGGAATGATTTCGCGGATGCATTAGCAACTTTGGCCTCCGTGATTCGCATATCAAACAAGGAACACTTGCCAAATGTCACAATCTCCCTGCACAAGGCCCCAGCCTATGGAAATTACATTGGAGAAGTATCGGATGAGCTACCTCCCATCCAACCTCCTTGGTATCAGCATATCAAGGAATATCTGCGAGATGGATCTACACCCGCTGAGGCGAGCCTGACCGAGAGAAGGCGGATCCATCGACTTGCTATGAAGTTCTACTTGAGTGGAGATGCGCTCTATAAAAGAGATGCAGGACTAGGTCTCCTCTGGTGTCTAGACAAAGATCAAGCCCAAAGGCTTATGGATGAAATCCATGGCGAAGTCTATGGCCCCCACATGAGTGGCCCCCTCCTTGTCAAGAAAGTCCTCAGGACGGGACATTATTGGCTATATCTCAAGGCTAATTGCCATGACCACGTCAAAAGATGCTATCAGTGCCAGATTCATAGGAATGCTATACACGCCCCTCCACGGGAGCTCCATAATATGAGTTCGCCTTGGCCCTTCTCAATGTGGGGAATGGACGTTATTGGGCCCATTGAGCCTAAATCCAGTAATGTCACCGATTTATCTTCACCATGATCGACTACTTCACCAAGTGGGTAGAAGAAGCCTCCTTCCCCAGGGTCACTAAAGAAGTCATCATTGCTTTCATCAGAAACAATGTCGTTTGTCGATATGGACAACCAGAGGTGATTGTGTAAGACAATGCCAAAAACCTCAACAACAAAATGATGGAGGAGGTATGCAGTAAATTCCACATCAAACATCTTAACTCTGTCATCTATCGTCCAAGATGAATCGGTGTTGTTGAAGCGGCTAACAAAAATATCAAGAAGATTATGCAAAGATGTCCGCCAATCACAAAGATTGGCCTAACTCAACCGCTTTCTTACTCGGTAGCCTACTGTAACCACAATGCGTTTCTTCAACCGGGGCAACCCCTACGCTTTAACCTATGGGATGGAAGCAAGGCTCCCCATAGAAGTTGAGATGGAATCTCTCGTAGTGTTGATCGACGCCACCGGATGAAAACCAATGGTTACAAGACGGGTATCACCAATTGTCTCGATAGATTTAAGGTGAACCGCGGCTATCTTCCATGGTCACTATACCAAAAGAAAGGATCGCCAGATCCTACAACAAAAAAGTCAGCTACTACGAATTTAAACAACATGACTTGGTTCTCAAGAAGATTCTTGACAATCAAGATCGTGCCAAAGGAAAATTTGCTCCTAACTCGGGAAGGCCCGCTTTATTGTCAAAAAAAGTATCGACAGGAGGCGCTCTCAGATTACAAGAAATGGATGGCAATGAATTTCCATAACTCATCAACTCGCACACCGTGAAACCAGGTATTATGTCTGGCAGTACCAAAGAAACACCCCGGTGCATCATCATCAGGTCACCAGTCATTCCGGTTCTTTAACCCTTTACCACCTACAACTTGCTACACTTTGCCCCTCAGGGAAACATACTCTTCAAGCCCAAGCCCGGCTTTCCTTTTGCGCCATACAACTTAGATCATCCCATCATGGATTGAACCTCTTGCGTTCATAGTTGGCTACCCATACATGGGATCAAACTTCTCCGCGCCTCTGCAGTTTATCCTCAACCTAGGATTAAACTTTCTCCTCCTTTTCGACTGCATGGGATTACGCTTTTCTTCTCGCCTTGAGGGGCGAACTACGTCAACCTGATCTCCTCTTCAATAGGAGTACGTAGGCAACCATGTTACATGGCCCGGTCGCAATAAAACAAAAACAACAAAAACATTTCTACCCTCTTCTCCTTACAAAAGAAAAAACAACAAAAAATATTCCTACACCATATCAGCCATATACAGCGTTGAACCTCTTACACCAGGTTCTAATTTCGCAGACCTGATCTCCTCTTTGATAGGAGTATGTAGGCAGCCATTCATGGTGCGGTCTCACCCCCTACCAAAATAAAAACCATTGTCAGCTGGTATTGGGATTCTCTTTCAATCCACTACATTTCTTTCGGCTTCAGACCAAAGGGATGGAATTACCTGAACCCCTCCCAAATAGGAGATTTGGCGACCATCTAAGCTGCGGTCATACCTCAAAGGGCAATACTAAACCATAAGAGGTGGAATTAACTAGGCTTCTCCTAAATAGAAGTACTAGCGACCATCTATGGTGCGGTCAATCTCAGAAAGGAAAGCCACATTCCTCTCCACATTTCCATTCAGAAACAAGTCCCAAGACACCAAAGATGGTAGGGATATACATAGATCGATGATCCATTTTGAACTATCCAAAGACAGCTCAATGTCCATCCACCAAGGAAGAATTTAGAATTCATCAAGATCGCAAGCCCTGAAGCAGCAGGCAAAATATCAAGCAAATAACAAGGCATATCTAAAAGGGAAGTGATCCAAAAATATATTTCCCTATCATATATAATGCTATTTGATATATATACAATGTGAACTGTACATGACAAAATGGCTAAGCTAGTCCGTGCAGGTAAATATAAGATCATCTATGAATTAGGGTACATGCGAGCTAGCAAGACCAACATGGCATCCCTCTCAGAAGAAGGAGGTAAAGCTGTAGTCTCCTGGATAAGAATATCCACACGACCCAACAGATCTGTAGCCATCTGCATGATGACCATATGCTCATCGATATAAGCACTCATCTTTGCGATCATACCAGTGGTAAGGGACCTCGCTGCAGTACTATCTGTGACAGCCACATCCCGGGAAGATATAGCACTATTCCGCTCAACTATCACTGCGTCTCTGTCTGACCTGGCCTCATCCCGCTCAACAACAGCGGCATCTCTACGAGCTAATGCCTCGTCTTTCTCTAATAGGGCGGCGTCCCTAACATCAAGAGCAGTCGACATCATAGATCGAATCTGGTATCTCTCAAAAGGTCATCAGATTTAGACTCTCCTCTAAATACTGTGCCGAGTGCTAGATCACAAAAGTACTGGTACTAGGAGAATCCAGAAGAAATGCTGGCAACCCAACAGCAGTATCCTCCTCGATGTAGGTATCAATGTCCTCTATAGGCTCTACATCGTCTAACTCAATCTCCTCTCACGCAAATCTCATTGCGGTAGATAAAACCTCCATCTCCATCCATGCGGAGTACTCTGCGGAATAACCGAGATGACTGGCAGGAAAAGCAGCTAGCTCACGCTGATCCCATCAAGCGTATACACGAGATCGGTCCTCGGTGAGAGAGTATCGAGAAGTCGAAAACACCGACCGCCGCCCCCTCGAAAGGATGAAAATCTGAACTGGTCAAACCGCGACATCACGACCAATGGATGATAAGTCGTCACGCCTCAAGCCGTACCAAAGGAGGAAATCCTTGCCCGAGCATGAGTAATGAAGTCAGTATGGTGAGCAAAGCCCCGAGCACAACAATATGCTAAATGGATCTCTTGATATCCGCCAAAAATTCGCACCAGATCGAGCATCTACACACTCTGATGGCTGAAAGGAATACGACATAGCCACCTCATGGGAGAAAAAATACCCGTGCCGTCTAAAGGTACCAACTGGTCGCAAATGTGACATAAACCACACATAAAGCATGACCGAACTCCTTGTAAACACACCTGACGGGTAAGTACGGCAGTAGGACGCTGATCGCAAGGTCTCTGCCACGATCATAGGTACAATGGTACGACCCTCCCTAAGAGCTCTCACCGCCATGATAACGCCTATATCTATCTCATCCATATACCGCGGCATGTACATATATGACAGTACACATAGCATCAGTACATCAACTCTGGACAAACGCCAATGATCCTTCGACGCGGTGAAATCCCCGGAATGTCGTGAGTAGCCATCCTCCATGCCAAATCTGTCATACAGAAAATGCTGAAAGATCACGTGGCCAGATCTCAGCTCATCCTGCACTACTCTGCGCTTCAATCCTGTGAGAGTTATGAATAGTCTACTCATGTCTCCCAAAGCTAGATGCACGCAAGGTCTGTCTAAGGGCAACATCGTCAAACGTGCATACTCCTCCAGAGTAGGAGTCAACTCATGGGTGCCAAAATGGAATACATGCCTATCAGGTAGCCAATGCTCTAAAGATACCGCCTACAAATCCCTGCAGAACTCGAATGCCAAAAGGGTCATGGTATGCTACAAGATATGAGATCTACATCACCCCGTCTGGTGGTGACATGCTATCGTATCACGAAGCGCATACCCAATACCACCATTATCGACGGTGGGGTATGATCTCTATACTATTAATCGTCAAGAAGACATCTGTCTTGGGCCGTGTCATAAGACCATCCAGGGTCAATACCGAGTATCTCTGGACATACATACATATGCGTAACATGATACATGTATAACAGATAATGGATGGCAATATGATATAGGGAATGAAAAAAAACAGTGCATACTTTCCTAAATATATCATCATCTAAAACATCAGCTCTATACAGCTACCAGTACATGAAAATGGGGCACAAACGCCCTACTACTAACAGAGGCCTATCTAAAGATATAGCGAGAATGGGGAACAACCACCCAATATCTAACAGAGGCCTATCTAAAGATATAGCGAGAATACACATCAGAAGAAGACAATGGTCTCGATGTCCACATCCTCAATCCTGTCAACCTGATGTAATTCCTCCTGAGTCACTAGATCTCTATCAACAAGGATGTCAGGCCTATAAAGGGGAGGATCTGCGCTGGCAAAACCAAATGGGTCGTCTGAGGGGCCAGCACCTGAGCTGGAAGGAACAAATGTCTCCGCCTCTGCTGGACCTCTGCCCAAATGCCGAATAAATATCTATGCCCGATCCAACTGCCGAGTCAAGCTATCAATCTGGGTCAGATGAGTTGGAGCTCGGACACAAGCCACCCAATCCATCATCATCAAAGATCCCGGAACCATGTCCCCATAAACTGTGTGGCACGGATCGGGCACCAATAGTCTTGAGGAGCCACCAAATACTGGAATATCTCCTGAGTACATGGACCCTCAGATAAATCAAAACCGTCAACTCCCAACAATGGAATATCAATGGTGGGTGACTGTGATACAGGCCAATGATGCCTAACAAGAGGCAAGATTGGTATACGAATCTCTCCTGTGGTGCTCCTAATAGCACGCTCTCCTAAATAGAGCTCCCAGCCTCCATCGGTGAAAAGAGGAAATCTTCGGGTAGAAATCAAATACTCTACTCCAGTAGGGTGTCCATCCTCAAAACCGATGATCAAATGATCCCCTGAATATGGAAGCCATGTGATGGTGTCGGCTGTCAATAACTCCAGCTGCATACGACAATGAGCGAAGCCCTCAGATACAGGGACCTCTGGCAAAATAGAATGATGCCATCGTCGTTCTCGTGGATAGGTATCTAAGCCAAACACACTCACAGGACACAAACATGGAAGCCTCTCATAGGCCTAAAACTGCCAACACAATGGCAAAACATCTGCTATCAGTAAACACTCTTAACCTGTGAAAGGAAAAGATAAGAGAAATACTCACCAGCAGAAATGGGTAAAATCCTAGCCAAGACTCGGTCAAACCCTGTGAGCGCAGACGCATGCTCTGGAGGAAATAGGCAAAGGTGTAAGAGCCCCAATCTTACTCTCCTATACGGTCCACATCACGTGTGGCGCTGACCAGAGCGACAGATACCGTAGAAGAGTTATCTGCTATGAAGCAGCCTCGAATGATTATCAAGAACAATCGCCGCAAAACGAGATCCCTGATCCTGACATCATCAGGCATGGGCTCACTCAATAGCACGCTCATAACATCTGCGCTCAAAGGACCTGAACGGATAATCCTACCTTTGAGCGCACCCGCCGGAACTCCTAACAAGGACCGAACGGCAGTAGGGGTGATATTCGCAATGCAAGGAACTGGCTCCCCTCCAAACTCTATACCTGTGATAAATCGCCAATCCATAGGCGTCATCATCACCTCGCAATCTAGCAGGTGGAGTGACTGAGTCTGATGAAACCATCGCTCAGACAATGCCCTGAGGTAACCCCAAGGACAACGACGGGGAAGGATAGAGAAAAATGCCCCAAATCCCCACTCATGCACCACGGCTCTATAATCAGGATGAAGCGCCTGGTACATGGAGTGGATGCTAATCAAGTTCCCTCGACGCTGTGTAAAACCTGGAACCTGCATGAAGTACAAATCAACATCAGGACCCTTTTAATCCTCATCAATAGGAAAGAAGGAAGATAAAGTCTAACGCCATACCTCGTTAGCATGCTAGTACGTCGATGGGTGTCTACCCAAATCACCTAGCAACTCTAGGTTCACCACCTGGATGCTCAGAAGCTCCCTGTAAGGGATATGTACCGTAGGAGCGGGATCCTCAATATCCACCTCCTCGTCCTCAACGTCTGGAACCTCTACCTGGACGGGACGAATCACAGCCTCCACCAACCGAGCGAGGCATGCCGGCGAAACAACTGGGACGAGGAACTTCGAAGCCCTCCGCCAGACGCAGCAGAGCGGTCCTATAAGAATCGCTTCGGTGATCCGGATCCATAATATCTGGACAACAAGTCTCCAATTCACCTCAGAAAGGGTGTGGTATTGCCTTACCTGGAGCTTTCTAAAATGCATTATACGACTATATGCATGCATGCATGTACTTTAATATATAATAGAGTTAGAATACATGACTACCCAATGCCTACATTTGGAAAATTTTTGCCATAGTCCCCTTTGAAAATAGGATCTATCCACATGCGCGCACGAGCATATGTCTAGGTATTCATTCAAGAAAGCACACCGCCCCAAAAGTCATATACATAATATATGCATTAAAAATCAAACTCATCATGCATAATGCCAACCTCAATGCTAGGAGTATCTTGCCTTTCTACCTTTTGCTCATTGGACCTCAAATAGGACAAAAAAATAGCAGAAAAACGTGCCAATTTGACTGTCTCAGAAGTCAAATTTTTTCACATCATTATGTTCAGCATGGTTTAATACTAACATTTACTATGTTGAATATTTTTTATTAAGTCATTTGTGCATACATAATCACTACTATGTGTTTAGATGCATTTTGTGCAATATCTCGCAATCTAACGGACAGAAATTGGAAAAATATATGCATGCATGCGTTACGAATAGTGTAGAACACTTGTACTGGTGATGAAATTAGTAGAAAATGTTCCAACTCAACAAATCTGGAAGTGGTTCGCGGTTTTTCTAAAGTGAAACAAGTTGAAAGTGACTTGTGAAGTGAGGCCTGCTGGGATTTACCATCCACGCCTGGCCGCAGGCCCACCTGCGGCTGTAGCAGGTGCACCTGTGGCTCATCTATGTGGGTCCCACCCCTCCGGCTCGGTCCAGTTCGAGTTAAAATAGAGTTCTTACGGGCTAGAAAGGTCAAATCGGGAATAAAAATGCCATGTGATTGAGCAAAAGAGCATACAATCCTGGTCTTCTCAGATGAGACTTTGAATCTGCACATCACTCATTGGTAGTCGCCTGAACACAAGGTATACTCTGCCAATGACCTCAGTTGTCAGAAATCACATTCGGTAATACCTTATATAGGTCCGATACCGCCGACTCCGGGTCGTTACCCTACGTGAATCCACGACGGGGGTTACAACGTGAATCCCCAACGGTGGTTACAACGTGAATCCCCGACAGGGGTTACAATGTGAGTCCCCGATGGGGGTTACAACGTAGATCCCCGGTGGGGGTTACAACACGTTCATCCGTTGATAATTCTATCAACGAAGGTCAAGCAAACTTGACATTATTTCAGCCGATAGTAGGTAAACCCATCAAAACGTTGAGAACCGTTCGGTAGTTGCGTACGTACTTATGCATCCCCAATAGGTCCCCGATGGGGGTTACAATGTAGATCCCCGGTAGGGGTTACAACACGTTCATCCGTTGACAATTCTATCAAAGAAGGTCAAGCAACCTTGACATCATTTCAGCCGATAGCGTTTAAACCTGTCAGAGCTATAGAGCCGTTCGAGGTTCTCATACCCAGATGCTCATATTCCCCAGCGGATCCCCGACGGGGGTCACAATGCAATGCTCTGTTGATCTACACGTCAGCAATTGTCAAGCAACCTTGACGATCTCCTAACAGAGTTTCAGCCGTTGATTCACACATCAGCAAAGGCCAAGCAACCTTGACAGCATATCCCACAGGATGTTTCAGCCGTTGGTTCACAAGTCAACAAAGGTCAGGCATCCCTGATAGCATTTACTGTTGGCAGTAAATCCAACAAAATCACGAAGTATTCTGGAGATACTAACCAGGAGAGGTCAACATTATCCAAGAGGATAGATGATGGAATATGTTATACAATCCTCAAATAGATCAAGCTTTATCCCCACATATCTCTTACACATAAGAGATACCCTTTTAGCATCAAGTCGTTATCAAGAACACAGGAATTTGGTGATAACTCCAACACCAATATCCTAACAGATTCGGCTTGCACATCAGATCTGGTCAGTATTGCCAATCCCCAGTTGAAGCAACAGGGAACCATCAATCATCCCCAACATATTGGGCCACAACCCCATACACATGCATCATACATTTGCATCATGTTGCTACCCTTAGCACCATGTTTATCTTGTTGCATTTTAAGTGTCTAGGATTCTTTATCCTACCCATGGATTGCCATGCATGAGTATGATAAAGAGGGGCATCTGTAGACACTCATAATTTTCTGTACTACTGTTACTAACATTGCAGGAGGACAGATTCGTCTTTTAAGAGAGAACCTTGAAAGATAATCCAAATCCACATCAGATACTACCGGAAGTTCAGCATTAACCCCGGATCGTAATCTGGGAGTAATGTTTTCAACCTCGGATTTAACCCCGAGACCTGCAGATACAATACCAGAACACACACCGGAGAAGACCAATTAATCTCGGAGATAACCCCGAGGTATCCAGTCTCAGTCCCAACCATGGGAATAGCCACCAACCTTGGTGATAACCCCAAGGAATGCAATTTCGGAGATAACCCCAGAAATGTTTGTTTCAAATGCCATCAGCTTCCATCTCGGCACTCACAACGAAATACACTGTGCCAAAATGGCAATCACATCGGGAAGACAGGCACACCTCAAAGATGACAATGAGTATCTTCAACAAATGCAGCAGTCCAATCTCAGTGAAGTCTGAGCAACATCTGCTTATCGGCCCAATCTGGCAGTAACACCAGTGAGGGGCAACATCGCCATTTCATCCAACACGATGCCACGTCTCATCTCTACGCAACAATGTCCCACAAGGCTAACCAATCCCGAGTGACTATTGTGCGGGGTAACGGATGAATGTTGAAGCTTGAAGACAAGAGGGCATCGTCCCATCTTCAAAGACTTCGTACAAACTCTAATCCAATGCCATCGTACAACTCTCGACAACGGCGGTCCGAGATAGGTCCTGAATACCTCAAAACGGATGCCCGAATTGCACTTCTCAAAATTCGAGTGGACATTACAAATTGACTGAGTACACGAGACTTGAGACAACTGACGGGCAAACGAGCCAGGTAGGCCGACTCGACCCACTGGTACACTGCGGACCTTTTGCCTATAAATAAGAGGCTTGGGGTGCTGATTTTAAGAGAAAAAGACAGGAAACCCAAAGACAATTTGCCTTGCACTCTCGCTATGAAAGTATTTTCCCACTTTCAAACACCGTGAGCTCATATATAGCCTCTTTTGTACCCACAAAGCTCAAGTTTACCCACTCTAAAGATATAGAATCCCTTTTTATCAGTCAGCTGTAAGCCTTCTCACACACTTTAGAGTCTTTCTCTTCATCTTTGCACACACCCTTCTACACGTTGAGAGTCGTGTTGCTTGCTTTTTCCCGGACTTCGGTCCGTGGTTTCCTTCCAGTCATATATATATATATATATACATATATATATATATATATATATATGACTAACATTATCGAGTTATGCCTCGATTGAGCCTGAACTTGATGCCTCGAGCGTTTACTACTTTAATATATATATATATATATATATATATATATATATATATATATATATACTTATATATATTAATTGTATGCATTTGGACTTTGTTCGATGAGCCTGAACTTGATGCAGTGCGTTTATTTGCTTTTATATATATATATATATATATATATATATATATATATATATATATATATATATATATATATATATATATATATCAACCGTAGTGTCGACTTTGTTCGATGAGCCTGAGACTTGATGCAGTGCGTTTACTTGCTTTTATATATATATACTTATATATATGAACTGTGGTCGAACTATGTTCGATGAGCACAGGTTTTACATCCTAATGCGTTTATTGCTTTCTATATATATATATATATATATATATATATATATATATATATATATATATATATATTTGTTTTGTCTGCCTGGAGTTCCCTTCATGGCGATTGATAGTTTTACAGACTTTCTTTACATTTAAATCACCGCTTTGAGTTTACTTACGTGGCGATTGAACGCATTATTCTGACTTTATTTGCATTTTGTCCCGCCTGGAGTTTCCTTCGTGGCGGTTGACCGTATCTACAGTTTTATTTATATTTCTGATCCCCCGTGGAGGTGCTTCGTGGTTGGTGATCATGTCTGTATATTTATATTTATCGCTTTTATATATATACCTACTTATTGCTTTTATACAAATTGTAATATTCTGTGCGCCTAGGAATCATGTGATCATAGATTCATCTCATTGGATCTAGATTCGGTTCCCGTGATGGACATTTTCAGCTGTAAGCAGCTTGTAAATTATTCTGTGATGTCTGTATTTCTTCAGATGGTTTCCATACCCACGAGGAAGTCGGCATTATTTTTTTATATATATTATTTTTATACGGATGCTTCACATTCGTCAAATAAAATCAATCCAGCCGCTCACCTAATAAAAATGGGAGTATAAAAGGTCTTAATTCCTATTGAGAGCAGCACGGTTTGAAAAACCTCTTTTATAAAACATCATTGCCATATCTTGCTAAAAACTGAATTTTTACATAAATTCAAATCCTGTGTATATAGGTTCGAAAGAGGCCTCGCACAACTTTCATATAACAGCACATTGACCCACACACACACACACACACACACTCAGATAATAGTTTCTTGAAAAGAGGCGGTCACCGTGGTAACACGGATGTCGGGGGGTGCCTAACACCTTCCCCCCACATAACCAAGTCCTCGAACCCTAAATGAATCTCGGTTTCGTCGACCCGTATATCAGTGTCACATCACTGGGTTAATGTGCAAACCTTTTCTCGGTTGTGTTGGTACAACCATTTAAAAAACCAACTGGCGACTCTTAACCAGTCCCATCGTCGACATTATACATGTCGACCTTTTTCATTTGTTTTTCAAACAAATCTCACCTAAAATGAGAACACCAAAGAACAAGTAACGGAAAGGGACATCCAAAAATCCCGAAGCGTCGACCACGAGGTTGGAATTGTTACTCCGGTGTGTGCTCCGGTTGATGTCGAACTTCCGGTAGTATCCTAAATGGACCGTCTTCCAAGTTCTCTCTTGAAAGATGAATCATCCTCCTACAATGTTAGTGGACAGTGTGTAAAAAATTTCGAGTGTCTACATATGTCCTCTTTATCATACTCATGCAAGGCAATGCATGGGTAGGATAAAGAATCTAGAGACACTTGAAATGCAACAAGACAAACATGGTACTACATGTAACAACATGATGCAAATATATGATGCATGTGTGCGGGGTTGTTGCCCAACATCACGCGGAATGATTCTTTGGCTCCTATTTCTTCAATAGAGGATTGGGAATGATAACCAGATTTGATGTGTAATCCGAATATGTTAGGGTGTTGATGTTGGGGTTATCACCAAACTCCTGGATTCTTGGTAACGACTTGATCCTAAAGAGGTACCTCTTATTTGTAAGAGATCTGTGGGGATAAATTTTGGTCTGTTTGAGGATGTGTATAACATATTGCATCATCGATCCTCCTTGATAACATTGACCTTTCCTGGTTGGTATCGCCAGGATATGTCAAGATTCTGTTGGATTTACTGCCAACAGCAAATGCTGTCTGGATTGCCTGACCTTTGTTGATTTGTACTTCACCGACGTGTGAATCAACGAATGAAAACCCTTTGGGATAGATTGTCAAGGCTGTTTGACTTTCGATGACGTGTGAATCAACGGCAGATACTTTGTGGGCAGATTGTTAAGGTTGCTTGACCCTCGCTGATGTGTGAATCAACGGAACATTGCATTGTGACCCCCGCCAGGGATCCGCTGGGGAATATGAGTAATCGAGCATGAAATCCTCGAATAGCTATAGAGCTCCGATAGGTTTAATCGTCATTGGTGGAGATAAAATCAAGGCTTCTTGATCTTCGTTGATATGTGTGTCAACGGCTGTGCATTTAAATCCCCAGTTGGGGCTTCACGTTGTAACCCTCATCGGGGATTCACGTTGTAACCCCCGTCGGGTATCCACGTGGATCTTTTAGGGTAATGACCTGGAGTTGGCGGTATTGGACCTGTACAAGGTATTACCGGATGTGATTTGTAACAAATGAGATCATTAGTAGGGTATACCTCGTGTTCGGGTGACTACCAATGAGTGATGTACATACTCAAAGTTCCATCTGAGAAGACCAAGATTGTAGTCTGTTTTGCTCAATCGCGTAGCGCTTTTATTCCCGATTTGACCTTTCTAGTCTGCAAGAACTCCTTTGCAACTCGAACTTGACCGAGCCAGAGGGGTGGGGCCCATATAAGGGTTCTGCAGGTACACCTGCTGCAGCCGCAGATGAGCCCGTGGCCAACCGTGGATGATATAATCCAGCAAGTTGGTCTCACAACTCATTTTCAACTTGTTTTGCAAAGAGAAATCCGTGAGTCTCCTTCAGATCTGCTGAGTTCGGGCTATTTTCTGCAAATTCTATCACCGTACAAGTGTTCTGCACTATCCTGATAACGTATGCATGTATTTTTTCCAGTTTTTATCTGTTGGAATTTGAGTTATCGTATGAAATGCATCTAAACACATAGTAGTGATTATGTATGCATAAATGACATGATAAAAAATATTCAATATAGTAAATGTTAGTATTAAACCATGCTGAACATAATGATGTGAAAAAATTTAACTTTTGAGACAGTCAAATTGGCACCTTTTTCTGCTATTTTTTGTCTATGTGAGGTCCAATGAGCAAAAGGTAGAAATACAAAGTACTCCTGATATTGAGGATAACCTTATGCACTGCCGATTTTGATTTTTAATGCATATATTATGTATATGACTTTGGGGCGTGTGTGTCTTCTTGTATACCACCTAGTATTGCCTATGTGCATGTGGATAGTCCTATTTTCAAAGGGGACTATGGCAAAAAAAATTCCAAATGTAGGCATTGGGTGGTCATGCATTTTAACTCTATTGTATGTTAAAGTAAATGCATGCATGCATATAGTCATAAAATGCATTCTAGAAAGCTTCAGGTAAGGAGATACCACACCCTTTTTGAGGTGATTTGGAGACTTGTTGTCCAGATATTATGGATCCGGATCAGCCGAGTAGTTCTCGTATGACCACTCTTGGTATACGGAGGATGGCTTCTGAAGTGCCTTGACCCCATTCTGTCATACAACCTCATCGATTGATGGAGGCAGTGATTCGTCCAGTCTGTGCAGACGTGCTAGACGTTGAGGACGAGGATGAGAATGTTCCGATTGAGGATCCTGCTCCTATCACACATGTTCCCCGTAGGGAGCTCCCTTGTATTTAGGTGGCAAACCCAGAGCTTCTGGGTGATTTGAGCAGACATCCCTCGATGTACTTGCATACTAATGAGGTATGACGTTAGACTTTAATCTTCCTTCTTTCCTATTGACGAGGAGTAAAGGACTATGATGTTGATCTGTATTTCATGCAGGTTCCCAGCTTCACACAGTCTCGAGGAAATTGGTTAAGCATACACTCTATGTATCAGGCTCTTCATCCTGATTACAGAGCGGTAGTGCATGATTGGGGATTCGGGGCATTCTTCTCCATCCCTCCCCGTTGTTGTCCTTGGGGTTACCACAAAGCATTATCTCGAAAGCGATGGTTTCATCGGACTCGATCCACCCATTTGTTGGATTGCGAGGTGATGATGACGCTGATGGATTGGCGATTTATCACAGGTATGGAGTTTGGAGGGGAGTCAGTGCCTTGCATGGCGAATATTACCCCTACTGCCGTCAGATCCTTGTTAGGAGTTCAGGTCCTTTGAGCGTAGATGCTATGAGTGGGCTTTTGAGTGAGCCTATGCCTAATTATGTCAAAGTCAGGGATCGCATTCTTCGGCGATTGTTCGTGATGATCATTAGAGGCTGCTTCATAGTAGATAACTCTTCTACGGTGTCGTTCACTTTGATCAGCACCATGCGTCATGTGGATCGTATTGGAGAGTATGATTGGGGTTCCTATACTATTGCCTATTTCCTACAGGGCATGCGTATGCGCTCACAGGGTTTGACCGAGGCTTGGCTAGGATTTTACCCATTTCCGCTGGTGAGTATTTCTCTTGTCATTTCCCATTTATAGGTTAAGAGTGTTCTTGACCATGAGATGTTTTGCCATTATTTTGGCAATTTTAAGCCTATGAGATGCTTCCATGCTTGCATCCTGTGAGTGTGTTAGGTTTAGATACCTATCCACGAGGACGACGATGGCATCATTCCATTTTTTTCTGGAGGTCCCTGTAGCGGAGGGTTTCACTCACTGTCACATGCAGCTGGAGTTATTGACAGCAGATATCATCACATGGATTCCCTATTTAGGGGGACACTTGACCATTGGCTTTGAGGATGGATACCCAACTAGAGTCGAGTACGTAATTTCCACCAGGAGAGTTCCTCTCTTCACAGATGGAGGCTGGGAGCTTTATTTAGGAGAGCGTGCTATCAGGAGCACCACATAGGAGATTCGTATGCCGATCTTGCCTCCTGTTAAGCGTCATTGGCCTGTATCGTAGTCACCCATCACTGATATCCCATTGTTGGGGGTCGACAGTTTTGCATTATCAGAGGGTCCTTGCACTCAGGAGATGTTCAAGCGTTGGTGGTTCCATCGTACTATCGGAGCCCAGTCCCACCGGATTGATAGTTTGACCCGCACTTAGTTCATGGGGGATATGGTTCCAGGATCCGTGGTGATGACGGATTGGAGAGCTTATGTTCGAGATCCGACTCATATGACACAGATTGATAGTTTGGCCCGGACAATTGGACCAGTACACATATTTTATCCGACATTTGGGTAGAGATCCGGCAGAGGCGGCTTCATTTGATCTTTTCAGCTCAGGCGTTAGCCCCTCAGATGACCCATTCGGTTTTTCCGGTGCAGATCCTCCTCTATATAGGCCTGACATCCCTGTTGATAGAGATCCAGTGACTCAGGAGGAGTTACATCAGGTGGACAGGATTGATGACGTGAACATCGACACCATTATCTTCTTTTGATTTGTATTCTTGTTATATCTTTTGATAGGCCTCTAATAGATATTAGGTGGCTGTTCCCCATTCTCACTATATCTTTTGATAAGCCTCTGTTAGTATTAGGACGTCTGTGCCCCATTTCCCTATATTTGTAGCTAAACAGAGATGATGTATTAGATGATGATATACTTAGGAATGTATGCACAGTTTTTTCCATTCCATATATCATATTTCCATCCATTATCTGTTATGAATGTTTCATGGTATGCATATGTATGTATGTCTAGAGATATTCAACATTGACTCCTGGATGGTCTTATGACACGGCCCATACAGATGTCTTCTTGACAGTTAAGTCAGTATTGATCATACCCCACCATCATTGGTGGCATCGGGTATGTGATCGTGGTATGATATTATGTCACCATCAGACAAGGTGACCGTAGATCATTTGTTGTAACATACCATGACCTTATTGATGTTTCAGGTTCCCACAAGATTTGTGGATGACATGCTAGAGCATTGGGTATCGGATAGGCAGGTTTTTCGATTTGGGACCCATCACCGACTCCTACTCACGGAGGAGTATGCTGTGATTGATGATCTCTGCCGTTTGGATAGACCTCAAAGTGCGCATATGGCTTTGGGGGACATGAGTCGACGGTTCATGACCCTCACTGGATTGAGGCGCAGAGTGGTACAGGATGAGCTTACATCGAGCCACGTTATATCCCAGCATTTTCTGTTTGACAGATTTGGCTCTGAGGATAGTTATATACGACATTCTAGGGATTTCACCGCACCGGAGGATCATTGGCATCTAGCCAGGGTTGATGTACTGTTGTTGTGCGTACTGTCGTATGTCTATATGCCACGATACATGGATGAGATAGACATTGGTGTCATCATGGCAGTGAGAGCTTTCAGGGAGGGTCGTACCATTATACCAATGATCATAGTAGAGACCCTTCGGTCAGCCACCTACTGCTGCGCTTATCCGACAGGAGTGTTCACGGGTTGCTCGGTCATGCTATATGTATGGTTTATGTCACATTTGAGATCGATTGGCACTCTTAGATGGCATGGGTACTGGTTCACCCATGATATAGCCATGTCGTACTCCTTTCAGCCATCGGAGTGTATAGATGTTATGTCTTGGTCCATATTCTTGGCGGATGTCTGAGATCCATTTGTCATATTGTCGTGCTCGGGGCTTAGCTCACCGTACAACTTTATTACTCATGCTCCGGGCATGGATTACCTCCCTCTGGCTGGGTTAAGGGGCATGACTACTTATCACCCACTGGCCGTGATGTCGCAGTTTGACCAGTTCCAGGATTTTCATCCTTTCGAGGGGGCGATAGGTCAGCGTTCAACTTCTCGCTATCTTTTCGGCAGAGGACCGATCCGTGTATGCTTGTTGGGATCGATGTGATATAGCTGATTTTTTACATCGACCATCCAAAGTTATTCAGTAGAGTATTCCGCTTGGATGGAGACGGAGATTGCATCGGCTGCGACATATCCACGATTACGATAGTGAGTCGGATGAGGAGAGCCTATGGAGGATATTGATTCCCACATCGAGGAGGAGCCAGTCTTTGGTTTGCGGCATCTCTTTTAGATTCTCCCATTACCGATCTTGATGTGATTCATATTCAAAGACCTGATTTTTTGAGCAGAGTCTTTATCTGATGACCTTTGAAAGAGATCAGGCTCGATCTATAATGTTGACTGCCCTTAGGGGAGAGATGCCGCTCTATTAGAGAGAGACGAGGCATTAGCTCACGAGATGCCACATTGTTGTTGAGCTGGATGAGGCCGATCGGTCGAGATGCAAAGGATAGTTGAAGCGTGATAGTTTCATATCTACCCGGGATATAGCTGACCACAGATAAGATCGCAGTGAGGTCCTGCGCATAGGACACATATTTTAGTCCCATTAGTTTCAGTGGATATGACCGATACCAAACTCTTCCACTTAGTAGGACCTGTATTCTCATTTGTACGTAACACAGTATCGTCGTCCGCTAGAGGCAAGACACCACTGTGAATTAGATTTTGGATGAGGTGGCGGAGTGCCCAACATTCTTCTATCTTTGGCATGATCATGAGAATGGGAGTGATATTGACATACTCCATCAGAATTATACCGTCTTGAACGGGGGTTGATTGGAGGTAAAAGGGAACTGATCCTTCCTTCATTGATTAACATTTGAAGGATTTCCTCCATAGGTTGGCCTAAATAGGTGAATTCCCTTTTGTTGGCAAAATCCCGACGGGCTTTGGCATTTGCTCTCTTTGTCACTTTGTATTCCAACATTTCATTTTCTGAAAGTGATGAGGGAATATTCATGACAAGAGGTAGGAGACTAGCATGCTCCTGGCTTACTAACTGGTGTGTAACTTGACGCTGGTAAGTCACCAATTCTGCTAATTGTTCAATTTATTTAGATAAAGCCTTCATCTTTCGTTCCATTGTGAACTTGAACTTGGCATAATCCCATTTGTCAACACCGTCTTTGAGGGTCTAGGAGGAGTCACAGTTGAGATTGGAATTCTGTCCATTGCTCCAATTGATCATGTTGACCTCTTCTTCTTTGTGTTGAGGAAGAGGGTTGTCTTGAACGTGAGGTTGATCTAGTTTGGTAACCACGATCTCACCGTTGTCTATCAGGTTTGGATCTTGTGTTTCAAGGCCCAACAATCCTGAGTATCATGTCCTGGTGCCCCGGAATGATAAGCACATTTCCGAGCAGCATTGAAACCCCATCCATTAGGGCTGGCTGGTGGAAGAAGATGCGTAATTTTCTTCTGTGTTGTCAGAAGAGTGAGACTGTTCTTGAGGGTGTCCCCTAAGGGTATGAACACTCGAGGGCGTTTGACTTCTCCACCTTTTGGTATTGGAGGGTTCGCAGACTGTGCTTGAAAGGGAGCGTAGTTTCTCCTCTAAATAGGCATGTTCTGATTGTCTTTTTGCCCCTGCAGTATCAGGGAAACATCTTCCTCTTTCTTTTTATGGACCCTCCGGGGGTTGTTTCCATAATTTCCAGATTGGATGTGATCACCAACAGCTTTAAGGGCAGCTATGTCTTGAATCTTTCTGGACTTCAAACCCATCTCAGACATCTCCCCGTGTTTGACCATTTCAGAAAATGGTTTTCCGATGCTGGCTAAAACTCTTTCATAGAAAGGAGCTTCTTGTATGTCTATGAAAGTCATGACTATCTCTGATTCTGTCATGGAAGGATTAACTTGGGCAACCAGGCATCTCCACCTTTGGGCATACTCTCTGAAAGACTCGTTAGACTGTTTCTTGATCTTGGTAATTTGATACCGATCAGGAGCCATCTGAGACTAAAAGTTGTATTGAGTGAGGAAGGCGTGTGCTATCTCTTCCCAGCTATGGATCTTTGAGTTGTCTAATCTTGTGTACCAAGAACGGGCTTCTCTAGTTAGACTTTTTTGGGACAATTGCATTCTGAGCTTTTCGTCCTCTGCATAATATCCAAGTTCTCCAATAAACACCTTTAAATGTGTGTAAGGGTCTCCTAACCCGTCATATTTTTCAAAGTCAGGAGTTTTAAATTTTTCTGGTTAATGAACACCAGGGAAAATGCAAAGATCAGCATATCAAACACTCTCGTGTGTTCCAATTCCTTTGATAGCACGAAGAGTCTTTTCCATTTGGAGGACTTTCTTTTTGATGTCACCAGTATCTAGATCTCCAGTGGAATGGGTAGCAACATGAGTTTTGTTGGTCGTATCCAACTGCAGTTCAGGTATTGTAATGACCTGAGTTCCCCCTTGTGTGGAGGATTCAGCATGTTTGGGTATTTTTTGACCCTGAGTATAACAACCAAATCTGTAATTTGTTTGCTTAATCCGTCGAATTCTTTGCGAGAAACTTGATTAAGGTCTGTAACGCCCGAGAATTTTGAATTTTCAATGAATTAAATTTTTATTTGATTATGTGGATTAAATGAATTTAATTGAGTTATTATGTGAGTAAGATGTTCGAAGGTCGTTCTATGACCTAGAATGTGTGGAAGTGGTTAGTATTCTGGCTTTGTGCTAGAATTAATTGTTGTGAATTATCAAGATGAGAACGAAGGTTTTTTGAGATTGTTTGCGTAAAAACACTATTCATTTGATGACGTTCGGAGCTAGGGTTTGAAATTCTGAGAAACGCGTAATGTTAGAATATGATGATATTATGGAATATCCAATAATATTTCCGTTATGGAAAACGAAGTTTTCGCCTGCAGACTTAAAACCTAAGGGTTTGTGAAAAAGGTTTCCGAAAGGGAAATGTAAGGCGTATAGTCATTTTAATATTATACGTATGAGATACGAGTATTATACTAGTATAAATACGAGTATGATATGAAGAATAGTACGTATATAATACGATTATTGTATGAGTATTATACGTAGAGAATACAATTAGTATTCTAGAGTTAAGTTAAGACTTAATGGGTAATTCAATTGGTTGTATTAGGTCTAGCCAATCAACTGAATGAACAAGCCCAATGAATTAAGAGTGCAAGCCCAAGTTAAGGCCTAATGTTAATTAATGCCAAGCCCAATCCAAAAAGTAAACCGTGGATCGAACCACTGGGTCAAGGGATGGGTAAAACCCATGGGGATGACCCATGGGCATGGTGGGCCGGTCACTTGATGGCCAAGCAAAGTGTCACTTGGTCACCAAGTATTTTGCTTGGTGACAAAGTTATAAATAACTAAGGAGGTGTTAAATTGGACCATTTTGCCCCCATTGTATTTTCTATAAATACAAGGCTTAGGTTGAGTTTTTGGTCGTTTTAAAAAGCTTGTTCAACCTATAGCGAGAGAGAGAAAGAGCTAGAATCATATAATCCTTCTACTTCCAAGCAAACCAATAGACATTTATCAAGAAAGTTAACTACTTCAAAGGTAAATTCCTATAAACCGTAATCTTCATCCTTTTTGATTTCTTTCTCATAGAAGAATCGTAGATGAGTGGAGAGTGTTTATTGAGAAGATATAAGAATGTCTATTAATGACCAAATCATGGATAGGTCATGACCAAATAGAAATCGTAAGTGTTTACGCGAGTTAAAACCATAAAAAGTCTTGAACGTGAACGTAGTTTGGAATGAACGTTCAAGAATTGTAATAGCTAAGGCATGTGTCTATTGCTTGGTTAGGATGTAGATATGAAATCCATAGAGTATTCCATGTGATTTGGCTTAGAGAACATTACTAACGAAGTTATGGCGGATTTTGCGGAAATAGACGTTAAACGTCGAAAACGTATAAAGTCCGGATTAAAGGTCAAAAGTTGTCGTCTGACTTTAAAACGTTGGTTTCCAATGTCAACATGTGAGATAAGGTAATTAAGAGTCGTTGGCGAAGGAATCATCGCATTTTGACTTATAACGAAGAAAACTAGTACTGGACGGACGAAAATGTTAAACGAACGCTTGAAAATGAACTTAAAGGTGAATTCCTAGTAAACGGATTTGAAAATGTGAAATTCTTATACGAACACGTAAAGGATGTAATTTGTGACTTGTAGGAATTCGAATGGGTCAATTTGGATGTTAAACGAACAAATTAGGAAGCCGGGAGTTTCGTTAAGAAACCAAATCATTTAAGCCAACTGTTGTATGACTTTGAGCCGCAGCTCCAAAACCAAAGGTAAAATGGTGAAAGCTACAATACCCGGACTCAAATTGAAGTACCTTGTTAACTCATGCGCAGCAAATACTAAAACACACAGGATACCATGCCAGCAGCTTAGTAGGAAAATGTTGACTAAGTTAGTTTTTGTTCCATTTTGAATGAAGACCTAAAGTAAGATGTTAAAGGTACTTAACGTTACATAATGAGACTTACTTTAAAACACTTATAAGATGTTAATGTAAGAAGAATGGGTAAGGTTTAATGGAAATTAAATGAAGAACGCAAAGACGTAATAAATAAATCAAGAATGACGATCAAATATTGTTAGTTAACCAACAATGATCGAATGTCGGCTAAGGACGTAAGAACGTTAATGAAACGTAATGAAGTATAGAAAGTCGAATTGACTTTAATAACGAAGTTAAAACAAGTAAGACATAGAAGAGAAAGAAGTTGGTTAAAACCGTAAAGTTAGTTTGTTTAATAACTAATTATAGTGTGCTATGTGAATGTATCATGTAGATCATGTAAAGACTTAGAATAGTTGAATTGTAAATTCAAGACGCCAAAGGCAAGTCTTTCTTAACGCTTGTCTGACCTTCGTGTTAGTCAAGTTTTTACGTGATGCATGATATATAATGCATGAATGGTAAATAGAAAAGGGTCGATGCCTGTTTTATTCGGGCTAGACAAGTATTGAAGAGTTAATTGATTGTTTACAAGTCTGTTGATATAGAATTGTTAACGCTATCCTATGCCAAGTATTTTGTACGAATGAGAAGGTAAGTTTGTGTATGTACAAATAAAAGTATTTTCATCGATTATTCGATGGGCACGCGAGGTTGCCAAATGTTGAACGTAAATACGTTTAACGTAAGAGTGTTGATCAACGTAGAGTACAATAGGCTGATCACCTAGAAGTGCTCGTAAGTAAAGACGGGTAGATGGCTTTAGTGCTGGATATCCTTTTCAAGTATGAAAATAAAAAGAGTATGTTCATGGTCTATTGACCGGTTCATCATTCCTAAGCTATTATATATACTTTGGAATTGTTGTTATGAGAAGTACTAGTTAAATGTTTCGTAGTGCTTCATAGATAATTGTTTAGATATGGAATTAAAGCATGTAATTGTTAGAGTGATATTCATATGATTCTTTGTTAAGACTTGTTGAGCTAGTTATGCTCATTCTTGCTTGAACCATATGTTTGTAGCTAAAGCCGAACGAACCGAGAGTTCTATGAGAGATAAAGGCAAGGCTAAGATGGACAATTAATCGTCCTGTAATAGACTAGTATATTTATATGTAATATACTTATGAAGAACAATGAATGTATTCGGTTATAAATCTAGGAAAGGATTTATTACAAATGTAATGCAAAGATAGTAATAACACTCATTTTGTTGTTATCTCAATGAAATGATTGTATGGATTGTAGTATCGTGGAGCACCATCTATCGGGTTGGGAGATACCCAGATTTAGGAGCGTCACGGGTTAGTATCAAAGCATTAGGTTATAAAACTTAAGGGGGGAAGAAACATAGGCTAATAACCTCGTAGGAAAGGAAGAGTCCGAAGAAAGTTAACTCGAATCAAATGAGTTAATAAGGTATTGAGGAAACTCAATACCAAAAGATTTAAAAGATGGAAAGTAACCCTAAATGGATTAAATGTGATTTGTGCTTATATTATTGTGTATTATGTACTAATCAATTTGTTATGTGTTATTGTAGATGTCGGTTGATAGCTTGATGTATAGGGATATACATGTGATCAGCGAGGAGTCCGTGAACCGAGTTGAGACAGTACCTGTGCCTATAGCAGACATACTTGTAGTGATTCTAGAGGAGTCAAAGCCCGAGGAATATTACTCGGAGGAGGACTATTCGGAGGAGACCATGGGGATAACAACATATTTGAATATGATGATTGATGTGGAGGATGACATGGAGGTAACATCGATTAATACGGTGATGCCTACCCTAGAGTCTACACCTACCGAGACTATGAGGGCAATGTACCTCTCAGTGCTTAACCGTAACGTGCCACTACACAATATGGTGCAGCACCAGAAGGAAGAGATTAGTGATCTCTATGGGGCGAAAGAGACTGCAGAGTCAGACTATGAGATAGAGCATGATGAGAAAGTGGTCATGACTGACAAGGCCCAGGACTATAAGAACGAGGTCATAGAACTTTGCAAGAAACTGGTTGAAAAAGACCAGAAGATAGCACGAATGTCATATATAAATGACAGTGCGCACGAGGATTTCAAGCTTAAGATAGCTTGTTATTCTATTGAGTCGGGACAGACTCGACATACTATAAGTCGAGATATTGTGTCGATTCTGGCAAACCAGAAGCATGAGAATGCTGTTAGATATTATTAGGAGTAGTATGGTAACTACTTTTGTGTAGTGACGTAAAACCCTCTTTCATATAATTAAAGGGTAGTCTTTTTGTAAATCATAATTTTTGTAGAAGTCAATCGCGGGATGTATATGTAATAGCTTTTGGGCTATGGAAAACAACTTGTAAATAGTTTTGAACGATAAAGAAGCATTTTAATATAAGGAAGTTTTTATTTTGAATTACTTTGTTGAGTATGAGTTATTGTTTGGTTGTTTGTCGACTAATAACGAAATAAGAAAATAAGTAATAATGGAACTTTATTTATTTAATCAGAAATGCCGCTAAGAAGAAGACAACGTAACCAAGAGGTGGAATCGCATAACGATAATGAGGGTGGTCCTAATAACGCAATGCAAGAGTTCGTTAATTTATTAACGGCTGCATTTAACCAAGCCAGGGGTAGAGCACCCGCAGGAGTAAGAGTAGCCCGAACGACAACTTTTAAGGAATTTAAGAGCATAGGTTGTAAGACCCCAACTTTTTGAATAAATATTAAATTTTCTCAAAATATATTTTTGAATATTATGGTGTGGATTTGATATAATGTTATAGTTGTGGGTAATATTTACAAATTTTGCAAAGTACGCAAGTTGTTATATAATATTCGATTGGTCGGGGATATTCGTTTTAACAGGAATATTCGTGATAACCAAGACAATCATTGGTGGACCCCAATAACGGAATTATTATCGGATTGATCGACAAAACGACAAAAATACTTTTTATGATAATAACTACGGAAGTTTTACTGTTAACTGTTGAAACACCCTTGTGTTAAAAAATACGATGAATACGCGTGGTTGCATAGTAGCACACGGTATTGATGATTATTGATGCTTACGTGAGAAGTCACTCGATTATACTCAATTATTACTACAATAATTCACGCATCATATCTATCATATTATTGATTCAATTATTGTCACAAATCATCTGCATAAAATGTTTTTTATTAAATTAATACTTGAGATGACAAAGTTATTCATATCATAAATTTCAATATTTACAATGTCTAGAAGTCCTCACAAGGAGAGGTTTGGTCACCTAATTGCGGCGCCAATAGGAGAGAAATCCTTATTGAAAGCCCCCCTTTCCAGGAACAACTCGGTTGATAAATATTGTGAGTTATAATATTAATAATGAATGTTGTTCGGAGTTGAATTTGGAGACACGGACGTGATATTTGAGTCCGGAACGACAAAATTAGTTAAAATAGTCTATAAACACAAAATTTTTTGGGATTCACTATTTGGTCAAAAAGTCAACAGTTGACTTTTTTGAGAAAAGTCAAACTTCAAAATTTCAAAATTTTTATTTTTGATAAAAATAGTTTCATTATGTTGGAATTGTTTGTGTTAGTGAAAATCAATATTTATTCCGATGATAATTGATGTCTAGGGGTTATATTGATAAATCGGGTAATTTATCGGATAAATGAGCAATTAATTGCTACTAATTCACATGCTTATATAACTATTTGTTCACGTATGTGTACTATTGAATCACATTATTTACTATTATGGGAGTTGGTGCAAGATTGATAATACTTGCATGACTAAATTAAAAATTGAGGTATAGATGGAGGTACTATACTGAAATTCGTTTTTTTCACATGATTATACTATTGATTCACATGATTGAACTATTGATTCACATTATTTACTATTAGGGGAGTTGGTGCAAGATTGATAATACTTGCAGGACTAAATTATAAATGAAAGAAAAGTTGGAGGTATTGTACTGTAATTTTCGAGCCCTAAAACGTGCAATTATCGAAACTATATTTTTCTATAAATAGAAGCTCATTCTTCCTTCATTTCTCACCAATTCACAAAAGCTTTAGAGCAATTATTATAGAGAGAAATTATCGAGAGAAAGAAGAAGAGAAATCTGCCACCTCACTATTCCAAAGATCCAGTTTTTCCAAGGTAGGGAGTATTATTTCTTTCTTTCGTCTTCATGAAGAGAACTTCATTATTCCATTCGTTATTCTTACATTGAATAACTCTATATACGCCGAGCTACCCTATACTTGGTGAAATTCTTCCATTGTTCCATTCTTTATCATTCATTGGAATATCCTGTTTTTGTGTGTTCTACGCTTGACTGGTTCCGCTTTTATTATTTTGTTGGAATATCTTATGCATGCATTTTACGTCTGGACTGATTCCGCCTTTTATTATTCTGTTGGAATATCCTCTCATGTGGCATTTTACGGACCGATTCCGTCTTTATTATTCCTGTGGAATATCACTGTCATGCGTTTTTACGCCGGGACCGATTCCGCCTTTTTTATTATTTTATCGAATATCCTATCTGTATGCGTTTCTGTGGGACCGATTTCGTTATTTATTATTCGTTGGAATAACCTCACCTGCATGGCCTATCGCATGCCCGGTGATTTCTTTTGTTATTCCATTCCTTATTATACTCAGTTGGTTAAAGTTTTGACTTCTATACTCCATGAAATTAGTGGAATATCCTTGATATTTCGGCTTCATCCAGTATCGTTTCTTGGAAATACTCTTTTGAGCATTCTTGAATATTACTCTACAAAGCAGTATCATGTTGACAATTTGGACGTTATTAGTTCCTGGATAAATTATTTCTTGAACTTGTTTTATTGAATTCTTTTATCATTGTCATCATCCTCATTTTATATTTGTTGAAAGTCATCTGTGGCCTATAGTGCATAGATGGACTTGGTATGATTATGACCAGGGATTATTCGGCGTAATCATGACCGTAATGTTACAAATGATGTGGAAAAAGTCCTCATTGGCCCGTAGAGCATTGATGGACAGTTGTTGGCATGATCATGACCATTATTGAATACACAAATATTCTTAGCCCGTAGTGCATGGATAATTGTGGTCGTGATACTAAAGAATATCCTTGGCAGTAGTAGTGCGAGGGGTGATTCGATGATGTGGATTATTTATTAAGTCGAGTCCCAATGATAAAAGTGATGAAAACCTTCTAAATCATAAAAGATAGTAGATTTTATTCTCTACTGACTCTTTTTAATGGATTGCTTCTTCCTACCGCAGTCCAACTTGATGGTTGTTATATTGTATCAGTTTAACACTGTTGAAGGCTAACGATAATATATTCTGCATTATCTTAGTCATAATATTTCCTATTGGGCTAGCTGAGCTCACCCTTTTTACTTTTATTGTTCTCTTCAGGAAATGAGAACGTAGAAGGGACTAGTCAGGGAACGGAGTGACAGACCAGATGATAACATTAGTAGTCCTCACTATTCTGTGAAATAGTGTAATAATAATTGTAATAAGGACTCCTTTTGAGTTTGTATAATCTCTAGTAGACAATTTTTGTATTCAAACTCACAGTTTATGTTTTGTCATATTGAACACGACAGTTGTATTATTAAGTTGTATTTGAATTTATGTACCATGTAAGTGGCGACCTAAGATGGGTGACGTATACCTAATTTTGGGGTCCTCACATAGGTCCACCCGAATTTAAGGGAACAACGGACCCAATGGAGGCCCAGACATGGGTCAAGGAAATAGAGAAGGTGTTTGTTATTGTGATGACCCGGAAATTCGGGTTGTCCAGAATTTAAGTTTAAAGAATTAGTTATTAATAAAAGGAATTTTTATTAATATTAATATGTGCTATGTGTTTATTAATCGTTCTATAACCTAGGATGATTATAAATCTGGAGTATTCTGGCTACGAGCTAGATTGAGTGAATAAGAATTTTCAAGACGAAAATGAAAGTTTTCCGGGAACAAAATATTTTTGGGAAAAAAGACGAAATAGGCACTATTCATCCGTTTCTGCTCGGAGATTTATTTTGAAATTCCAAGAAGTTATAGATTACGTTTAATTCTGAGACGTGATGGAATATTCAATAATATTTTAGTTATGGGAAAAACGAAGTTTTTGCCTACGGACTCAAAACCTAGGGTTAGGAAAAGTGAGTTCCGAGAATTTTATGATCACGTATAATCATTAGGGTAAAACGTGACGGAAAAACGCTTAACGTCGAAAAGTATTTTTCAGTCTTTGAAGATCCGAAGAATATGTAAAAATTAGTCGGTAAAGGAAAGACGAAATATCCAAAAATATTTGGATTCCGAGAATCGTAGTTTTTAAAACTATCGGACGAAACCCGAAAGACGGAACCACAAAACTTACAGGCTAAGTTTCGTGAATAGTAAGGAGGTTAACTAAGGAGGTGGAAGTAGTAAACTTAGGTGTTAAGTAGACTTAAGTGTTAAGTAAACTTAAGTGTTAAGAAAACTTAAAGGCTAAGTAAACTTAAAGGTTAAGTAAACTTAAGGGCTAAGTAAACTTAGTGCTTAAGTAATGAATAGTAAGGAGGTTTGGGACGTGAAATGACTATTTTGCCCTAGCTTTGGATTTTCTATAAATAGGAAGCTAACTTTCATTTAAATGGGATTTTGAAAATCCTACAACTAGAGAGAGAGAGACAGAGAGGTCGGATGGGAGGATGAGAAGAAGAAGGAAGCAGAAAACTTTGCTCGTGAGCAACCTTTGTCTGACGAAAAAAGATTAAATGAGAACGGTAATCCGAAATCTAATCTCTTTTAAATTTTCTTTAAGTTTTTATGTTTAAAAACATAACTTAATAGTGATAAGAGGTAGATAAGGCTAGAGATGATTTCATATGGTTGAAATCATAAGAAAATAAAGAAATAAGAATTGGAAATTTAGTTTATAAATTTCTTAACGAAGTATAAGATTCGTAATGAATTAGAGCGATCCGAATTGATTATATGAATAAGTAGGTGAAATAAGTAAGGAATAATGTTCTATAACATCAAATTCCAATAAAAAGTGGAATCGTAATCCAAAATATCAATTAAAATGATGAACGAACGAAGAACACGAAGAACACGCGAAGAACACGAAGAACGTTGTTGATGTACAAATTTAAAACCATCGTAGTGTAATTGTTGTTGATGGACAAGTTTAAAACCATCGCGTATAAGTTTGATGTGTATTGTTTGGTTAGGAACGGTTGAAACGTTCATGAAGAACAGATTAAAACTTAGCTATAACGAAGTTATGGCGAAACTTCGTAAAAGACGAACGAGAATTAGAAAGTTAGTAAATGAACCCGAACGTGTAGGGTTTCATAAGAAAGTAAGAGAACATAGAAAACGTGAGTCGTGGGCTCAAGAACGAGCGAGTTCCGAGTACGAATGATCGAATTACGGACGAACAAACGAATAGCGTTAAAAACGTAAAAATGAACGAAGGGTGAAGATCAAGCCAATCGAATGGCACGTTAATGGATTCAGAACAAAGTTCTGTCTGAGGGGTATTCAAATACGTAAGATAAGGAAGAGAATGGCTTTGGAAAAACCACATTTCGAGTTATAACAAATAAGTTATGGAAGTGGGAAGTAAGCGTCTCAGAACGATCAAAGACTTAGAAGAATTTTTCAAGAATTAGGGCTTGGCATGCATGCTGCCAACCATGCCTTAGAAGGTGGAGCTGCAAATGCTAGACCGTGGAGTTTGCATCGCAAAACTCAAGGCCACAAGGAGAGATAAAGGAGAGAGTGGCGTCGCAGCGCTAGTGTTGGGAAAAAGCCAGAGATGACCTTTTAACTGCTCAGCTCTTGGGGGAAATATAAGGGACGATAAAGAATATAATATTCAACTAATGTAACACTTAATCAAGTGATGTAAACCTTTATTAAAGGTTGATTAAACAAGATAAAATGACAAAGAATATAATCGCGGGTTACATAACCGATATCTGGGGATCGTAGTCGGGATGAACGAACGTGAGGAATTTCTGTGGTTGTGATTCCTTGGATGTTGAGTGACGAGGGTAATGAATAACATTTCGATGTTATATCATGATAATGAGAGATAAGTGTGAAGCGTATAGATTTAAGTGTTAAGAAAACTTAAGTGTTAAGAAAACTTAAAGGCTAAGTAAACTTAAAGGTTAAGTAAACTTAAGGGCTAATTAAACTTAGTGCCTAAGTAATGAATAGTTAGGAGGTTTGGGGGGCGAAATGACTATTTTGCCCTAGCTTTGGATTTTCTATAAATAGGAAGCTAACTTTCATTTAAATGGGATTTTGAAAATTCTACAACTAGAGAGAGAGAGAGAGAGAGAGTTCGGATGGGAGGATGAGAAGGAGAAGGAAGTAGAAAACTTTGCTCGTGAACAACCTTTGTTTGACAGAAAAAGATTAAATGAGAACGGTAATCCAAAATCTAATTTCTATTAAATTTTCTTTAAGTTTTTATGTTTAAAAACATAACTTAATGAAGATAAGAGGTAGATAAGGCTAGAGATGATTTCATATGGTTGAAATCATAAGAAAATGAAGAAATAAGAATTAGAAATTTAATTTATAAATTTCTTGAAGAAGTATAAGATTCGTAATGAATTAAAGCGATCCGAATGAATTATATGAATAAGTAGGTGATATAAGTAAGGAATAATGTTCTATAACATCAAATTCCAATAAAAAGTGGAATCGTAATCCAAAATATCGATTAAAATGAAGAACAAACGAAGAACACGAAGAACACGCGAAGAACACGAAGAACGTTGTTGATGGACAAATTTAAAACCATCGTAGTGTAAATGTTGTTGATGGACAAGTTTAAAACCATCGCGTATAAGTTGGATGTGTATTGTTTGTTTAGGAATGGTAGAAACGTTCATGAAGAACGAATTAAAACTTACCTATAACGAAGTTACAGCGAAATTTCATAAAAGACGAACGAGAATTAGAAAGTTAGTAAATGAACCCGAACGTGTAGGGTTTCATAAGACAGTAAGAGAACATAGAAAACGTGAGTCGTGGACTCAAGAAAGAGCGAGTTCCGAGTTCGAATGATCGAATTACGGACGAACAAACGAAGAGCGTTAAAAATGTAAAAATGAACGAAGGGTGAAGATCAAGCTAATCGAATGGCACGTTAACTGTAAGACCCCGAATTTTATGAAATACAAGTATTCAATTTTTTCTTATAATTATTATTCAGTAAATGGTTAAATTGATAAAAGTTAAAGTTAAGGGTGATATATATAATTTTTTTCAAAATAACCAAGTAGTTATAAAATATTCATTATTGTCGGGGAATATTCGTCTGGTCGTGGAATATTCGTGATCGTAGAATATCGATGCGACGACGCAAAACCTTGTGTTGGCCCCCATAACTGAAAGCGATTGGATGAAGAAAATGACAAATATAAGTTGTTTATAAATGACCAGGCGTAGTTATTACTGCATTAATATCTGTTAAAATACTAAATTGGTTAAAAACACGAAGACACCGGTATTGCACCAATTATTGATTCTTACGTAAGAAAGCACTACTCAATAATTGTTACGATGATTACTTGTTCAATATTATATTTTATTGATTCAATAATTGTTTGCGTTGATATTTTATATTACCGTTATTTTAATAATTGTCACTACACAAGATTTTCCATTATCGAAGCAATAATTCATATTATCCTAATAATATTATTAGAAAAATTATTGGCAATGTCTAGAAAGTTCTGCCTAAGGAGAGGTTTGGTCACCTAGTTGCGCGCCAAGAAGGAGAAATCTTTATTGAAAGCCCCTCTTTCTTCTGAACCGCACTCATTGTCATTATTGTGATTCTCGTAATATTATTTGTGAATAATTAATTATTGATTAATATGATAAGGAAAATATTCATTTTATATGGATATAGATGGAGAAAATTTTAAAGTGACAATTGTTTCAAATTAATATTTTATCTTTTTCTGATAAAATAATTCATTTAAATATATTATTTTAATAATATAATAATGGTGATATTTTTATATTGAATGTGGAATATATGAGTATATGAGGAGGAAGAATATTTTTGTTACAATAAATGTTTAAAACATGTTAAACATGTCGGTGGACCCCATTTCTTGACTGAAATTTGATTATAGACTGTAAAATCGTCCGTTTGTGGATTTCGGTCGATTTATGTTTGGAATTTGGTAAGACTTTCTTCTGCAAAGTTGTAGAGAATTGAATTTCCTATAAAAGCTCGCGAGATTCAAATTTCGATAAAGGGCTATTTATTATGAATTATTGAAGTTCAAAGCTCAAATAATTGATTTACGGAAGTTTAAAATAATTTAAATAACAAAAACGTTTTTTGTGCAAGTCTTGTGAGGTGGGTGTTTGGTGGTTGAGGTTTTTGAAGAAAATAAGTGTGCATTGAATAAAAATAATATATATTAATATTTTATTAAATTTTCTGCTTGGGTGTTTTAAGCATTTTCCTATAAATAGGGTGCTTAGGTTAGAATTGAAAATCATACCAGAAACTAAAGTTTTCTCTCTCTATATTATCGAGTGTATTCTTGTGAGTATTTTGAATATACTTTGCGTATTGCTATACTGATTGTTCAAGTTAAATTCAACGTTATTCCAAATCAATCTACCGTTCTTTTGAGGTAAGGGATAGTAAGAGATTTTTAAGGGTGATTATGTTTTTCAGTTTTGTATTTTTTCGGACCTTCAAAAATTCTGAAAAAATTTGAAATGATATTTTGATGAGTTTTGTAGATTGTTTCCAAATATGGCGATTTGTGGATGTATAGATTAGGAGTTATGGATTTTATGAGAAAAGACTATTTTAAAAGTAACCGCTTATAACTCCTTGTGATTAACTCTAAAATTGATGAAATTTTTATTAGGAGTACATCTATATAATATCAGTATACCGTGTAAATTTCAGAAACTTTGGATAAAAGTATAATTTATGATAAATGTTTAAATATTCGACGGTTTTGGCCATATGAAAAATAGTAAATGAATTTTTAAAATTTTGAGAAAAATATAAGTTCAATATGAGACTATGTTATGCTAAATCCCGTAAAAAAAAATATTTTGTAACTCGATTTGGTATTTTCATGAAAATATTCTAGTTATGAGAAAATGAATTAAATATGTTATGTGAAGTAAGAAAATTGGAAAATATGATTTATTGGCTTGAGAATCATATATGAGGTATATCTGATTTTTATGAGGGTTTTGGTTAATGATGGTGAAATCTTATGAGTTTGGCATTTTAGATGATTAAATGCATTAATTATTAAAGTGTAAATAATTGGATTAAATTATTTATAAGTTTAAGAAATGATTAAAATATTATTATAATATTAGATTATGAGATTTTTAAGTGATTTATAACATTTGGATTAAGTTGCTATAAATATGATATGAATTTTATTATGAAACTTTATCTTTTAGGTCGTCGAGGTTACTTATGCACGATATCTGATTTATGTTCAATCACGGGGTATTATTCACGACAAATTGGTTTCTTCTCTGACAAAATTATCGTTGATTTATGAATCTTACTCTTGAAATTAAAACCATGTTTTGATTATATTGTTTTTATATAACATTCTTATAACCCTAATGATGATATTTCTCTTTGACTTGAGTGTAAAGATGAGTAGATTATTGTTATGATCGTGACTATAGGTTCTCTTTGGCCAGTAGTGCAAAAGTTGAATTGTTGACTAGTATGATCATGACCATTGAATTTACAATTGAATATTTTTAGCTTAAGTGCAAAGGTGAATTGATCAACATTGTTATAATTATTGTTATATAACTTCTGAAATGATTATGTATTTCTTTGATACATGAATATCTTTGGCTCAGAGTCTGAAGATGACTTGTTGATGAATATCTTAGCTTTGTAGTGCAAAGATGAATTATTGATGAATATCTTTGGCTCGTAAATGCAAAGATGACTCATTGTTGAATATCTTTGCCTTGTAGTGTAAAGATGAATCTGTTGATGAATATCTTTGGTAGTGGTGCAAAGATGAATTTATTAGTATGATTATGAACGATGGCGTGATTTGGTATAACCATGATCTTTGATGTTTCGTAAAGACAATTGATGAAATTATCTTCGTCTCCGGATAAGAAGAGGAATTTAGAACTACAATTATGATTATGAGTTATACATGTGATTGTGGATGAAATTGTTGATTGATGTTACGAGGATAAAACATTGTTGGTGGACTTTTAACATGGAGAAGATAATAGATTTTATGGTCTATTTGACTCTTCTAATGGATTGCTCATTCCATTAACTATGGTTGAAAAGATTTATCATCTACCATATGTTCTAAATCTCTGATTTATTACTGATGAAGACTATTGATAATTTATTTATCTTTAGTCATAATATTATTTACTGAGCTAGTTGTGCTCACCCTATTGTTTCACAATTCCTTCGTGTAATAAAAGTGTAGCTTTGGGTCGAGCGGGGATAGCGAGGAGGAATAGAATGGTGGTCTATAGATGTTGAGGTGAGGTGAATTTAACTTGGAAGGGTGTTTTGCCACTATCATACAAGATGTCTAATGACATATAACCTCGTGTCATCATAAGACATGGTTGTGCTCATCCACTTGCTGAGTATATTTACAAGCACTACCTATATAATCTTGGTGTTTGTTTGGAGTATAATACCCAATTAGAGACAGTGGAGATAATGATATGTCAAGAGAAGACTCACCATTGGGAAGAATATGATAGTAAACTTCTCGTTTTTCTTTGGGGTCTATTGGGTCAACCAAAGATAATTCTGTGGCCATATGATATCTACCATAACCTAAAAGCATGGCCTCCCATGTACGAAGGTTTCCTTGAGCACTTCCCAAAGATTCTAATTTCTAAAACAGTTTTTGACTATACCTTTATGTAAGGTGTCATTGTGACATGCTACAGTTGGTATATATTTGTATCCAAACTCACATCATATGTGTTGTTGTATTTTGTACGACAATTGTTGTAATAAAGTTGTAGTTGTTTTCCGTACCATATATTTGGCGACTCATAATGGGTTAGATGGAATGGACCTATTTTGGGGTCGTTACATTTGGTATCAGAGCTATAAGTAAAGAGCCCCGAGCCTCTCGCTGGTGACTTCCTGTTGATGGGGGATGCACCGAAGCCAGACTCTCCGTAGGGGACGCCTGCTTCATGCGCGGCAAACCGATAGGTATCAATGTGAGGTGTTGAAACAAGTTGGTGTCCAGAGTTACATTTGGTATCGAGCTTAGGGATATGATCTCGCGAGATCGGGATTAGAACTAGGAGGGAGAGATGAGTAAATCCTTCGCTAAGTGTGTCCTACCTAAGTTTATTTGTTGGTTAGTCATAATATCGGGATATTATGTGATATGTTAATTTGTTAAATTAACCCTTGTTTTGAAGTCGTATTCTAGAATGATATCTGAAATACAGTAGATGAGCAATGGAGAAATCAACGATGATGGGGAGATTGAATCAAATGAAAGCAAAGTATTCTCAACTCTTTGAAATACAAGGAACGTAAATTTCGAGGACGAAATTTCATAAGGAGGGGAGATTGTAAGACCCCGAATTTTATGAAATACAAGTATTCAATTTTTTCTTATAATTATTATTCAGTAAATGGTTAAATTGATAAAAGTTAAAGTTAAGGGTGATATATATAATTTTTTTCAAAATAACCAAGTGGTTATAAAATATTCATTATTGTCGGGGAATATTCGTTTGGTCGTGGAATATTCGTGATTGCGTCTGGAATATCGATCGACGATGCGACCTTATGTTGGCCCCCATAACGGAAAAAAGCGATTGGATGAAGAAAACGATAAATATAAGTTGTTTATAAATGACGTACAGAGTTATACTGCAAGTATTATCTTGTTAAAATACTACTTGGTTAAAACACAAGAAGATTACCAGATTGCACCAATTATTGATTCTTACGTAAGAAAGCACTACTCAATAATTGTTACAAGAAATACTGCTCAATATTATATTTTATTGATTCAATAATTGTCATACGTTGATATTTTATATTATCGTTGTTTTAATAATTGTCACTACACAAAGATTTTCCATTATCGAAGCAATAATTCATATTATCCGAATAATATTATTAGAAAAATTATTGGCAATGTCTAGAAAGTTCTCGCTTAAGGAGAGGTTTGGTCACCTAATCAAGCTACCAAGAAGGAGAAATCTTTATTGGAAAGCCCCTCTTCCTGGAACCTGCTGGTTGTCATTATCAGATTCTCAGTAATATTATTTGTGAATAATTAATTATTGATTAATATGATAAGGAACATATTCATTTTATATGGATATAGATGGAGAAAATTTTAAAGTGACAATTGTTTAAAATTAATATTTTATCTTTTTCTGATAAAATAATTCATTTAAATATATTATTTTAATAATATAATAATGGTGATATTTTTACAGTGAATGTGGAATATATGAGTATATGAGGAGGAAGAATATTTTTGTTACAATAAATGTTTAAAACATGTTAAACATGTCGGTGGACCCCATTTCTTGACTGAAATTTAATTATAGACTGTAAAATCATCCGTTTGTGGATTTCGGTCGATTTCTGTTTGGAATTTGGTAAGACTTTCTTCTGCAAAGTTGTAGAGAATTGAATTTCCTATAAAAACTCGCGAGATTCAAATTTTCTGATAAAAGGGCTATTTATTATGAATTATTGAAGTTCTGAAGCTCTGAAATAATTGATTTATGGAAGTTTAAAATAATTTAAATAACAAAAACGTTTTTTGTGCAAGTCTTGTGAGGTGGGCTGTTTGGTGGCTGAGGTTTTGAAGCAAAATAAGTGTGCGTTGGAATAAAAATAATAAATATTAATATTTTATTAAATTTTACGCTTTGGTGTTCTAAGCATTTTCCTATAAATAGGTGCTTAGGTTAGAATTGAAAATCACACCGTAAACCAAGTTTTCTCTCTATATTATCAAGCATATTCTTGTGAGTATTTTGAGTATACTTTGAGTATTGCTATACTGGTTGCAAGTTCGTTTCAAATGCTATTCCAAATGACGTCTCGTTTTTTGAGGTAAGGATAGTAAGAGATTTTTAAGGGTGATTATTATTTTTTCAGTTTTGTATTTTTTCGGACCTTCAAAATTCTAAAAAAATTTAAAATGATATTTTGATGAGTTTTAGATTGTGTCCAAAATGGCGATTTTTGGATGTATAGATTAGGAGTTATGAATTTTATGAGAAAAGACTATTTTAAAAGTAACCGCTTATAACTCCTTGTGATTAACTCCAAAATTGATAAAATTGTTATTGGGAGTACATCTATATAATATCAAGATACCGTGTAAAATTTCAGAAATTTTGGATAAAAGTATAATTTATGATAAATGTTTAAATATTTGATGGTTTTGGCCATATGAAAATAGTAAATGAATTTTTAAAATTTCGAGAAAATATATGTTCAATATGGGACTATGTTATGCTAAATCCCGGAAAAGAAATATTTTTAGAACTGATTTGGTATTTTCATGAAAATGTTCTAGTTATGAGTAAATGAATTAAATATGTTATGTGAAGTAAGAAAATTGGAAAATATGATTTTTGGCTTGAGAATCATATATATGAGGTATATGCAGATTTTATGAGGGTTTTGGTTAATGACTTGAAATCTTATGAGTTTGGCATTTTTAGATGATTAAATGCATTAATTATTAAAGTGTAAATAATTGGATTAAATTATTTATAAGTTTAAGAAATGATTAAAATATTATTATAATATTAGATTATGAGATTTCTAAGTGATTTATAACATTTGGATTAAGGTGTTATAAATATGGATATGAATTTTATTATGAAACTTTATCTTTTTAGTGTCGAGGTTACTTATGCACGATACGGTACTATGTATTTAATACGGGTACTATTCACGACAAATTGGTTTCTTCTCCGACAAAATTATCGCTGATTTATGAATCTTACTCTTGAAATTAAAACCATGTTTTGATTATATTGTTTTATATAACATTCTTATAACCCTAATGATGATATTTCTCTTTGACTTGAGTGTAAAGATTAGTAGATTATTGGTATGATCGCGACTATAGGTTCTCTTTGGCCATGAGTGCAAAAGTTGAATTGTTGACCGGTATGATCATGACCATTGAATTTACAATTGAATATTTTTAGCTTAAGTGCAAAGGTGAATTGATCAACATGGTTATAATTATTGTTATATAACTTCCGAAATGATTATGTATTTCTTTGATACATGAATATCTTTGGCTCAGAGTGCAAAGATGACTTGTTGATGAATATCTTAGCACAGAGTGCAAAGATGAATTATTGATGAATATCTTTGGCTCGTAATGCAAAGATGACACATTGTTGAATATCTTTAGCTTTGTAGTGTAAAGATGAATGTTGATGAATATCTTTGGTAGTAGTGCAAAGATGAATTTATTAGTATGATTATGAGCAATAACTATGATTTGGTATAACCACGATCTTTGATGTTTCGTAAAGACAATGATGAAATTATCTTCGTCCGGATAATAAGAGAGGAATTTAGAACTACAATTATGATTATGAAGTTATACATGTGATTGTGATGAGAATTGCCGATTGATGTTATAGGGATAAAACATTGTTGGTGGACTTTTAACATGGAGAAATAGATTTTATGGTCTATTTGACTCTTCTAATGGATTGCTCATTCCGCTGCAACTATGGTTGAAAAGTTTTATCATCTACCATATGTTCTAAATCTCCGATTTATTATCTGCGAAGACTATTGATAATTTATTTATCTTTAGTCATAATATTATTTATCGAGCTAGTTGTGCTCACCCTTTTGTTTCACAATTCCTTTCGTGTAATAAAAGTGTAAATGGGTCGAGCGGGGGATAGCGAGGGAATAGAATGGTGGTCTATAGATGTTGAGGGTGAGGTGAATTTAACTTGGAAGGGTGTTTTGCCACTATCATACAAGATATCTAATGACATACAACCTCGTGTCATCATAAGGCATGGTTGTGCTCATCCACTTGCTGAGTATATTTACAAGCACTACCTATATAATCTTGGTGTTTGTTTGGAGTATAATACCCAATTAGAGACAAAGGAGATAATGATATGTCAAGAGAAGACTCACCATTGGGAAGAATATGATAGTAATCTTCTCGTTTTTTTTGGGGTCTATTGGGTCAACCAAGGATAATTCAGGGCCATATGATATCTACCATAACCTAAAAAGCATGGCCTCCCATGTACGAAGGTTTCTCTGAGCACTTCCCAAAGATTCTAATTTCTAAAATAGTTTTTGACTATACCTTTATGTAAGGTGTCATTGTGGACGTACACTACAGTTGGTATATATTTGTATCCAAACTCACAAAGATATGTGTTGTTGTTGTTTTTGCACGACAATTGTTGTAATAAAGTTGTAGTTGTTTTTCAGACAATATATTTGGCGACTCAGAATGGGTTAGATGGAATGGACCTATTTTGGGGTCGTTACATTAACGGATTTAGAAAAAAGTTCTGTCCGAGGGGTTTTGAAGTACGTAAGATAAGGAAGAGAATGGCTTTGGAGAGACCTTATTCCGAGTTATAACAAATAAGTTATGGAAGTGGGAAGTAAGCGTCTCAGAACGATCAAAGACTTAGAAGAATTTTTCAAGAATTAGGGCTTGGCCGCCACGCCAACCATGACTTAAGGTGGTGATGTCTGCAGCATGCAGACCAGAGCCGAGTAATGTAAACTCACACCGCGGCGCGAGAGATAAAGGAGAGAGTGGCGCCAGTTGGCCAAGAGTTAGAATAAGCCGTAGATGATCTTTAACCGCTTTCGACTCTTGGGGAAATGTAAGGGACGATAAAGAATATAATATTAAATTAATGTAACACTTAATCAAGTGATGTAAACCTTTATTAAATGTTGAACGTATTGATTAAACAAGATAAAATGACAAAGAATATAATCGCGGGTTACGTAACCGATATCCGGGGACCGTAGTCAGGGTGAACGAACGTGAGGAATTGCTGTGGTTGTGATTCCTTAGATGTTGAGTGATGAGGGTAATGAATAATATTTCGATGTTATATCATGATAATGAGAGATAAGTGTGAAGCATATAGACGTTGTGAACGCAACGTCGTTGCGATGGACGCTTGGTCTTAGCATACAATGATCGGTATGGCTTTGACACTAAGAACGAGTAATGAACATGGGGTTCATATAATGGATAACGAAAGTATTGAAAGTATTAAATAGTATATGAATTATCAAGAAAGCTGTAACAAACGTCGGTAATAAGATTAATGAAAGCTGAATGTGATTCGATAAAGAATTAATCTGGAGGGATGACATTTAGTTGTCAGAAAGCCATAAGGAATAAGAAATTGACTTAATCGAACATTATAGTTTAATAGTTCGTATAAGTTAAGAGAAGTTAGGTTGTGGTAAAATCGTAACCTTTGATGGTTGACATATGGGAGCTGGGCTAAACAATTCCTTCAGAGAGCGAAGGTAATTACGAAACTGGCAACCGATTTAACTCACTGTCATGGCAGTGTAAATGAGATGGGAACTTGTTTGTTGGTTGTTTGTGGGAAACCACTCAGAGTACCATATGGACTACTAGCAGAGATGCGATGTGTGCTGAGTCCTAGAGAAGTTATAAGATAAGATAAGAATATAAATCATCCAAGATGATGAACGTATGAGTAAGACATCTCCGTATGTCATAAAGCCGTAAACTGGTAAAGGAAGTTAGTCACGTAAACTTATATTACAAGAACGCGAACCCTAAGAAGTAAAGCTAAGTAAACCAATGCATAAGTTCAATATATGACTAATTGGTGTTTATGTTTTCACTTTATGTGTTATATAGGAATTGAAATGAACAATTCGGCGTAAGCTATAGCTGGGCGTAAGGCAAGTTTCCGAACTTCATTCATTTTACATGAATGCTAGTTTCTTAAACTTCTCAGATGTTGTACTTGAGAAGTTCTGTCTATGTGCGAATGTGTGATATTTGTACAAGGTGTTAGAATGTATGAGGCCTTGAGCCACAATTTGAACACTTTTTGTTTCTATGATATGAATTGTTCGTGATTGAGCATTCAATACAAGTATGTTCTGTTTATACATGAACCGTTATTGTTAAGTCTGTGCTAATGATTCTAGCTAGACAGGATGTGTATGAAAAAGGTAGAGGGATGAAAGTATTTCAAAGTAAAAATAATTGATGTTTTAAGTTGATAAGAATCGAGACTATTCCTAATATTCAAGCTGGTTCATAACCTTTGTTCGGTTATAGAAGTTCTAAAGAAATGTTTTAATTCTGAAGTTGTTTGTTCAACTGTTATGACATGCTAGGCAATTGAATGCTCACACTTGCTTTAAATGAAAAATAATTTTCAGCGAACAAGGTTAAAAGAAATTAAGGATCCCGTAAAGATCAAGTTGACGGTATCCAAATGAAGTACCATTCAGAAGGTGAATGAGCGAGAAGATCAAGTGAAGACTTGTAATGTAAAAAGATAGAATTTAATTATAGACTAGTTTAATAAACTGTTATGTATCCTTGGTGGCGGATAAAAGTCACTCTTGTAAGAAGAAATGAATAATGTATTTATTATTATTTGTAATGAAAAAGGTTATAAGGTTTCCAGAACCTGGGATTTGAGAGTGTATGTCGTTATATTTCAGTATAAAATGATGTATGTTGGATGAATGATGTACTCGTGACGTACAAAATCCGGGTGTGAAGATAGACCAGATTTCGAGGCGTCACAATTATTACAAACGTAGCTGAGGCGCAAAAGACCTCTTTTGCGACCTATATGATGAAGGGGGAAGCCAACTACTGGTGGGAGGCTCACCAGGTGGGAAAGCTGGAGTAGTAGGCATTATATGGGAATAGTTTAAGAAGGTATTCTTTGAGAACTATTTCCTACTAAGCATGCAAGGAGAATGGAGATTAAGTTCTTAGAACTTAAGCGGGGACACATATTTGCCCCCAATATGCGCCAAATTCAATGAATTGGTGAGGTTCACTCCACACCAAGTGGACACGGAGGAGAGGAAGGCTCGTAGGTTTGAGCAGGGCCTAAAACCCTGGCTCTTTAGTAGAATATCTGTTTTTCAGAGTGCTTCCCTACCCACCATTCTGGAAAAGGCGATAATAGCGGAGGGTGGTAGCGAGGCGTTGACCCAGACTACACACGAGATAGAAAGAATAAGGGTAAGGAGAAGGAGGAAATAAGGCGAGGGTTGCCGTGGAAGTGGCAATATGCCTAAGAGGATGAATTTTAACCACAGAATACTTGGGCAAAACAAGGGATCCTAAACGGAGGATGGAGGCGTGTAAGACATGCAGTAAGACTAAATGCGAGAGTCTCACCTGAAAGAGAAGACCGGTTGTTATAACTGTGGGCAGGAGGGTCATATATCTCCCAACTGTCCTAATCCTAAGAAAAGTCGGGGATGTTTTGTTTGTGGGTCGGTAGACCACATGGCAAGTAATTGCCCAAAAAGAAAGGGGGAGGAGGTAATAAGGGTTCTGTAGTGGGTAATTTAGTCATTACTGGACCAACACCATCAGTGGGTAGACCCTCAGCTCGAACATTTAATATGACAGTCCAAGATGTGGTTGCATCAACGGATGTAGTAGCAAGTATCATTCCAGTCAACGAAATAAATGCTTACGTGTTATTTGACTCGGGTGCTACTTGTTCTTTTATAGCATGTGGATTTTCTCAGCAATTGGGATTAAGTCCTGAAAAATTAGAAATATCTTTAGATGTTAAGGTAGCGAACGAGGAGATAATTCCCATTGAACACATTCATAGGAATTATTTCGTAGATATCAAGGGTAATAGATTATCGGTAGATCTTTTACTGATAAGGTTAAGAGAATTCGATGTGATTCTCGGTATGGATTGGTTAATTAACCATAAAGCAATAATAGATTGTCATAAAAAGATTGTGAACCTAAGGCTTTCTAAGAAACCTGAGGTGGTGTTTTATGGAAATAAATCACCAGGATGTTCTTGTTGTCTAACCATGACACAAGCTAGGAACATGCTGAAAAAGGGGTGTAAGGGTTATCTGTGTCACGTGGTGGATACCCAAAGAGTGGGAACATCATTGGAACAGATAGCGGTGGTTCAAGAATTCGCAGATGTGTTTCCGGAGGAGTTACCCGGTATTCCGCCAGATAGAGATGTAGAATTCGTGATTGATTTGTTTCCAGGTACGACACCAGTTTTAAAGGCACCATATAGGATGGCGCCAGTTGAGATGAAGGAGTTAATGGTTCAATTACAAGAACTATTAGATAGAAAGTACATTCAACCAAGTGTGTCACCGTGGGGAGCACCGGTGTTGTTTATAAAGAAGAAAGACGGATCGTTACGACTTTGTATCGACTATCGGGAGTTGAACAAGTTAATGATTAAGAATAAATACCCGTTGCCCATGATCAATGATCTATTTGATAAGTTGAAAGGGGCAAAGTATATTTCTAAGATAGATTTGCGCACGGGGTATCATCAACTGAAAGTGAGAAAGGAAGATATACCTAAAACGGCATTCAGAACTCGTTACGGGCATTATGAGTTTTTGGTTATGTCATTTGGGTTGACGAATGCGCTAGCCGCATTCATGTATATGATGAACAGAGTGTTCAAACAGTATTTGGACAAGTTCATTGTAGTGTTCATTGATGATATTCTAGTCTATTCTAAGACACCAGAAGATCATGCTGAACATTTAAGAATAGTGTTGGAAACATTACGGAGGGAGAAGTTATATGCGAAATTCACTAAGTATGAATTTTGGCTCAAAAAAGTGCAGTTTCTAGGACATGTTATAGACAAAGATGGCATATCCGTAGATCCAGTGAAGGTAAAAACGGTAAATGAGTGGGAGCAATCGAAAACGCCAACAGAGGTTAGGAGTTTTCTGGGATTAGCTAGATACTATAGAAGGTTCATTAAGGACATTTCTAAATTAGCTACTCCGCTGACAAATCTGACTAGGAAGTCGGTGAAGTATAAGTGGACAGAAAAGTGTGAGCATAGTTTTCAAGAACTAAAAAGGAGGTTGAGTGAGGCACCTGTATTATCTTTACCAGATGATATGGGGAATTTTGTAGTTTATAGCGATGCTTCGCATATAGAACTAGGTTGCGTGCTTATCTAAAGATGTCAAGGTCATTACAGATCGTGTCCACATCGATTAAAGGATTATGAGAAGGTCTATCCTACTCGTGACCTAGAATAGGCAGATGTAGTATTTACTTTAAAAATATGGAGATATTATTTATACGGGGAGAAGTGTGAGATATACACGGACCATAAAAGTCTAAAATATATCTTCACACAGAATGAGTTGAACATGAGGCAGAGAAGGTGGTTAGAATTGATAAAAGATTATGATTGTGATATCTTATATCATCTGCGGAAGGCAAATGTAGTACCCGACGCGTTGAGTTGGAAGGGTAGAGAGAAACTTTAAATGTTAACGACTCAGAATGAGTTAATAACAGAGATGGCGAGGATGGAATTAGAAGTTAAGTTACCAAGTGAAACGGGAGAGATGTTATTTGCAATAGAAACTCGACCAACGATAGTAGAATGGGTTAAGGAAGTACAGCTAAGTACTGAAGAATGAAAGCAGATGAAGAAGATAATGAAAGATGACGTGAAGACTAAGTGTAACTTTGATAAAGAAGGTTTACTTCGTTTTGAAGGAAGAATTTGGATTCCAAAAATTTCCGAATTGAAAGAAGAGATTATGTGCGAGGCCCATAGCTCGAGGTACTCGATACATCCTAGTACTACTAAGATGAATCAAGACCTTCCTCAGAACTTTTGGTGGCTGAACATGAAGAGGGAGATTGCAGAATATGTTAGTAAATTCTTAACTTGTCAGAAAGTTAAGGTTGAACACCAAAGACCGAGTGGACTGATACAACCACTGGAGATTCCGGAGTGGAAATAGGAGCATATCACCACGGACTTTGTGGTGGGATGTCCAACGACAAGAAAAGGATACGATGTTATTTGGGTAATAGTGGATCAGTTAACTAAATCTGCTCATTTTCTACCAATAGGAGTTAGGTATAACCTAGAGCAGTTAGCTAAGCTTTATGTCAAAGAAATCATTTCTAGACATGGAGTACCTGTTTTGATTGTGTTCGATCGTGATCCACGATTCACGTCAAACTTTTGGAAGAGTTTGCAAGAGCAAATGGGAACACAGTTGAGATTGAGTACGGCGTATCATCCACAGATGGATGGGCAAAGCGAATGGACAATTCAAACGCTAGAAGATATGTTAAGATCTTGCGTTATGGATTTCAAGGGGAGTTGGGACGAACATCTACCGTTAGTAGAATTCGCTTACAACAATAGTTTTCATGCTAGTATAGGCATGCCGCCTTATGAAGCGTTGTATGGGAGGAAGTGTAGAACACCACTTTGTTGGGATGAAGTAGGTGAACGTCGAATGGTGGGACCTGAGATGGTACAACAAACGGCAGACATGGTAAAGCTGATAAGAGCTCAATTAATAGCGGCTCAAGATAGACAACGGAAGTATGCAGATCCTCAATGAGAGAAGAGGGAGTTTGAAGTATGGTCTTATGTCTTTCTAAAAGTATCGCCTTGGAAAGGGAATATACATTTTGGGAAGAAAGGGAAGTTGAGTCCAAGGTTTGTAGGACCTTTTGAGATTTTAAAAAGGATAGTAGAGGTAGCTTATGAAGTAGCCTTACCTCCAGAAATGAAAAGAATACACAATGTGTTTCACGTGTCTGTGTTGCGTGGTGGTTTTTGCAACTTTCTGGGTTACCCATAAATCTGGGTTTCCAGTTTCGGAGCCCTATTTTTAATCCATCATATCTTGCACTCATTTGATGTAATGAGTGATCTAATGGGATGGGCTTATAGTCTACATGACAAAGTTCAAACCCAATACACTTATATGATCCAAATACATGTCAGAGTGAAGATCAAGGTCTTTAAACATCTTGTCAGACACTGTTCTTGTGTTTTGGGTTTTCCAGAATTTATAAACCTGATCGGTCAACAAGTTTTGACCACTAATTTCTTGCAGTATACACACCCTATGATCCTGTTTTCACTTCTAGATTACTAAGCTCATAGCATACTACAAATATAATACATTAAACAACTCTAACATCTAACAGATTCGGATCTAAGGGGACTGACATTTGGTTGTCAGATACACTTTTAGGGTTCTTGACTGTTTTCTCAAATCTTCATTTTCAAGCTTTTAAATGTTATGCATTGGTGTTTTAGCAACCCAGATCACTTATTAATATGTTATATCATATATATAAATATTAAATCATAACTTTTAATATAGCTTCCAAGATCTAGGATTAGGGTTTGTATTCCCACCTTTTAAGCAAAACTTTGATTCCTTCCTTTATGATTCTGATCCGGCTGGCTATGGGCTGATTTGGAGTGATAACATAAGATATTTTATGTGATGCCCCCAAAATAGGTCCACACGACCCATTTTGAGTCGCCAGATATCACACTCCAAAAATCAAATACAAACTTTATTTATACAATTGTTGAACTGTCATGTAGAGTACGACAACACATAAGTTGTGAGTTTTAATACAAATATATGTAACTTTCATGGTGTCTCGACTACAACACCTTACAATGGTACTTTACATAAAAGTACATTCAATAATTGTTTTAAAAATTAAAATCTTTGGAAAATGCTCAAGAAAACCTTCGTACACGGGAGGCCATGCATCTAAGTTATGATAGATATAATATGACTCGAGAATTATCATTGGTTGACCCAATAGACCCCAAAGAAAAATGAGAAATTACTATTATGTTCTTTCCAATGGTGAGTGTGACGCCCCCAAAATAGGTATACATCACCCATTCTGAGTTGTCAATACATGGTACAGAAACAACTACAACTTTATTATTACAACAAGAAAAAGCTGTGAGTTTAAATACAAATATTATCTTCTAGACAATATCTATACTCAAATAAATCCTCATCACATTTATTGATACATTATTTTACAAAAATGGTGAGGACTACTAAACAACTCTCTCTAGAACCTTCATTCCATGCCCCGACTCGTACTCGCTATATTCTCGCCTCCTAAGAAGAAAAATGGAACAAAAAGGAAAAGGGTGAGCTCAACTAGCCCAAAGAAAGAATATTATGACTAAGGTAATATACAACAAATTATCGTTAGTCTTCAACAGGAAAATCTAATAGAATACAATAGACAACAAATTTTAAATCAATATTCGCAAATGAAATAATAATTCATTAGAAGAGTTAAGTAGAGAATGCAAACTACTATCTTCTATGTATGAATTTAAAAGTTCATCGCCTATCTTTTATCCTCGTAACATCAATCAATATATATCTGAATCAAATATTCATCTTTGCACTCTGAGCCAAAGATATTCATCGATTAGTCATGTTCATCTAAACACTGCTCATCTTTGCACTACGGGCCAAAGATATTCTTCAGAAATCATTCATCTTTGCACTCAAAAGCTAAAGATATTCAATAATATCATCATTTAAGACCGAGGATGATGAAAAATATTTTTAAAGAAACGAATCCAAAGAAACAAAATGACAAGGATTAAGGATTAAGGATTCGTACTTTGTTTTATCCATGTCCAAAAATATCTCAAAAATAATCACAAGCAGGTGTAAAATTCAAGAATGATCAAAACATGGATACAATCAAAGCTAGTATCCGTAATGATGTTTTGGATGAAAAGAAAATTTTATTTTTTCGATGAATAATGTCGTACTAAGTGAATAGTGTCGATATCGTGAATAAAGTGCCAGTATCGTGAATAGTAACTCCAAGACACCAAAAGTTCCAAATTTGATAAAAACTTCAGATCAATATTTCAACATAATGATATTGAAGAAATAATATCATTACGAAAAAAAAATAATATCCTTTACCTCGAAAGATTATTACTTCTAATTTGAATCTGGGGTATAGTCTTTGAAGGAACTTGCACCGCCTAACAATACTCAAAGTATACTCAAAATACTCACAAGAATACGCTCGATAATATAGAGAGAGAAAACTTCAGTTTCTGGTGTGATTTTCAATTCTAACCTAAGCACCCTATTTATAGGAAAATGCTTAGAACACCAAAACAGAAAATTTAATAAAATGTTAATATATATTATAAATTTCCTTAGCCCATCTTTGAAGATCTGATTTCAGCAATTAATATCACATGTTAGCCCAATTAAATGCAAAAAAACGGTTTTATCAGAAAATTAAAACTTCCAAAAATCAATTATTTCGGAGCTTCGTAACTTCAATAATTCACAATAAATAGCCCTTTTATCAGAAAATTCGAATCTTGCCACTTTTCATAGGAAATTCAATTCTCTACAACTTTGCAGAAGAAAGGTTTTCCAAATTCCAAATGCGAAAATTGACCAAAAATCCACAAACGGGTGATTTTATTGGTGCTATAATCAAATTTCACCAATAAATGGGGTCCATGACATGTTTAACATGTTTTAAACATTTATTGCAACAAAAATACTCTTCCTCCTCGTATACTCATATATCCCACATTCCTTGTAAAATATATCACCATTATTATATTTTTAAATAATATATTTAAATGAATTATTTTATCGAAAAAGATAAAATATTAATTTTCAACAATTGTCATTTTAAAAATTTCTCCATCTATATCCACATAAAATCAATATTTTCTTCATCATATAAATCAATAATTAATTATTCACAAATAATATTACAGAATCACAAGATCTTGCAACCGTGCCGTTCCCATGAAAGAGGGGCTTTCGATAAAGATTTCTCCTTCTTGGTATGATTAGGTGACCAAACCTCTCCTTAGATGTAACTTTCTAGACATTGCCAATAATGTTATCTAATAATATTTTTCGGATAATATGAATTATTGCTTCGATAATGAAAAATACGTGTAATGACAATTATAACAAAGAATATAAAATATCAACGCAAAGAATTATTAAATCAATAAAATACTGAACAGTAATTACTATAACCATTATTAAGTAGTGCCTTCTTACGTAAGAATCAATAATTAGTGCAATATCGCGTTCTCTCGTGTTTTAACCACCGGTATTTTAACAAAGATTAATCTGTAATAACTACGCCTAGTTATTTTTAAACCACTTATATTTGTCGTTTTCTTCATCCAATCGCTTTTTAGTTATGGGGCCCACATATGGTCGCTACTTGTCGTACGAATATTCCCAAGCGATTTAATATTCCACGACCAAACAAATATTCTCCGACAACAATGAATATTTTATTTTGAAATATTTGCGTATTTTACCCCTAACTATCCACATTAATCAAATCAACCCTTACTATTTCAAAATAATAAATAGAGAAAATTAAATTTCATTAATAATAAGTTGGGGTCTTACAGTGAGTCTTTTCTTCACATATAATAATTTCCATTGTCTCCAATTGAGAATTATATTTCAAGCAAACTCCAAGATTATATAGGTAGTGCTCGTAGATATACTCAACAAGTGGATGTGCACAACCCTGTCTTATGATAACACGAAGTCGTATGTCATTAGACATCTCGTATGATAGTGGATGTGCACAACTCTTTCTATAGCTTCTCTCTATAATTGCTCTTGTAAGTCTTAGTGAATTGGTGAGAACGAAGGACGAATGAGCTTTTATTTATAGGAAAACATAGTTTCAATAATTACACGTTTTGGGGCTCGAAATATTAAAGTATAATACCTTCATATTTTCCTTCATTTTTAATTTAGTCCTGCAAGTATTATCAAACTTGCACCACCTCCCCTAATAGTACATCATGTGAATCAATAGTTCTATACATGTGAAAAAATAATTACATTATAGTACCTTCATCTATACCTCCATTTTAAATTTACTCATGCAAGTATTATCAATCTTGCACCACCTCCCCTAATAGTACATGCATGTGAATCAATATTACACATATGTGAACAAATAGTTATAAGCATGTGAATTAGTAGCAATTAATTGCTCATTTATCCGATTAATTACCCGATTGGTCAATATAACCTCCAGACATCCATTATTATCGAAATATATAGATGTCGATTTCCACTAACACTAATAATCCCAACACAATAGAAATATCAATTTCATCTTTAATCAACACGAACTCATTCATCGTTAATATTACAACTCACAATATTTAACAACTAGATCATTCTCAGGAAAGAGGGGGCTTTCCGATAAGGATTTCTCCCTATTGGCGCGCAATAAAATAACCTAACCTCTTTCCTTGACAGATATTTCTAGATGTGACGCCCCCAAAATTAGGTACACATCACCCATCTTGGGTCGCCAGATACATGGTACAGTATTCAAATACAACTTACTAATACAACTCATAGGTATACAATACGACAAAAACATAAACTGTGAGTTTGAATACAAATATTGTCTACTAGAGATTATACAAACTCAAAAGAAGTCCTCATTACAATTATTATCACACTATTTCACAGAATAGTGAGGACTACTAATGCTATCCTCTGGACCATCACTCCGTTCCCCGACTCGTCCCAACTATATTCTCATTTCCTGAAGAGAACAGTGAAAGAAAGGGTGAGCTCTACTAGCCCAGTAAGAAATATTATGACTAAGATAATGCAGAATAAATTATCATTAGTCTCCAACAATGTTAAACTGATAAAATATAATAGACATCAAGTTTAACTGAAGCGGAACAAGCAATCCATTAAAAGAGTCAAGTAGAAAATAAAATCTACTATCTTTTATGATTTAAAAGGTTTTTCATCACTGTTATCGCTGAGACTCAGCTTAATAAATATTCCACATCATCGAATCTTCCCTGCACTACGGCCAAGGATATTCTTTAGTATCACGACCACAATTATCCATGCACTACAGGCCAAGAATATTTATGTATTCATTAATGGTCATAATCATGCCAACAACTGTCCATCAATGCACAACGGGCCAATGAAGACTTTTACCACATCATTTGTAATATTAAGGTTATGATTACAATCAATAATCCTCATCATAATCATACCAAGTCCATCTATGCACTACAGAATACATGATGACTTTCAAAAAATATAAATATGAGGATGATGATAATGATATAAGAATTCATAAAACAAGTTCAAGAATTAATTTATCCAGAACTAATAATGTCCAAATTGTCAACATGATATTGCTTTGTAGAGTAAAATTCAAGAATGATCGTAAGAATATTTCCATGAAAAGATCTTTGGATGAAGCGCAAATATCAAGGATATTCTACTAATTTAAGTGGAGTATAGAAGTCAAAACTTTAACTTACCGAGTATAATAAAGAATGGAATAACAAAAGAAATCACCATGAATGCGGTTGCCAGCATAGGCAAAGTTATTCCAACAGAATAATAATAACGGAACCAGTCGGGCAAAATTTTGCAATCACAAGATGTTCCAACAGAATAATAAAGATTTTAACCAGTCCTGTAAAACACATGCATGTGATGTTCAACAAATGTAATAATAAAAAGACGGAACCAGTCCTAAAAACACACACACAGGATGTTCCAATAGAATAATAATAAGACAGAACCAGGTACGGTGTAAAACATATAAATAGGATGTTCCAATATAATAATAATAAAGATAAAACCAGGTCTGGTGTAAAACACACAGACAAGATGTTCAAACAGAATAATAGAAGAATGTCACCAAGTATAGGGTAGACTGAGTACACAGGTTATTCCAGCAAAATAATAAGCAATGGAATAACAATAGTTCTCTTCATGTATAAGAAAGAATAACACCCCTTACCGTAAAAGAACTGAATATAAGAGTAGTTAAGTAGCAGAAAACTTTTCTTCTTTTTCTCTATAATTTTCTCTCTCTAGTTTCAGTGAATTCGTAAGAAATAATGAAGGAATGAGCTTCTATTTATAGGAGAATGGAAGGGCACTGTGCAAGGAAAAATTATTGATGCAATCAATGCTCAACTCACAGATGAAATTTTGAGAAATTCGGATGAACATTTTCTTTAATCAACCATCAAACAACAATTAAAATATAATATATATATATATATATATATATATAGACACATGTTTTCAATATATATATATATATCAATATTATATAAACACCATTTAATTTTTCTCCCCCATAACCAACATCAATCCCCCACCCACCCAAAAATCAATTTCACTACACTCTTACACATCACTATCACACTACCACTTTTCCACCATTTTCCACTAACACAGACATCACACACCTATCACTTTCACATATCATTTTCTCCCACCATATACTCAATCATACATATACTTCCATACGTATACTCTTCCATTTCAAAAATCATTTTTCCAACATATATGGGCCCCACATGTGGCCCCCACATGTGGGCCCCACCTTTAAATAATTTTCTACCGATTATTTTGAAAAATGGGTAAATAGGAATCCATAAAATAAGCAAACTTCATAAAAATTACCTTAATAATTTTAACAACATTTATCATCTTTATTACAATTCACAATATTAATCGACTAGGTCGTTCCCAGGAAAAAGGGGGCTTTCTAATAAGGATTTCTCCCTATTGGCGGGCAATTAGGTGACCAAACCTCTCCTTGACAGAACTTCTAGACATCGTTAATTTTGAAAATAATAATATTAATAATTTTATCGTCTCAATTATTGATTTTAACAATATAATAAATATCGACAATAATTGAATCAAATAACGTGAGATACTATGCAATAATTATTATAGCAATAATTGAACAAAACTGAATAACTTCTCACATAAGCATCAATAATCAATACCGTGTGCTACTATGCAATCACGCGAGACATCGTATTTTTATTACCGAAAGTAGTTCAACAAGATCAATGAAGAAACTTCTGCCATTATTTTTATAAAAATATTTTTGTCATTTTCTCAATCCGACAATAATTCTGTTGTGGGGTCCACCAATGTTTGCGCCGTTGTACGAATATTTCCTGCTAAAACGAATATTCCCCGACCAATCGAATATAATATAACAACTTGCATACTATGCAAAATTTATAAATATTACCCACAACTATAACATTATATCAATTTCACTCCATACTATTCAAAAATAATATTTATAGAAAATTCACCTTTATTCAAAAAGTTTGGGTTTTACACTAGACATCATCAATAATGCAAATAATAATATGAACAACTTGTCATCTCAATATAAAATATTATGACAATAATTGAATAAAACTGAGTGACTTCTCACGTAAGCATCAACAATCAAAGATATTGTATAATACCGTGTGCCACTGTGCAACCACATGTATTACTGTACTTTTATCAATTTAACCATTTACTAAATAGAATAATAATTATAAAAATTGAATACTTTCATTTCGTAAATTTTGGGGTCTTACAATTTCCCCTCCTTATGAAATTTCGTCCTCGAAATGTACATACATAGTAGTTCAAAGAGATGAGAATACCTTGCTTTCTTTTCGGATTGTACCTTCCTGGTTATTTCCTCTATATCCTTATTTTTCCATTGCTCATCTCCTGTATTTCAGATATCATTCTAGAATACATCTTCAAAACAAATGTTAATTGACATATCACAATTTGTCAACTTATCAAGTAAAAATTTTAGCTTAGGTAAGTCACACACTAGCGAAGTATATTACTCGTCTCTCCCCTCCTAGTTCTAGACTCATATCTCCGCCAACGACCATATCCTTAAGCTTTGATACCATTTGTGACGCCCCCAAAATAGTTCCACACAACTCATTCTGTGTCGCCAGATATCACACTACAAAAATCAAATACAAACTTCATTTATACAATTGTTGAACTGTCGTGAAGAGTACGACAACATATAAGTTGTGAGTTTTAATACAAATATATGTAACTCTCATGGTGTCTCGACTACAACACCATACATTGGTACTTTAAATAAAATTACTATGCATAACTGTTTTAGAAATTAAAATATTTGGAAAATGATCAAAGAAACCTTCGTACATGGGAGGCCATGCATCTAAGTTATGATAGATATCATATGACTCGAGAATTATCCTTAGCTGACCTAATAGACCCTAAAGAAAAATGAGAAGATTACTGTCATGTTCTTTCCAATGGTGAGTCCTCTCTTGACATATAATTATCTCCATTGTCTCCAATTGAGAATTATATTTCAACCAAACTCTAAGATTATATAGGTAGTGCTCATAGATATAATCAGCAAGTGCATGTGCACATCCCTGTCTACTACTTCATTATTCTAGTATCCAATCTTCTTTTGAGGTAAGGGGTATTATTTATTTCATATTCTGAAGAAAAATTATTTTTCGTATTCGTATGAATATTATTTTTGTTTAATATTCGTAAGGGGTATTATTTTTTTTATATTCTGAAGACAAATTATTTTTCGTATTCGTACGAATATTATTTTCATTTAATATTCGTAAGGGGTATTATTTCTTTCGTATTCATGAAGAGAGTTATTTTCTTTTAATACTCGTAAGAGTTGTTATTCCATTCTTTATTATTTTGTTGGAATAATCTGTCTACGTGGACTACTGTATGTATGGTGAAATTCTTCTGTTATTCCATTCTTTATTATTCTATTGGAATAACCTGTATACGCGGACTACAGTATGCATGGTGAAATTCTTTTGTTATTCAATTCTTTATTATTTTGTTGGAATAACCTGTCTACGTGGACTACCGTATGCATGGAGAAATTCTTCTGTTATTCCATTCTTTATTATTCTGTTGGAATAACATGTCTACGCGGAATACCGCATGCATGGTGAGTGACCCTTCGTATTCATTCTTTATAAAATTGTGGAAATGATTTGTCTACGTGGCTTACCGTATAACGGGTGAAAATCAATTTGCAATTTTGTATATTCTATTATACTCATATGAGATATCATTTCTTTTGTACTCGTCATGGAATATTGTTTTCTTTTGTATTTTCCATTTATGAGTACTATTCACGGAGTAATATTCATGAGTTACTATTTACGGGTTACTGTTCACCCGGTTAATATTCACTCGGGTATTCGAGGCACTTTTTAGGTCAGGGTACTATTCACGAGGTACTATTCCCGAAGTACTATTCACAGGGTACTATTCACGAAGTACTTTTCATCCGAAAAATATATTTCTTTTCTGTCCAAATTATTTTTGATACATGAATATTATTCTTGAATTTTACTCCACAAAGCAGTATCATGTTGACAAGTTGGATATTTTTAAACTCTGGATAAATTTAAAGTCTTTAATATTTATCCTTAATTTCGTTTGATTAATGCTTATATCATTGTCATCATCCTCATGCTTATATTGTGATGAATGTCATCTTTGGCTTACGTGCATAGATGGACTGTTGATTGGTATGATTATGACCAGGGATCATTCGGTATAATCATGACCGTAATGTTGCAAACGATGTGGTAAAAGTCTTCATTGGCCCATAGTGCATTATTGGATAGTTTTTAGTATGATCATGACCATGGGTTCTCTTCGGCCAAGTGTACAAAGATAAATTGTTTTATGGCGTGATCATGACCGTTGATGAAAACACAATTATCCTTAGCCCGTAGTTCATGGTTAATTCGTGGTCATAATACTAATGAATATCATTGGCCTGTAGTGCATGGATAATTCGGTGATGTGGATTATTTATTATGCTGAGTCTCAGCGATAAAATATTGATAATAAACTTTTAATTCGTAGAAGATAGTAGATATCATGCTCTACTTGACTCTTCTAAAATACAGTTGCATGTCTTTCGCTTGTAGGGCAAGGATGAACTATTAATGAATATCTTTGGCCTGTAGTGCAAAGATGAATTTATTAGTATGATTATGAACATGAACTGTGATTTGGTATAACCATGATCTTTGATGTTTCAGGTACAGACAGGTGATGAAAATTATCTTCGTCCTGGGTGCGAAGAGGAATTTAGAACCACAATTATGATTATGAGTTATTCACATGATTGTGGATGGGAATTGCTGATTGATGTTACAGGGATAAAACATTGTTGGCGGACTTCGAACATGGAGAAGATAATAGACTTTATGGTCTATTTGACTCTTCTAATGGATTTCTCGTTCCGCTGCAAATATGGTTAAGAACTTTTATCATCTACCATATGTTCTAAATCTCTTATTTATTGCTGATGAAGGCTATTGATAATTTAATTATCTTTAGTCATGATATTCTTTACTAGGCTAGTTGTGCTCACCCTTTTGCTTCATAATTCCTTTCAGGTAATAAGAGTGTAGCTGGGTCGAGCTGAGTTAACAGGGGATTAGAACGTTGGTCTATAGCTGTTAAGGTTCTCCCTAAACAATATGAAAATAATTTTATTGAGAACTTTAGATAAGTGTGTTGTATTTTTATACGACATTTAATAGTTATATTTGGTGAATCAAATAGGGTGACGCGAACCCAACTTTGGAAGGGTGTTTTTCAACTATCATACGAGATATTTAATGACATACGACTTCATGTTATCATAAGACAAGGTTGTACACATCCATTTGCTGAGTATATATACGAGCACTACCTATATAATCTTGGAGTTTGGTTAAAGTATAATTCTCAATTGGAGATAATTATATGTCAAGAGAAGACTCACCATTGGAAAGAACATGATAGTAATCTGCTCATTTTTCTTTGGAGACTATTGGGTCATCCAAGGATAATTCTTGAGTCGTATGATATCTATCATAACTTAGATGCATGGCCTCCCATGTACGAAGGTTTCCTTGAGTATTTTCCAAAGATTTTAATTTCTAAAATAATTATTGACTGTACTTTTATGTAAAGTACCATTGTAAGGTGTTGTTGTCAAGGCACCATGAGAGTTACATATATTTGTATTAAAACTCACAACTTATGTGTTGTCATTACTCTGCACTTACGCAGTTCGAAGATTAGATAAATGAAGTTTATATTTGATTTCTACAGTGTGATATATGGAGACTCAGAATGGGTCGTGTGGACCTATTTTGGGGGCGTCACAACCTTAGTATCATGATACCAAAGAATATCTTTAAGATGGATCTACGCCCGCTGGGGCAAGTCAAGTTGAAAGAAAGTGAATCCATATAATGGCTATGAAATTTTATTTGAGCGGAGACTTATTTTACAAAAGGGATGATGGAATAGGTCTTTTAAGATGTCTGGACAAAGATCAAGCTCGAAGACTCATGAATGAAGTCCATGGTGGAGTATGTGGTCCACATATGAGTGGTCCTTTACTTGATAAGAATATATTAAGAACGGGGCATTATTGGATTTCTCTCAAAGCCGACTATGACGATCACACCTGGTGATGCTATGAATGCCAAGTCCATGGAAATGTCATCCACACTACTCCAACGAATTACATTGTATGGGTTCTTCGTGGCCCTTTTCAATGTGGGGAATGGACGTGATTGGGCTAATAGAACCCAAAGCCAACAATGGTCATCGATTCATCTCCACCATGATTGATTACTTCACCAAATGGGTAGAATCTGCCTTATTTCCTAGGGTCACCAAAGAGGTAATCATTGGTTTCATCGGAAACAATGTCATCTGTCAATATGGACAACCGGAGGTGATTGTGTCAGACAATGCCAAGAATTTAAACAACCAGACGATGAAGGAATTATGCAGCAAGTTCCACATCAAACATCTTAATTCCGTTATCTATCGTCCCAAGATGAATGGTGCTGTCGAAGCAGGCAACAAGAATATCATGAAAATTATGCAAAAAATGTCCGCCAATCATAAGGGATGGCCTGACTTATTTCCTCTGACTCTGCTAGCCTATAGAACGTCAGTGCACACTTTTACTAGGGCTACCCCCTACTCATTAGTCTATGGCATGGAATCAGTACTCCCCATAGAAGTAGAAATGGAGTCATTGATGGTGTTGATAAATGCTCAGATGGAAGAAGACCAGTGGTTGCAATAGGGGTACCAAAAGTTATCTCTGATTGATGGGAAAAGGCTAAAACTATCTTTCATGGGCAATTATATCAGCAAAGGATTGCTCGGTCATACCACAAGAAAGTCCGACTCTGGCAGTTCAAAGAAAATGATTTGGTATTGAAGAAATTCATTTCCAATTAAGATCAATCCAGAGGAAAGTTCGCCCCATACTGGGAAGGCCCTTTTATTATCAAAGAAGTTTTGACAAGAGGAGCCCTCAGATTGCAAGAAATGGATGGGGAAGAATTCCCCCAGCTCATCAATTTAGACACCGTGAAAAGGTACTATGTCTAAAATTACATGTAAACCAACATCCTGGTTTTGGAAAAAAGATCAATCAAGTCAATTCAGGTTTTCACCACCAAAACTAGGAACGACATAGACCTGATCTCCTCGCACAGGAGTACGTAGGCAACAATCTATGCTGCGGTCTAACCCCTATAAAAAATCCAAAAACCCCTCAAACCAAGCTCAAATTCAAATAAACACTTTTTAACTGTTCAGGCAAGCCTTGAACTAAGAAAGACCTGATCTACCCCAATCAATAGGAGTACGTAGGCATCTATCTATGGTGCGGTCGAACCAATCAAAAAAACCAAATAAAACCAGTCTCAAGACACCAAACTTTATATAAAACCCCTAATACTATCAAGCCTTCATGATCGACGAACCCTTCTAAGGTACTCTGCGACGTCTCAATGTCAACCCATCAAGGAAAAGTTCGTGATATATCAAGACAACAAGACATGAAAAAAGTGGTAATCATCCAACAATGAAAAAACATATCAAAAAGGGAAGTGAATCAAGATTTATTTCTTTGCCATATAATAATGTTTAATATATACAATGTATCCTATATATGACAAAAATGGCTAACCTAGTCTGTACAAGAAAATGAAAGCTAGTCTATAAACCCACAAATAAACGGGATAGCAAGTCCAGCATGGCATCCCTCTAAGAAGATGGAGGTGAATCTATAAGCTCCTACCCTAAGGTCTCTATGCGAGCCAGAAGATCAATAACCATCTTCATAGTGCTACCATGATCATCTATAAATGAACTTATATCTATAATAAGGGTATTTGTGTAGGATGTGAGTGTAGTACTATCAGCAATGGAAACATCACGGATAGCTTGATCCTTATCCCGCTCAACAAAAGCAACATCCCGAACTGCTAGAGCATCATCCCTCTCAACAAAAACTATATCCTGAGTAGCTCGAGTATCATCCTTGTAACACTCCCATACCTATACTCCTGTGGTATCCAGTATGGTGTTTACAGATAATTAACATAATGCATTTAAATCTATACACCCATGGTATCTGATTCAAAATATTACATTAGATAGAGGGACTATCAGATATAATTCCCATAGATTCAATATTCACAGTATCCCATAACAGATGGTAATTCCCAAGAGAAATATTACTATGTTTTGATACCCTCACTTGAATATATGTACTGTATCTGTGACTAGAGTCTATCTATCCGAAATTCAGAGTATCAGTAATATCATGAACAGTCCATATTACCAATACCCTCACCCAGATGTATAGTCTATATCATGCGATTACATACTATCGTATCGATAGTAACTATCTATCTAAAATTCGTATTATTAATAACAACATGAACAGTCCATGCTATTAACACCCTCACTCAGATAAATAGTTCCCAAGGATCTCAACTAGAATAGAAGACATCTTACTTTACATCTATATATGTAAGAAAACACGCTTGCGGAAATAAAAGATGTTATATATATCATAATATTATGATTCGATTACAAAATTCTCATAACGAGTTCTGATTAAAAGGTATTCATACAGACAAGAATATAATCTAATCTATGTATGGACGCTTCCTTTTATCTACTCCAGATGTTCCAAGATTATCATTTAAAACTGCAAAGGGAATAATTTGCAAGGGTCAGCTATGACATGCTTAGCAAGTTGTATATTTATAACAATATAGAATTTGAAGAATTATAACAATTTAAATTGCGACTGATAGTTGTTACCATTTCTAGATTTCTAATTCCAACTAGTTCTGGAATTTTTATCATTTCTATCAGTCACAAAGACTTAGAAATTTAGTTCAGATATGAGATAGGGGATCAGCCTATTCAACATCCTAGGAGTATGCATATCACCTACAGTGCTCAATTACACTTACAATTTACTGTCAATATATTCATTGACTACACTTTGCTCCCTTACGGGATACTCAACTTCAGTATACGATTACCTTACCAAAACAATTTGGCTTGACACAACAGTTTATGCTCAATAAACAATATCATATGAATAAATAATTCATTTCTTAGTCATGCTGGAACTATAGCAATAACTTTTCAATAATAGGTAATTCAACAAAGGTGTATTATATCAACAGTATAGCAAGATAGAATCTTGTTCAGCGAATAAACAGGGTTGATAAATTTTGCATAAGTAATAAATTGGGTATAGAAGACTTGCCTGAGCGTAGATCGGTCAAGTTATACTATTCGAACGCTATTAAGTACCTATGACGTTCGAGAATATAAATCTAACACGTTAGTATTGATAACAATACTCAAATAAAACATTTATTTAATACTGGGTTAGATTTAATAGGGTTTGACTTTTAATACCTTTGATAAATGAACTAAATTTTATTTATAAAATTTGGTTATATTTTTAAATAATTTAATTATCCTTATAATATATTTTAGAAGGTTTAAAGTATTTTTTTTTAAAATATTTATTTATCCTTTAAATAATTTTTAAACCATTTATTTCTATTTATAAGTAATTTATATTTACTAAAATTTTATAAAAATATTATTTAATATTATTAAATAATTTATAATCATTTATTATGATTTTTATTTCAATAATAATATTTTTACATAATTATTTAGTATTTAAAAGTAATTATTCTAATTACTTTATTAATAAGTTAATTATAAATAATATCTAAATAAAATAAAATAATTATTACATTTTGTAGAAATATCTAAATAATTTATAATAATTTAATATAATTTTAAAACTGCTTTTTATTAATTATTTCTAATTTTTATAATTTATTTCTAAAAATTAATTTCTCATTCTGTTGCTAAAAGCTCTACAAAAGTGATGTAAAGTGTCATTATAGGTGTTCTTGAGTTTACAAGCGTTCCGCTGTAATTCGAGTGGCTAGTTTGACCATTAAATAACTTTCGGTTTTGGTAATGAGTTTGATCCGGAAGCAAGTATTGGTGTTGTAGTACTCATGTAATAGTCAAGATCAAGCAATAAGCGAGTGCTTTAATCTACATCTAACAAGAAATTATAAAGATTTAAAGTTACTTTATCGAAATTTGTTCTTGGGTTTACGGGTAACCGATAACAGTGGTCAAGGCCGGTCAACGGTTTTGTGGCTTGAATAACTTTGATTTGGTGTATTAGATGTATGTTGTGTTTATTGTAACATGTAGTCTATATACCAGGGTACATATATATAACATTAACATGAACAAATCGTAATTGTAAGATCTCTATTTATGCCGGTCAAAGTACAGCTAACAACTGTTCTTCATGTTCTTCAGTTTTCTGGAAACCTAGAAAACTTGGTCATGCTCGGTCAACTACTTTTGACCAATAATTCCGGTAGTCCTATGAGTTATTTGTTCGATTGAAGATCATAGATATGTAGTATGTATACCAGAGTACCAATTTATATCAAAAACATAAACAATTAACAATCAGAAGATGATTAAATAAGTCGGTCAAACTAGCCGGTTCAGCTGTTCTTGAGCTTTCTAGGTAACCCAGAAAATCAGCTTTCGTGAACGGTCAACCCACTTTGACTGATTATATCTTGGAATCTATGGTTCATCTGAACCTATTTTCTTTTCCAGATTAAAGACCTACTTACAGGCTACAAATATCAATCGATTAACAGACCAAAACATAAACACACATGAATCAAAAAGCCTTGACTTTCGGCTGTCAGACCATTTTTGTCAAAATTCCCAGATTTCATAAAACGCTTAATTAAGGCATCTAGATGTTATGAAAACATGTTCTACCACTCTATCATATTTTCTAACATCCTAATACAATATTCTAAACATCTAAACAACAAATCTAACATAAGATCAAAGAGAAATTTATGAACTAGGGTTTGCACCTTTTCTTGAGAAATTTGTGATTCTAGCTTCTGATCTTGTTGCTGATAACACCTAGGCTTGATATGGTAGGTTTATACGTGTATCTAGGCTTTGAGAATTCGTAGGTTTGCTCAGCCCTAAGGTTCCTATTTATAGAATTTTCTAACATGGCTTTTCGGTCATTTTTTCACCTACTTGCCTCCATAAAGATTTGATCTATGACTCTTCTGATGCTTGGGAGTTTGGAAGCATGTCTTGTGATGTTTTGAAACTTGTAATGGTGACTCCCAACCTACTTGTGAGCTAGTTAATTAAGTTAGTAGCTTAATTAGGCTTAAATCTTCATTAATCTTGATTAGGGTTTTGTTTCTAATGATTAGGAATGTTAAGTAATGTTAATTAGTACCTAATAGAAGTTTACTAACCATGATTAAGTGTTAACATAAGCTAATTAGAGTTAGATTAGCTAATTAGGGTTTATTAACAAATTAGGGTTAGGTTTTTGCTAATTAGGGTTAGGGTTTTGCTAATTAGGGTTAACTCACTAATCCTAACAAGCACGACAAAGCGTTTTGTCAGTGTAAGCACGACAAAGCAACTTGTCAAAATATTTTTACCGAAAAGTCCGATTATGGAAAAAATTTAAGCACGAGGTGTCAAGCACGACGTTTTTCGGATAAAAATTTATTCAGTCAATTTCGTCAAACCAAGTATATAATAACACGTAACACATTCAGAACAGGGAAATTTTATTTTATATAACGGGATTTATACATACGAGTCTTATTAGGGTTTTGGGTTTTTACAATCCCGCTCAACAAAAGTCGCATCCCGAGTAGCTCGAGCATCATCCCTCTCAACAAAAGTGGCATCGCGGCTAGAAAGTGTCATCAACATTAGGGCCTTAGCCTGAACCCTCTCAAATGTTATAAGATGTAGCCTCTACTCTAAATAATCTATAGGAGCTGCAACATGAGGGCTAGGGGTGTCACTAACAAGAGCTGATGTAAAACCAGCAAATAGCTCATCCTCGGTGGGAGAATCACGGTCCTCAATAGGCTCCTCCTCTTTAGAATCAATACTCAGCTCTAAGTGAATAATCATAGCCGATGCAATATCTGCCTTTAGAAATCATAAATCCTGGTCAAGTCATCTGTCGTCAGAAACGAAGCTGACAGTCACTGATCCATGGCCCCGTCAAATGGGTGAACATCCTTAAACTGATCAAACTATCTCATGATAGCCAATGGATGATATGTGGTCGCCCCTCTCAAATAGGTTAGGGTAGATAGTCTATGCCAACCGCATAAATAATAAAGCTATAAGGAGAGCTGAGTCTTGAATAGGGCAAGATCGCAAAAGGATCCTCAATTACTGACATAAAAGCCAACCAGGATGCTATATCTGTATAATCAGCCAACTTAAAAGAATAAGACATGGCTATCTCATGAGTAAAACAGTATACATGATGTCTAAAACTGTCGATCGGTCTCAAATGTGTCATTAACCACACGTATAATAATACGGCACTCCCCCTGAAAAACCCCACATGATGGGGTATGGCAAAATGTTATCGACCTAGAGGTCTATGCCAATATTATGGGCAATATGGTACAACCCTCTCTAAGAGCACGAACCACTGTGATCAGGCCTATGTCCAGATGGTCCATGTATAGCGGCATATACAAATAAGTTGCTATGCACATCAATAGAATATCTAAGCGGGCAATCCGCCAGTCATCTTCGATGATGGTAAAGTCCTCAAGTGTCGTACATAGCTGTCTAGCGATCCAAATCGATCAATCAAGAAATCCAAGGACACCACATGCCTGAAGTGATCTCATCCATGATAACTTTGCACTGTAAGCCAGTCAAGGTCATAAACTACAGTCTCATATTTCCAATAGCCATCCTAGCACAAGGCCGATCCAAGAGAAATCAGTAATGCGCTCATACTCCTCTAACGTAAGAGCCAGCTCGTGGATACCAAACTTGAAGACCTGTCTATCAGGTATCCAACAAGATAGTAGGCCCTTTACAAAGCCCAAGGGTACTTGAAACGTCAAAATGGTCATGGAATATCTCAAGATTTGATCAACTGTCATTCGATCTGTGGGAGGTAAACTATCATACCATGATCTCAATGAAGAGGCTATCAATGTCGGTGGTGTGTGCTCAATTCGACTGACGGTAGATGAAGACATCTGTAGAACCATATCATGAGACCATGCATGGGTCAATTCTAAACTCACCTATTTGAATGCATATACATGACAAAATGCATGCATACTGATAAATTACAATGATAAATGATAATATGATGCAATAGATAGGAAATATTATACATACATTCCTAAATACATCATCTAATAAAGATTAAATACATCATCTCTATCTACAACTAAAAATAAAAAGTACAGGGAAATGGGGCACATTCGCCTAATATCTAATAGAGGCTTATCAAAAGATATAACGAGAAACCTATCAGAAGAAATCTATGATGTCTACATCATCCAATTGATCCACCTGCAGTTACTGTAAGAACTGTGAATTTTACGAATAAAATGTGAATATTTATTTTATATAAATATTTATGTGTCGTGAGATGAGTAGCTCAATTAGATTAAATTGAAATTATGTTAATTAAGAAAATGTGGGGAAATAAGATGAGACTTGTGAAATTCCTTGTGTTGCACGGGAATAGAGATTATAATGGTTTAATTAAATAAGAGATTTAATTAAGAAGTTAATAATTAGTTAATATCATATTATTAATTAATTGTTATTGTGAGTAATAGAATATTAATGAGTAAATAATTCATATAATAAGATTTATATTAATTGTTGTGTGCAAGATATGTTATAATTAATAGTATTATAGTACCTACATTCACTTAAAAAGGAAGTGTAGTGTGACACTTTAATGTGACGACATAATATATAAAACTATATAGTAAAATTGAATGAATTATAAGTTATATAAAGGAGGCGTATATGACAACATGTATGTGTAAGCACATTAAAGATGTACTTTATGTTATATTAAATTAGAATAAATCAATGAGTTATAATTAATAATTATTCTAATAATTAAGTTTAATTGGAATAATAGAGTTGTGTGAAAATAATGGATTCCAACAAATTTAAATATTATTTGGACTAGATTAATGTACATGGATTATATGGTACGTGTACATATAAAATCCCTATTTTTTCATTATGTAGTAGTATTAACCCATTAAAGTCACACTTGTAGACCAAAAAGGAACTAAACAAAGAATTATATAACCAAGTTGCTGAGTTTAAAACCTTCGTCCCAAAATCAGTGACTCGACAGTGCTTTACAGTAGCTTAAGTCTATTTATGTAAACACAAGTCGACAGTTGATGGCTAGCATAGCTGTGATGATGAACTAAGAAGTGGGGATTGAGGAGTTGGCAAAATCTTTTCACCAAACCCTCTAAATCCATTGAATTCTTCTTCCATCTCTTGGGCAATAGCTTGGCATGGTTAGTAAGTTTCTATAAAATTAAGCACTTCCTCTCATTTCTCAGTTGCTAGAAAATTGTCTGATAAATATAATTAGAGAGTGAGTGTTGCTATAAAGAGTGTTGAGGGAATAATCTGATTACGAGGAGAAGCTCTGTCCAATTCAATGCAAAGGTATAACATGACATTCTGTTCTTAATTCAATTTTGATTAAGGTTTGAATATGCATGAATTCTGGCTAATTGGTTTGGTAACTGTTATACATATGTTATCTGAGCTTATATGCATGTTTAGAAGTATTGTAGTTGGTCTGGGTTATAGGTTTGATAATTCTTGTGTTGAGGCTTTGCAAAAGCAAAGCCATTTTTTTGCTCTCTCTTTTCGAAGTGGCGCTTGGTCGCGCATACATTTATAACCTAAAACAAGGCGGTGCAAGCCACGCTGCACTGCTTTTGGAAAATAGATTTTGTTACCTTGTGTTGTCATTGTCGACGTCGGGATTTTTAGATGTCCCTTTTCGTTACTTGTTCTTTTGTGTTCTCATTTTAGGTGAGATTTGTTTGAAAAGACAAGTGAAAAAGGTCTGACATGTATAATGTCGACGATGGACTGTTAAGAGTCGCCAGTTGGTTTTTTAAATGGTTGTACCAACACAACCGAGAAAAGGTTTGCACATTGACCCAGTGATGTGACACTGCTAAATGGGTCGGTGAAATCGAGATTCATTAGGGTCCGGGGACTTGGTTATACTGAGGGAAGGTGTTAGGAACCCCCCGATATCCATGTTACCACGGTGACTGCCTCTTTTCAAGAAACTATTATCTGAATGTGTGTGTGTGGGGGTCAATGTGTTGTTATTTGGAAGTAGTGTCAGGCCTCGTTCATACCTATATACACAGGGTTTGAATTTATGTAAAAATTCAGTTTTTAGCAAGATATAGCAATGATGTTTTATAAAAAAGGTTTTTCAAACCCTAATGCTCAATAGTAATTGAAACCTTTTACACTTCAATTTTATTAAGTCTTTGGATGGATTGATTTTATTTTTACTGATGTGAGGCATCCGTACGAAAATAATATATATAATAATGTCGACTTCCTCGTGGGTATGGAAACCATCTAAGGAAATTCAGCCACCGCAGAATAATTTACAAAACTCGCTTATAAATTGAAAATGTCCATCACGGAACCGAATCTAGATCCAATAGGTGAATCACAGATCACATGATTCCTAGCGCACGTGATCTAGTAATTTGTATGAAAGCGATGGCGGTATATATATATATAAAAGCTGTAAATATATATATACAGACATGATCACCAACCACGAAGCACCTCCATGCGGGATCAAAAATGTAAATAAAGCTGTAAAAGTTATCAACCACCACGGAGGAAACTCCAGGTGGGACAAAAGGTAAATAAAGCTATAAAACTTTCAACTACCACGGTGGAAACTCTAGGCGGGACAAAATGTAAATAAAGCTATACAAAGCAATCAACTGCCACGAAGTGAACTCCACGCAGGACAAAACGTAAAGAAAGCTGTAAAAGCGATCAACCACCACGAAGTAAACTCCAAGTGGGACAAAAATATATGTATATATATATATATAAAAGTGATAAACGCACCGGATGTAAAATTCAGGCTCATTGAACAGAGTTCGACAATAGTTCATATATATATATATATATATATATATATATATATATATATAAAAAGCGAGTAAACGCACTTCTATATATAAAATCTAGGCTCATCGAATGTAGTTCGACAACAGTTATATATATATATATATATATATATATATATATATATATATATATATATATATATAAGTAAAAACGCTCTCTATGTAAAATCCGTGCTCATCGAACAAAGTCCCAAACACACACGCTTAATATATATAAATGTATATATATATATATATATATTAAAGCGATAAACGCTCGCATCAAAATCAGGCTTCATTGAGGCATAACTCGATAATGTTAGTTCATATATATATATATATATATATATATATATATATATATATATATATATATATATATACAAACCGAAATAAAACCACGGATCGAAGTCCGGGCAAACACACGCAACACGACTCTCAACGTGAAGAAGGGTGTGTGCAAACATGAAGAGAAAGACTTTAAGGTGTGTGAGAAGACTTACAGTGGGCTGCCAAAGAAGACTTCAATATCTTTAAAGTGGGTAAACATTGGCTTTTGTAAGTACAAAAGTAGCTATATATGAGCTCACATGTGTTTAAAATGGGAAAGCACTCAATATATTGCAAGTACGGAGAAAATTTGACAGGAGTTCCTCGCTCTTTCCTCCTCTCAAAATGGCCACCCCAAGCCTCTATTTATAGAGGCGGGAGCTGCAGGTGTACCTGCGGCTGGAGTCGCAGGTGTACCAGAGGCTACTCGGGTTGCCCCGAGTTTTGTGGGTCGGTCGTCTCGTAGTACGTGCGCGTAAGCACTCTAATGTCTGCTCGAACTTTCAGAATTGTAATCCAGGCATCCGATTGAGGTATATAGGACCTATTTCGGACCGCCGTTGTCGAGAGTTATTAAATGGCCTGGGATTAGAGTTTGTACGATGTCATTGAAGACGGGACGATGCCCTCCGGTCTTCAAGCTTCAAATTATATCTGTTACCCCGCACAATAGTCACTCGAGATTGGTTCTCCTTAATTCTTGTGGGACATCGTTGTGTAGAGATGTGTATGAAATGTTGAGACGATATGACGTGGCATCACGTTTGGCGAGATGACGATGTTGCCCTTCACCGGTGTTATCTTTGTAACGACCCCAAAATTCATACCTTTTAAATCTCGACTTCAGTCGTTAACCATACATTAAATATCTAATTTTACATCATTATTCGATATTAAAAACACTAAAATTGCGGAATATTTAAAACTTTTATAAATTTCCCTCTTTCTTGCCTTACATCGCAACCTTTACCATACATCTCTTTGATTCAATCTTATATCATAAATCGTTACAACAAAATGACTATACAAAGTCTTACATCATAACTAAATATCCATATACATTGGATAGCTCAACTTATAATTCGACAACATGTTACGTTCAAAATATGAAATAAATTTCTCGATAAAACATAAGTAATCTTCGTGAATATAGATCTCTATAACTCACTTAGGACATATCTTTACCTTAAAATCTTGACCTGCAAAAGTGGATATTTGCAAGAATGAGCTCGACAACCCAACAAAGTCTAACAGTTTTCATGCATCACATAGCACATAATAACATGCTCGATATACATCTCATTAAAGTAACATGGCATACATGCTTTTAATTCACATAGCAAATATAAAGATTGAGTTCCTTACTCAATCATCATTACTTAGTCAAAATAATGCAGTCATATATTAACTTTAACATTTCATGATTTCAACATGTATAACATATCATGCAATTTAAAACAGTTCATCATGTCCACGTAGAAAATAGGAACCGAAAGACTTGCCTTGATCGTTGTTTATTAATAACAGTTTAACAGCTTACAGTTATCTGCACTTCACGTGCCCTACACAATTATATAACCATACACATCAACTATTAGTCACATAACAACACATAGTAATTGAAATGTAAACTTTACTCCACATCTCATAATCTTTCCTATTAATTAGTACACAATGTCTCATTAGATTGTGTTAACTTTTCGACTTATATCTCACTGTATTTCATATTTGAAGTTCATTCAAGTGCTTAAGTCTTGCTAGGACGACTAATTGGTTTTATGTTAAACCCATTTCATATCCTATAATATTAATTTCAATTGAATTGAAACACTTTTTAAGTTCATTAACACTTGGCACGGCGTTTCGACGTTCATTCGTCACACGCCCGATTTGCCTCTCTTGTGTATGCTTACTATGCTTCTATAACTTATATAATACATTATTTATTAATGTTAAGCATCATTATATTTACTAACAAACATGTTTTATAACTTAGGACATCATCTTTTATGGTCAGGAGCACTACACATGCATATGTGCATTCCCAACGCCCTCTGATTGCCCCCGAAAACATAACAGTCCTAAAGATGGCCATTTTGACTACTGTTACAGACCTCAAATTAAAACCCATAAAAGATGAAAGTTGTAGGCCTATTCGTCCTCGTTCCGGATCATCTTGAATCAATTCAATCGGAGTTCATATGAGAATGTTATGGCCATTTAACTATACGAGACCAAAACTGTCCGACTCAGACTTTTGTTCGGCGCCATGCGCCGAGAACTAGGCTATATCTGATGGCGTCGAGCGCAAGATTAGTATTTGGGTGCGAATTTAAAGTCATTGGGACGAATTTTAGTATTTGAAGTAGCAAAACTTCTGAACCAAACCATGAAGAAACGAAATAACTAAATTACATACTAATTACTACTGCTAACATCTAAATTAAGACGTAAAACTTATAAGGATTACTCATAAACATTTACTTATCATACATATACCAATTTAAAATAGGTAAATAATAATTTAATTCCTTGTAACCATAGTTTAAACCCCAAAACTCCATTGTTAACATTTGTTAACACAGTGAGCACTGTAATCATAGTTATAAAACAATTTGATTTATTCTAACTATATTCTATTAAATTCTTACCCAATTCATATAATCACAGTTCAATTTCATGATTATCATACAATGAAAGTATAATATTTACTCTGCAAACCACATTTATACATATATGTTCACTGTAATTCCACTTCCTTTTTCTTTAACATGTAATTAACATGAAATCTTATAAGCATACTACACATACAATCACAAATCTATATATGGTAGTTTAACAATTACAAAAACATAGTTTTACAAGAATTTTGTAAAAACCTTCTACTCAGCGAAAAAGAAATACACAGAGACGTATAAGTTATATATGTATCTAGTATTAAGGTCGTATACATACCTTTTGTTGTTAAGAAATTCGTGTTAAACTCTTAAAATAGCTTGAAGAACTCAGCTCTTGTTGCTTCTCTTTCTCAAACTCTCTCAAAATCTCTGATCCCTTCTTTTAGCAGACAACTCTTTTCTTATACTCAAGTTTAACAATAAGACGTAAACCCAAAACCCAACTGATAACTCAGTCGTAAACACAAGAACGGTTATGGCCATAATAAGCCTAATAATTGACATCGGTTATAAAACGTATAACTTATAAATATATATATTTTATTTATTAATAATTTAAATTTCAAAATCCAAATGCCGTAGGGCTTTGTTTGGTAAAAACCATTTAAAAGTTAAACACTTAATACCAATAAGTCTTGTTTGGCACAAATCAAATTAAACTACTTTAATTTATTTTAATAACTCCTTATAACATAGTTATTTGTCACACTTTATTTAAGTAAGTTTTCATACTTAATTTAATTACTTCTAATAACAATCCATTGCATAATATAATATTTTATTTAATCATTATAAACTCTCTAACTTAATTATTAAATTAAATTAGATTACTATTTCAAAATAATTACTTTCCTTAACTCATTACTTATTTATTAAACAAATAAATAATCAAATCACCTCAAATCAATTAAACAAATACTTATTCAACGATAAACACAACCATTAAATATTTATATAATTCAATAAATATTTAAATATTTAATTAAAAATTTAGATTGTTACATTATTCCCTCCTTACAAGGATTGTGTCCTCAGAATCACAACTTAAAGCACTCATTCGTTACAATCTTCCCTACTTACAAAGATTATGTCTCCAGAATCGAAGACAGAAATTAAACAAATAACTCAGAGTAATCTGTCATCATTTTATCTAAACATAGGTTTTATATTTCCTACTACATTCATTACTTTAACAAATTCTGGGTTTCATTTCATAACTTTCACTTGAACCCAATTATATTCTGAGTTATATATATCTTTTAACCCATTCATTTCCTTTTCTAAGGATCGTTATCATCAACACTCGGGATATTACATTTTCACCCTTTCTTCTAAGAATTTCGTCCTCGAAATTTTTTTTATTAATCTTTATTCATTCAATCTATCAAAGTAGATTTTAGACTAATACTTTATTCATTCCTTGGTTTTATAACCACTTCCTTTCCACAAAGATCGTTCTACAATTATTAACTTTTCTATTAAAAGTTTCACATTATTCTTTGATAACTCACATCCTTCCCACTTCAAAATCTCTTTTCTCACTTATTCAACATATTCATCATTCAGTGGTATTCTACGATTCACTTATTTCTAAGGAATACTTTCCTTTTTCACTTCCATCTTGCAGAATAACAAGAATCTTCCACAATTGTTCAATAATTAGGAAGTAGTTTGAATAACTTAGAAATTTAAAAGATTCCAAATCATGATGAGGGTCACAAGACCGTGAACTCTATTCTCTAGGTTTAATAGTGCTTCACCCCCCGGTTCTTCACACTTTAAACCCTCTTTGGCAGAATGTTTATCAATCACAAAGACTGAAAACACCCTCCGCAAGTACTCTAGGTGATCAACCTATTGTAACTATATTATGCACAAACATTTCTTTCCAAAGTATAAACTAAGCGTAACCTCTAATAAAAGAGTTGTTAATCTCAGAATTTAGAGTGCAAGCATTCAACCTAATGACCATGAACCATGTCCACAGTTATAAGTAATCTTTTAACTTTAACTTTAACAGTCATACGACTATAAGGACTCCAAGGTACTTAGGGGATCAATCCTTCGTACATGTATTGTGCACAAAAATTTCAGCGCAAAGTATAAACTAAGCGCAACCCCTAAATAATAGGGTTGTTCATCTCAGCTTTTCAACATCTGAATCCGCACTAAAACAATTTGGTATGGCATACCTTCTCAAGAAATACTTGAATTTCATGAACATCTTTCAATATTTGTCTAGCTGAATCAAATATCATAGACCACTACAACAATTCAGACATCAACCGAAATATACATATACATACATACATATGTATTCTCATATATTAAAGAAATCTCAAAAATCTTTTTATGACGTCATGATACCGCACTGTATTTACAGTCTGTTGAGGATTCCGTCTTTTAGTGATTTTATCATAATACATCATACCATAGTGAGCTGACGATCCTTAGATCACATCCAACACTAGGTAATACTGCATTGATGATTCCATCATTTTTATCATCTTTGCACCAGGTAACATGATGCATTAATGATATAAAATACATTTTGATATATTGCAAATCATTTTTGTCAAGCCGAAGCCATTAACATAGACATACGAATAATAGTATTGTTGTTAAAACTCATTGGTTCCATCAGTTGATCCAATGTTTTTCAAGAAAATAGAAGTGTAAACATCAGCACGAAGTCAATAAATTTCAAAAGTCTAGCATAGCTAGTAGATTTAGAATACCTATGCTTCCACCATCAACTCCACTTTCTATAATAATCCATTGCTTAATAGGTTTATCTATTCTTATCATCCTCAATACTCCATTTACAATTATCTATACCCAATTCGTCAAACTTACTACACATTATGAGTTCAGGAACTTGCCACAATCATATGAGTTTAAGAACTTATCCTAGTCAGACCATAGGCGTCCATTCGCTGAGGGGTTCAAAAACATACCATATAATTATGAGTCACGAACCTACCATATGTTTGAGTTTTAAGAACTCGCACTTAACCTTATGATATTCTCTAACTATACTCTACCTATTTGTTATACACATGAGAAAAGAATCAACTTCTCAACAGGCATATAGCAAATAGCGCGACATAAACATTCCAATGATTATCAATGTGATAAACTGAGTGCAAGCACAAAACCCTCACCTATACAAAGGTTTGTACAACTCAGCCATCACATGAGTCCTCAATTGAAATCCCACCTAACTCTATCTTGCTCATAACTTGCTCTTTGCTCGATACAAATTCCTCGTATCACATCATCTATAACTCCTCATGAGTTATCTCGTACTATTTCATAGTACACCACCTTCATAGCATTAAGCTATAATCATTCAAAAATTACATATCATCTTTCTTTTATAACTTAAACAGATCACGTCGTGATCTTATTCTATAATCATCTCCTTTAACATTCTTTTCTTAACTCGTGATCGTTTTGTTTTACGATCCTCATTCATTCTCTTTTTCATCATTTACGACATTATTCGTTATCTTGGCTTTTGGAGTTAGGAAACTCCTATTTCTTATCTTTACATCTCTTCAAGATTCTTCTTTGAATCTTCTTGTTTATATAACAATTCTTCCTTTAAGAATTTCTAACTTCAGTTACATCGCTCAAAATTTCATTCGAGTTCTACACTTTCATCACACATATCCATTTCTATACTTGGTACACATCGAGTCTCTAATAGTTTCAATATGGTATGCTGAGTAGTTTCCCACAAACAACCAACAAACTAGGTTTCGAGTTACTAGTTCGTATATACCTCCGCTCTATGAAGGAATCGTTTATCCCAGATACCATACGTCAACTACTAAAGAGTACAATTGCACCATACCTAGATATAACTCTCTATTCTTAACTTCTTTGTCATTCTCTTTTTATAGACATTGTCTATTCATTATCCCCTTACATCCTTATTATTGGAGTTGGGTAACCCCACATTCATATTCCCTATAACTCTACGAGATTCCTCTTTGAATATTTTTTCACATGTTTTAAATCCTTTCTTTATAAATTTCTTAAATTACTTCTTATAATTCAAACTATATTTGAGCTTATTCTTTCATTATCTTCAATTTCCTTCTATAAGTTTATAGCCTAAGGTACTCCTACCTAAGGTTTATAACCTACAGCTTTGATACCAACTTGTAACGACCCCAAAATTCATACCTTTTAAATCTCAACTTCAGTCGTTAACCATATATTAAATATCTAATTTTAAATCATTATTCGATATTAAAAACACTAAAATTGCGGAATATTTAAAACTTTTATACATTTCCCTCTTTCTTGCCCTGAATTGCAACCTTTACATTACATCTCTTTGATTCAATCTTATATCATGAATCGTTACAACAAAATGACTATATAAAGTCTTACATCATAACTAAATATCCATATATATTGGATAGCTTAACTTACAATTCAACAACATGTTACGTTCAAAATATGAAATACATTTCTCATAAAACATAAGTAATCTTCGTGAATATAGATCTCTATAACTCACTTAGCACATATCTTTACCTTAAAATCTTGACCTGTAAAAGTGGATATTTGCAAGAGTGAGCTCGACAGCCCAACAAAGTCTAACAGTTTTCATGCATCACATAGCACATAATAACATTCTCGATATACATCTCATTAAAGTAACATGGCATACATACTTTTCATTCACATAGAAAATATAAAGATTGAGTTCCTTACTCAATCATCATTACTTAGCCAAAACAATGCAGTCATATATTGACTTTAACATTTCATGATTTCAACATGTATAACATATCATGCAATTTAAAATAGTTCATCAAGTCCACGTAGAAAATAGGAACCGAAAGACTTGCCTTGATCGTTGTTTATAAATAACAGTTTAACAGCTTACAGTTATCTGCACTTCACGTGCCCTAAACAATTATATAACCATACACATCAACTATTAGTCACATAACAACACATAGTAATTGTAATGTAAACTCTACTCCACATCTCATAATATTTCCTATTAATAAGTACACAATGTCTCATTAGATTGTGTTAACTTTTTGAATTATATCTCACTGTATTTCATATTTGAAGTTCATTCAAGTGCTTAAGTCTTGCTAGGACTACTTATTGGTTTTATGTTAAACCCATTTCATATCCTATAATATTCATTTCAATTGAATTGAGACACTTTTTAAGTTCATTAACACTTGGCACGACGTTTCGACGTTCATTCGTCACACGCCCGATTTGCCTCTCTTGTGTATGCTTACTATGCATCTATAACTTATCTAATACATTATTTATTAATGTTAAGCATCATTATATTTATTAACAAACATGTTTTATAACTTAGGACATCATCTTTTATGGTCAGGAGCACTACACATGCATATGTGCATGCCCGACGCCCTCCGATTGCCCCCGAAAACATAATAGTCCTAAAGATGACCATTTTGACTACTGTTACAGACCTCAAATTAAACAACGTAAAGCATGATAGTTTTAGGTCTATTCGTCCTCATTCCGGATCATCTTGAATCAGCTCAATCGGAGTTCGTATGAGAAAGTTATGGCCATTTTACTACAGGAGACCAAAACTGTCCGACTCAGACTTTTGTTCCGGCGTCGCGGCGCAAGAAATAGGCTATCTGATGTAGCCAAGAATATGATTGGCGCTTGAGCGCAAATTTCAGTCTTTGGTGCGAATATCTATCCGTTTGGTAGCGAATTTTGTATTGGGGCTCCATTTTTGGGGTTGGGTCGCCGAAACTTGCAGAACCCAACCATGAAGAACAGAATAACTAAATTCTAGACTAATTACTACTGCTAACATCTAAATTAAGACGTAAAACTTGTAAGGATTACTCATAAACATTTACTTATCATACATATACCAATTTAAAACAGTTAAATAATAATTTAAATCCTTGAAACCATAGTTTAAACCCAAAACTCCATTGTTAACATTTTGTTAACACAGTGAGCACTGCAATCATAGTTATAAAACAATTTGATTTATTCTACTAAATTCTTACCCAATTCATATAATCACAGTTTAATTTCATGATTATCATACAATGCAAGTATAATATTTGGTACTCTGCAAACCACGTTTATACATATATGTTCACTGTAATTCCACTTCCTTTTTCTTTAACACGTAATTAACATGAAATCTTCTAAGCATACTACACATACAATCACATATCTATATATGCCAGTATAACAATTACAAAAACATAGTTTTACAAGAATTTTGTAAAAACCTTCTACTCAGCGAAAAAGAAATATACAGAGACATATAAATTATATGTGTATCTAGTATTAAGGTCATAGACATACCTTTTGTTGTTAAGAAATTCGTGTTAAACTCTTATAATAGCTTGAAGAACTCAGCTCTTGTTGCTTCTCTTTCTCAAACTCTCTCAAAATCTCTGATCCCTTCTTTTATCAGACAACTCTTTTCTTATACTCAAGTTTAACAATAAGACGTAAACCCAAAACCCAACTGATAACTCGATCGTAAACACAAAGAATTCAGTTATGGCCATAATAAGCCTAATAATTGACATCGGTTATAAAGCGATAACTTATAAATATATATATTTTATTTATTAATAATTTAAATTTCAAAATCCAAATGCTGTAGGGCTTTGTTTGGTAAAAACCATTTAAAAGTTAAACACTTAATACCAATAAGTCTTGTTTGGCACAAATCAAATTAAACTACATTAATTTATTTTAATAACTCCTTATAACATAGTTATTTGTCACACTTTATTTAAGTAAGTTTTCATACTTAATTTAATTACTTCTAATAACAATCCATTGCATAATATAATAATTTATTTAATCATTATAAACTCTCTAACTTAATTATTAAATTAAATTATATTACTATTTCAAAATAATTACTTTCCTTAACTCATTACTTATTTATTAAACAAATAAATAATCAAATCACATCAAATCAATTAAACAAATACTTATTCAATGATGAACACAACCATTAAATATTTATATAATTTAATAAATATTTAAATATTTAATTAAAAATTTGGATTGTTACAATCTTCGGTTTGGGCTGATAAAGCAGACGTTGCTCAGGGCTTCGCTGAGAATGGACTTCTGCAATTGTTGAAGGTCCTCAGTGTCATCTCTGAGGTGTGCCTGTCCTCCCGGTGTTATCTCCAGGTTGGTACTGGGTATCTCGTTGTGAGTGCTAAGATTAAAGCTGGTTGCATTTGAAACAAGCATTTTTGGGGTTATCGCCGAAACTGCATTCCTTGGAGTGATCACCAAGGTTGCTAGCTATTCCCATGATTGGGACTGAGACTGGATACCTCGGGGTTATCTCCGAGATTAATCGGTCTTCTCTGGTGTGTGTTCCGGTATTAGATCTGTTTGCCTCGGGGTTATATCCGAGGTTGGAATTGTTACTCCCGGAGTGTGTTCCGGGGTTGATCTTGAACTTTCGGTAGTATCCGGAATGGATATGAATGAAGCTTCCGGGGTTCCCTATTGAAGATTTAATCTGTCCCCTCCGCAATGTTAGTGCGAGGTGTACGAGAAAATTTTGAGTGTCTCAGATGCCCCTCTTTATCATACTCATACAAGGCAATGCATGGGTAGGATAAAGAATCCTAGACACTTGAAATGCAACAAGACAAATATGGTACTATATGTAGCAACATGATTCAAATGTATAATGCATGTGTACGGGGTTGTAGCCCAACATGCTGGGGATGATTGCCGGCTCCATGTTGCTTCAACTGGGGATTGGCAATGATGACCAGATTTGATGTGTAATCTGAATCTGTTAGGATGTTGATGTTGGGGTTATCACCAAATTCCTGGGTATTTGATAACGACTTGATCCTGAAGATGTACCTCTTATATGTAAGAGATCTATGTGGATAAAGCTTGGTCGGTTTAAGGATGTGTATAACATATTCCATCATCGATCCTACTTGACGACGTTGACCTCTCCTGGTTGGTATCGCTAGGTCATGTAAAGATTCTGTTGGGTTTACTGCCAACAGCTGACGTCGTCAGGGATGCCTGACCTTCGTTGATTTGTACTTCACCGACGTGTGAATCAATGGATGAAAACCTTGTGGGGGTAGACTATCAAGGCTGCTTGACCTTCGTTGACGTGTTAATCAACGATTGATACTCTGTGGGTAGATTATCAAGGTTTCTTGACCTTCGCTGACGTGTGAATCAACAGAACATTGCGTTGTAACCCCCACCGGGAATCCGCTGGGGAATTTATGTAATTAAGCATGAAATCCTTGACTAGCTCTCGAGCTTCGATAGGTTTAATCGCCATTGGCTGAGATAACGTCAAGGCTGCTTGATCTTGGTTGATATATGTGTCAACGGCTGAATGTGCATTTTAATCCCCTGCCGGGGCTTCACGTTGTAACCCCCTTTGGGGATCTACGTTGTAACCCCCGTCGGGGATCTACGTTGATCTTTTAGGGTAATGACCCAGAGTTGGCGGCATTTAACCTTTACGAGGTATTGCCGGATGGGATTTGCAACAAATGAGATCATTGGCAGGGTATACCTCGTATTCGGGTGACTACCAATGAGTGATGTACAGACTCAAAGTTCCATATGAGAAAACTAGGATTGCAGGCTATTTTGCTCAATCGCGTAGCGTTTTTATTCCCGATTTGACCTTTCTAGTCTATGAGAACTCCTTTGCAACTCGAACTGGATCGAGCCGGAGGGGTGGGGCCCACATAGGGGTGCCGCAGGTACACCTGCTTCAGCCGCAGATGAGCACGTGGCCAATCATGGATGATATAATCCAGTAGGTTGGTATCACAAGTCACTTTCAACTTGTTTCGCAAAGGAAAATCCTAGAGCCTCCTTCAGATCTGCTGAGTTCGGGCTATTTTCTGCAAATTATGTCACCGTACAAGTGTTCTGCACTATCATGGTAACGTATGCATGTATTTTTTCCACTTTTCATCCGTTGGAAAATGAGTTATCGCATGAAATGCATCTAAACACATAGTAGTGATTATGTATGCACAAATGACTTGATAAAAAATATTCAACATAGTAAATGTTAGTATTAAACCATGTTGAACATAATGATGTGAAAAAATTTGAATTTTGAGACAGTCAAATTGGGACCTTTTTCTGCTATTTTTGTCCTATTTGAGGTCCAATGATCAAAAGGTAGAAAGGCAAAGTACTCCTGATATTGAGGTTAACCTTATGCATGGATGATTTTGATTTTTAATGCATATATTATGTATATGACTTTAGGGCAGGTGTGCTACTGAATGGCCACTTAGACATGCCAATGTGCATGTGGATAGTCCTATTTTCAAAGGGGACTATGTCAAAAAAATTTAACATGTATGCATTGGGTAGTCTTGCATTTTAACTCTATTGTTTGTTAAAGTAAATGCATGCATGGATATAGTCATAAAATGCATTCTAAAAAGCTCCAGGTAAGGAAATACCACACCCTTTCTGAGGTGATTTGGAGACTTGTTGTCCAGATATTATGGATCCGGATCAGCCGAGTAGTTCCCGTAGGACCACTTCTGGTATACGGAGGAGGGCTTCTGAAGTGCCTCGACCCCGTTCTATCAGACAGCCTCGTCGATTGGTGGAGGCAGTGATTCGTCCAGTCCGGGCTGACGTGCTAGACGTTGAGGACGAGGATATGCCAATTGAGGATCCCGCTCCTACTGCACTTGTTCCCCGTAGGGAGCTCCCTTGTATTCAGGTGGCAAACCTAGAGCTTCTGGGTGACTTGAGCAGACATCCCTCGATGTATTTGCATGCTAACGAGGTATGACGTTAGATCTTGATCTTTCTTCTTTCCTATTGACGAGGAGTAAAGGATTCGGATGTTGATTTGCATTTCATGTAGGTTCTCGGCTTCACACAGCCTCGAGGGAATTAGTTTATTATACACTCCATGTATCAGGCTCTTCATCCTGATTAAAGAGTGATAATACATGATTGGGGATTCGGGGCATTCTTCTCCATCCTTCCCCGTCGTTGTCCCTGGGGTTACCTCAGGGCATTATCTGAGCGATGGTTTCATTAGACTCAGTCACTCCATTTGCTAGATTATGAGGTGATGATGACGCCGATGGATTGGCGGTTTATTACAGGTATGGAGTTTGGAGGGGAGCCAGTGCCTTGCATAGCGAATATTACCCCTACTACCATCAGATCCTTGTTCATACTCATCTATGTAGGAGGAGTTCAGGTAATTCCATCCCTTTGGTCTGAAGCCAATGAAAAGTAATGGATTGATGTTTGATCCAAGTACCAACTGACAAGGGTTTTTGTTTTGGTAGGGGGTGAGACCGCACCATGAATGGCTGCCTACGTACTCCTATTAAAGAGGAGAACAAGTCTGCATAGTTCGAACCTGGTGTAAGAGATTCAACGCTGTATGTGGCAAAAATGGTGTAGGAATGTTTTTGTTTTTGTAAGAAAAAGGGTAGAAATGTTTTTGTTGTTTTTGTTTTATTGAGACCGGGCCATATGAAATGGTTGCCTACGTACTCCTATTGAAGAGGAGATCAGGTCGGCGTAGTTCGCCCCTCAGAGCGAGTTAAAAAGCGTGATCCCATGTGCAGGTAAGATTGCGGGGAAGAGAAAGTTTGATCCTAGGTTGAGGATAAACTGCGGGTGAAAAGTTTGATCCCACGTATTGGTAGTCAAACTGAAAACGTGAGAGGTTTAACCCACAGTGGGATGACCTAAGTTGTAGGAACGCAGAGAAGCCAGGCTGTTGGCTTGAAAAGTATGTTTCCCTGAGGGGCAAAGTGTGGAAGAGTTGTATGTGGTAAAGGGTTAAAGAACCGGAATGACTGGAGATCTGATGATCCAACACTAGGATGTCTGCTTGATGGCAACTTTAGACATAGTACCGTTTCACAGTGTCTAAGTTGATAAGTTGTGGAAATTCATTGCCATCCATTTCTTGTAATCTGAGAGCGCCTCCTGTCAATACTTCCTTGACAATAAACGGGCCTTCCCAGTTATGAGCGAATTTTCCCTTAGATTGATCTTGGTTGCCAATGATCTTCTTGAAAAACAAGTCATGCTATTTAAACTGCCATAGTCGAACTTTTTTGTTATAGGATCTGGCGATCCTTTGCTGATATAACTAACCATGGAAGATAGTCGTGGTTCGCCTTTCGTCTATTAGAGATAATTAGTGATACATGTTTTGTACCCATTGGTCTTCATCCAGCTGAGCGTCTATCAACACTCTGAGGGATTCCATTTCAACTTCTATGGGGAGCACTACTTCCATCCCATAGGTTAATTCGTAGGGTGTTGCCCCAGTGGAAGTTCGCATTGATGTTCTGTAGGCTAACAGAGTAAGAGGCAATAGGTCCGACCAATTTTTGTGGTTGGCGGACATCTTTTACATGATCTTCTTGATGTTTTTGTTAGCTGCTTCAACAACACCATTCATCTTCGGATGATAGATGACAGAGTTAAGATGTTTGATATGGAATTTACTGCATAATTCCTCCATCATCTTGTTGTTGAGGTTCTTAGCATTGTCTGACACAATCACCTTTGGTTGTCCATATCGACAAATGACATTGTTTCTGATGAAAGCAAGGATGACTTCTTTAGTAACCCTGGGGAAGGAGGCTACTTCTACCCACTTTGTGAAGTAGTCGATCATGGTGAAGATAAATCGATGTCCATTACTGGCTTTAGGCTCAATGGGCCCGATAACGTCCATTCCCCACATTGAGAAGGGTCAAGGTGAACTCATATTGTGGAGTTCCCTTGGAGGGGCGTGTATAGCATTCCCATGAATCTGGCACTGAGAGCATCTCCTGACGTGGTCATTGCAATCAGCCTTGAGGGATAGCCAATAATATCCTGTCCAGAGGACTTTATTGACAAGGAGGGGGCCGCTCATGTGGGGGCCACGGACTCCAACATGGATTTCATCCACAAGCCTTTGGGCTTGATCTTTGTCTAAACATCTGAGGAGAACTAGTCTTGCATCTCTTTTGTAGAGCGTATCTCCACTCAAGTAGAATTTCATAGCAATTCGATAGATCCGCCTTTTCTCAGTCGGGCTCGCATCAACGGGTGTAGATCCATCTCATAGATACTCCTTGATATGCTGACACCAAGGATGCTGGATGGGAGGTAGCTCATCCGATACTTCTCCAACATAATTCCCATAGGCTGGGGCCTTGTGCAGGATAATTGTGATGCTTAACAAGTGTCCCTTATCTGATATGCGAATCAAGGAGGCCAAAGTTGCTAACGCGTCCACAAAGTCATTCCTATTACGACAAACGTGTAGAAAGGAGATTTCTTCGAATTCCACAACCATCTGTAAAACTTGTCGATGGTAAGACAACAAATGTAGTTCCTTGGTTTGATAGATTTCGGTGGATTGTCTGATTACCAACTCTGAATCTCCAACCACCTGATTACCAACTCTGAATCTCTCAAATGTAGTTCCTTGTTAAGATGTTTGATAGTTAACCGCCTGATTTTCATTGAATGGGCAAGTTTTAGCCCCATGAGACAGCCTTCATACTCAGTTGTGTTGTTGGTGCTGACAAACTGCAATTTGACGACGACGGGATACTGATCCCCCGTACCAGATACTAGAACTGCTCCAACTCCAGAACCTTCCATATTAACAGCTCCATCAAAATACATCTTCCATGCTTGGCGTTTATCGTACTGATGGTATTCTTTGGAATCATTACTCCTTCATCGGGGAAGTATGTTTCAAGGGTTTAAAGTCCCAAGGTACAAATGACCCGATTGATCCAGGTTCCTTGACCATTGATGGACTTTTTGAGTCACATATCGATGTCAAATTATTGTAGGATCAATCGCCATCCGGACACCGGCAATTTAACATGGGTTTATTGAACACGTGTTTGAGAGGATCCACGCGGATATGAGATGGGTTGTGTGACCATGGAGGTAATGTTGTAACCTCATGGAAGCCCATGCTAAAAAGCACAACACGCCTTTTTCGATCGAGAGTGTACTTGTGTTCACCACTCATCAATCTTTTCTTTGAGGTAATATATAGCTCGTTCTTGGCCTCTATCATCTTTCTGTCCCAGCATGAAACCCATGGCATTGTCACTTATGGACATGTACATGAATATGGGAACATCATCCTTGGGTGGTACCAAAACGGGAGCAGATCACCAAGATATTTGATGTCTTGGGATGCTCCGAGGAGCAAAAGGTTCCCTTTGTCGCCTTTATGTTGCGAGGAGAGGCAGATTACTGGTGGGAATCGGTAAAGCGTACTCAACCTGCCGCACTAAAAATGTCTTGGGAGAAGTTCCAAGAACTATTCAACGACAAGTACTTTCCCAAAAGTATTCGTCACATGAAAGAGGTGGAGTTCATCAAGTTGGAACAGAATAATATGACCGTGTCGCAGTACGAAGAAAAGTTTTCCGAGTTGTCCGGTTTAAATATTCCCACTTGGTGGATAATGAAGAAAGAATGACGCAGATGTTTTAAGAGGTTTTAAGCGAGATACGTCCAACATCTTATTTCTCATAAAGCGTGTTTGTATTCGGATGTTGTAAATAGGGCTCGATTAGTGGAGCGCGATAACGAGTCAACGCAACCAAAAGAGAGCGAACCAAAAAATGATAATACCGGTGAGAGCGATCATCGAAGCGGTGACAACAAGCGTGGAGGAATTCAACAAAGTTAGAAGTGGTAACCACTTGGTGGTAATCGGGGCCAAAACAATAAGAATGGGCATTTCAAGAAGAAGAGATTCAACAATGATGGAAAGACGTCAGCACCAGCACCTGTCGTTAAGGAAGCAGAACGACCACCTATCATATGCTTCAAATGCGGAGGGGAAGGGCACATCACCCAAATCACATGCGATGTCAGTCAAAGCATGTTATAATTGTGGAAGAGAAGGTCACTTAGCCCGATTTTGTCGTTCACTAAAGACAAGTTCAGCTAGGATGGAGGTACCAAAGGCAGTCCCAGAAATGTCAAAACCGGTAGTGCAAGGGAGAGTGTTTTTTGTGACCTCCCAGAAAGCAAGGAACCCGAATGAAGACATCACGGGTAAGCTTAACATAAACTATAGCGAAGTCTATACTATATTTGATACCGATTCTACCCATTCTTTTATTTCTCATACTTGCGCTCAACGATTAAATTTGACTCCTGAGAAATTAGAATTTGACTTATCTGTGGAAACTCTGTTGGGAGAAACCTTCATTGTATCCACAGTTTATAAGTCTTGTTTGGTTTAAATTGGTACCCTCACATTACCTGTCGATCTTATTTCATTGAAAATACTTGCATTTGACGTGATTCTAAGGATTGATTGGTTAACTACTCATCATGCAAAAATTGATTTTTTTCGTAAGGTTGTTAGCTTTCATATTCCTAACCAACCTATTATGCGAATTCAAGCGACCAAACCATTAAAATCAATCACGATCATTTCAAGCCATAAAGCTATTCGTTTATTGAAAAATGGATGTCAAGCTTTCTTAGCTCACGTCACAGATTTAAACAAAAATACGTCAGTTTTGAACGATATTTCTATTGTTAATAAATTTCCTGACATATTCCCTGAAGAATTTCCTGGCCTACCCCCAGAGCGTGAAATTGAATTTTGTATCGACCTTGAACTTGGTACTAAACCCATTTCCAAAGCCCCATATCGAATGGCTCCTATTGAACTTCAGGAGTTAAAGACCCAACTGCAGGAATTGTTAAACATTGGCTTTATTCGTCCTAGTACGTCTCCTTGGGGTGCTCCTGTTCTATTCGTGAAGAAGAAAGATGGGAGTATGCGACTTTGTATTGATTATCGGGAGTTGAATCATGTCACCATCAAAAATAGGTAACCATTGCCACGTATTGATGACCTGTTTGACCAGTTGCAAGGAGCCAAATTCTTTTCAAAGACTGATCTTCATTCCGAATATCACCAATTGAAGATTAGAACCGATGATGGTTTTCAGAACTGATCTTCATTCCAAAGACGGTTTTCAGAACTCGGTACGGGCATTATGAATTCCTAGTCATGTCCTTTGGATTGACTAATGCTCCTGCTGCCTTCATGGATATGATAAACCGAGTATTCAAGGAATATTTGGATCACTTTGTGGTCGTCTTTATTAATGATATCCTTATTTATTCCAAAAGTCGTGAAGATCATGAGTAACACTTGAGGCTGACACTCCAAAAGCTTCGTGAATACAAGCTTTATGCCAAGTTGAAGAAATGCGAGTTCTGGCTTGAGGAAGTAGCATTCCTTGGGCACGTAGTATCAAGTCATGGAATATCTGTTGACCCGGCAAAGATTGAAGCTATTCAAAGCTGGGAGCAACTTAAATCAGTGACCGAAGTATGTAGCTTTCTCTGTTTAGCTGGTTATTATCGGAGATTCGTGGAAGGATTTTCTCGAATCGCTACACCATTAACTCAGCTAACTCAAAAAGATACAAAGTTCGGTTGGAGCAAAGAATGTGAGAAGATTTTTCAAGAACTCAAGAGGAGACTCATTTCGGCACCTGTTCTGACAATACCATCTGGCTCGAAGGGATTTGTCATCTATAGTGATGCTTCGGGCAAAGGGTTGGGATGTGTTTTCATGCAACATGGGAAAGTCATAGCCTATGCCTCGCGACAACTCAAAAAATATGAGAGGAATTATCTTACTCATGATCTAGAGTTGGCAGCTGTTGTCTTTGCACTTAAAATTTGGAGGCATTACTTGTATGGGGAGAAAGTGGAGATCTTTACGGATCATAAAAGCCTCAAATATTTCTTCACTTAAAAGGAACTCAATATGCGACAATGACGTTGGCTTGAACTGTTGAAAGATTATGATCATACCATCCAATACCATCCTGGAAAAGCGAGCGTGGTAGCTGATGCATTGAGTAGAAGATCATATGCAAGTATGAGTGCGATATTGTCAACACAAAGGCCCATTTTATGTGACTTGCAAAGGATGGAGATAGAGTTAAAGACTACAGGGACCCATGTGATGATGGCGAATATACGAGTAGAACCAACTTTAATCGATAAAATTAAAGTCGCTTTCAAGCTACTGAGACACAGAGCCGATGTGTGAGGAAGAAAGTGTAAGAAGGTGCTATGCCGGAACCAAGAATCGACGAAGAAGGAATACTTTGACTCAACTCCAGACATTGTGTTCCTAACGACCCTGATTTAAAGTATAAAATCATGATGGAGGCGCACAACACACCGTTTGCAATCCATCCTGGAAGTACCAAAATTTATCATGATCTTCGTCATACATTTTGGTGGAGCAATATCAAGAGAGAGATAACGTTGTTTATCTCAAGGTGTCTAACTTGTCAACGAGTTAAAGCGGAGCATCAAGTACCAAAAGGTCCATTGCAACCACTTGAAATTCCAGAATGGAAGTGGGAGCACATTACCATGGATTTCGTTCTGGGTCTTCCTAAAGTATCTCAAGGCATAGATGCGATTTGGGTCATTCTTGATATAGATTGACCAAGTCTGCTCATTTCTTCTGCGATACGAGAAACTTATACACTTGAACATCTTGCTCAGATGTACATAAATGAGATTTTAAGATCGCATGGTATGCTTTAGTATCCATAGTTTTGATCGAGACCCAAGATTCACTTCACGATTTTGGGTTAGTTTGCAAAAAGCTATGGGCACAGACTTTCTGATTTAGCTTCGGCATATCATCCTCGAGACAGACCCAGACAATCGAGAGAGGACTATTCAAACTCTTGAAGATCTATTAAAACTTTGTGTCCTTGATTTCAAGGGAAGTTGGGACAAGTTCTTACCATTGGTGGAGTTTTCCTATAACAACAGTTATCAAGCAAGTATTGGCATGGCTTCATTCGAAGCGTTGCATGGAAGAAAGTGTCGTTCTCCAGTATTCTAGGATGAGGTGGGTGAAACAACGTTGTTGGGATCGGAGTTGGTACGTATAACTACGGAAAATATTCAAACGATCCGGCAACGTATAAAAACCTCATAAGATCGACAAAAGAGTTATGTTGATCTTCATCGAAAGGATGTGGAATTCGATATAGGAGATCATATGTTGTTACGTGTTGCTCCATGGAAAGGAGTTACGAGATTTGGAAAGAGAGGAAAGCTCAATCCTCGATTCATCGGCCCATTTTTAATCCTCGATCGAGTAGGAATCGTGGCTATAGACTACGCTTTTACTGCCAAGTATGTCTCGTGTTCATAATATTTTTCACATATCTATGTTACGTAAATATGTGAAAGACCCGAACCACATTATTGAGTTAGAACTAGACGAGATAAAGGAAGATTTAACGTATGAAGAGTTACCTGTTAAAATCTTGGATAAGAAGGATCATGTTCTACGCTCCAAGGTTATACTTCAATTCAAAGTTTTGTGGAGAAACCACGATGTGGAGGAAATGACTTGGGAGTCAGAATCTGAGATGAAGTCAAGGTATCCTCATCTCTTTGACATACCAGGTATGTACCCTAATTTTGAGGACGAAATTTCATAAGAAGTGGAGGTTTTAAGACCCCAACTTTTATGAATAAAGAATAATTTTCTCGAATTATATTTTTGAATATTATGGTGTTGATTTGATATAATGTTATAGTTGTGGGTAATATTTACAAATTTTGCAAAGGTAAGCAAGTGGTTAATAAATATTCGATTGGTGGGGAATATTCTTTTTGTCAGGGAATATTCGTACGACGACACAATCATTGGTGGACCCCACAACGGAAATATTGTCGTAGTTAGAAAATGACAAAATTATCTTTCTATAAAAATAACGGCGGAGGTGTTACCGTTAAAAAGCGTTGAACTTCCCTAGGTAGTAAAGTACAAATGAATATGTCTGGCGTGGTTGCATAGTAGCTACGGTATTGATTATTGATGCTTACGTGAGAAGTCACTTAGTTATACTCAATTATTTCTATAGTAATTGCTGCATCATATCTCTTATATTATTGATTTAATTATTGTCACAATTATCATCTCAGATAATATGTTATATTATTAAATCAATAATTGAGACGAGAAGTTATAATATTAATGATTAATAATTGTTGAAAGATAAAATATGTGTTGATTAAAAATAAAATGATTTGTGGTAATATTTATTCAATCCTTGATGTATATAAAGAGTCTATTATGAGACGTTCGTGGTAAATTTGGTTATTCTATGGAGGTCCATATGTCATCATCTAAGAGTCTCTTTAGCCAATAGTAATTACCTTTACCAGATGTCAAACCACTTGCCGTTTCATATTACAGGCGTCGAACCAATTGTCGTTTCACATTACAAGCGTCGAACCAATTATCGTTTCACATTACAGCGTCAAACCACTTGGTGTTTCACATTACAGGCGTCAAACCACTTTTCTTTTCACATCACCAGTCGTCAAGCCGCTTGCCTTTTCATATTGCAAGTGTTAAGCTAGAAATCTTCTATAAATACAGGCCTAGTTCTTCATTATTTTTCACGAATTCATTCAAGCTATAGAAAGAGAAAGTACAAAGAGAATAAGATAGAAAGAAGAAGAGTATTCTATTACTACACTACTGCAGTATTCAATCTCCCACTAATGTAAGGGGTGTTATTTCTTTTGTATTCATGAAGAGAACTTCTATTATTCCATTATTTAGTATTCGGTTGGAATAACCTGTATACGCGGGCTACCCTATACTTGGTGAAATTCTTCTGTTATTCCAGTCTTTATTATTACATTGGAATATCTTATGCATGCGTTTATATGCCGAACCCGGTTCCATCTTTATTATTCTGTGGAATATCCTCATGCATGCGTTTCTGGCGGGACACAGTTCCATTCTTTATTATCCTGTTGGAATATCACATGCATGCATTTTACATCTGACCGGTTCCGTTATTTATTATTCTCGTTGAAATAACTTTTGCTGTGCAAGCGATTCTATCGCATGCATGGTGATTTCTTTTGTTATTCCATTCTTTATTATACTCAGTTGGTTAAAACTTTGACTTCTATACTCCATGAAATTAGTGGAATATCCTTGATATTTGCGCTTCATCCTGTATCTTTTCATGGAAATATTCTTCTGAGCATTCTTGAATTTTACTCTACAAAGTAGTATCATGTTGACAGTTTGGACGTTATTGGTTCCTGGATAAATTAATTCTTGAACTTGTTTTATTCTTATATCATTGTCATCATCCTCATGTTTATATTTTATTGAAAGTTATCTGTGGCCTGTAGTGCATAGATGGACTTGGTATGATTATGACCAGGGATTATCCGGTGTAATCATGACCGTAATGTTACAAATGATGTGTTAAAAGTCCTCATTGGCCCGTAGTGCATTGATGAACAGTTGTTGGCATGATCATGTCCATTAATGAATACACAAATATTCTTGGCCCGTAGTGCATGGATAATTATGGTCGTGATACTAAAGAATATCCTTGGCCGTAGTGCAGGGGTGATTCGATGATGTGGATTATATATTAAGTCGAGTCCCAAATGATAAAAGTGATGAAAAACCTTTTAAATCATAAAAGATAGTAGATTTTATTCTCTACTTGACTCTTTTAATGGATTGCTTGTTTCGCTGCAGTTAAACTTGATGTTTGTTATATTGTATCAGTTTAACACTGATTAAGGCTAATGATAATTTATTCTGCATTATCTTAGTCATAATATTTCTTACTGGGCTAGTTGAGCTCACCATTTCTTTCAATGTTCTCTTCAGGAAATGAGAATATAGCTGGGACGAGTCGGGGAACGGAGTGATGGTCTAGAGGATAGCATTAGTAGTCCTCACTATTCTGTGATATAGTGTGATAATAATTGTAATGAGGACTCCTTTTGAGTTTGTATACTCTCTAGTAGACAATATTTGTATTCTAACTCACAGTTTATGTTTTGTCATATTGTACACGACAATTGTATTATTAAGTTGTATTTGAATTCTGTACCATGTATCTGGCGACTCAAGATGGGTGATGTATACCTAATTTTGGGGGCGTCACATGTAGTATCAGGGAAAATCTTCCTCTTTCTTTTTATGGAACCTCCGGGGGTTGTTTCCATAATTTCTGGATTGAATGTGATCAGCAACAGCTTTAAGGGCAGCTAGGTCTTGAATCTTTCCGGACTTCAATCCCATCTCAGCCATCTCCCCATGTTTGACCATTTCAGAAAATGGTTTACCGATTCTGGCTAAAACTCTTTCATAGAAAGTCGCTTCTTGTATGTCTATGAAAGTCATGATCATCTCTGATTCCGTCATGGAAGGAATAACTTGGGGAGCCTTGCGTCTCCACCTTTGAGCATACTCTCTGAAAGACTCGTTAGACTATTTCTTGATCTTTGTAATTTGATACCGATCAGGAACCATCTGAGACTGAAAGATGTATTGAGTGAGGAAAGCATGCGCTAGCTCTTCCCAACTATGGATCTCTAAGTTGTCTAATCTTGTGTACCACAAACGGGCTTCTCCAGTTAGACTTTTCTGGAACAATTGCATTCTGAGCTTTTCATCCTCTGCATAAGATCCAAGCTCTCCAATAAACATCTTCAAATGTGTATAAGGATCTCCTAACCCGTCATATTTTTCAAAGTCAGGAGTTTTAAACTTTTCTGGATAATGAACACTAGGGAAAATGCAAAGATCAGCATATGAAACACTCCTGTGTGTTCCAATTCCTTTGATAGCACGAAGGGTCTTTTTCATTTGGAGGACTTTCTTTTTGATGTTGTGAGGGCCCCGAATTCGAGGTCCCGAATCACCGCGGATCTGGTTCGATCATTCTATACAACTATTACTATTTGCAGAAGATATAAACATAAATTGTTTATACAATACATTACACATTATTCCCCAAGGTCGAGTAACCTTAACTTAATACAGAATTCATAACTATCTAACACATAACTTTATTATCAAACTACACTATTACATTTCTAATCGCATACATAAACTAAAGCTAGAACTTTCTTTAATCTTTTCCTGTATCCGACTTGTTCGTCTTAATCTGTAATGTTTATCATGATATAGCAAGGGTGAGTATAAAATTGGCCAGCAAGTTTAAGTTCAATAATATAACGATATATCATGATTGAAATGATTTGAATAATTGGCTGGCTATAATTCAACAATATAATTGTGAACTAGCAGGAACAAAATTTTGACTGAACAAGTATTTAAATGAACAATTATATCTGAACCGAAGGGTAATGAAGGTGATCAGCTTTTCATACCTGAATTATACATGCAATATGTACAGAGTACAATTATACATGGCAATCAACAATGATTAACCATAAGCATACCCAAATGAAACAACTCTTAGTAGAGTTAAGTAAAAATAAACTTGCCTGAACCGTTGATTACCGCAACGCAATTTATAACGCTTTATCTGAAGACCTAATATTAGAAATATAGATCTCCAATATTAGAATTATATCATCACAATATAATACTATTATATATATACATATACATAGAATAACCTAAACACATAACACATAATCCTATCAGTCTATAACACACATAGAACTTGGTATCAAGTCAAACTATTATAGTCTGAGTTGAACCCGACAAAAATCTAACATCCCGACGGTCTAGTAGGACAAAATTTCGAGTTTAAGTTCAATTAAACTCTGTCTAAACACTTAACCATTCTCTAAGATAATTTTCTAAGTGGTCAAAATAATTTTCATAAACTTATAATAATTTTTTAAATAATTATTACTATTTATCTTGATTTTCCAATCATTAAAAACGTATTTAAATGAATTAAATACCACATAATTTCTTTATTATTAATATTTATTTATTATCAAATATTAATGAAATACATGTCATAATATTATAATATATTTATAAAATCATTTAGTATTTTTAATCCTTTAAAATTATAATTATATGATTTTTAAATCGTTAAATTCATTATCCGATAATTGCTTTTAATATTAAAATATTAACATTTTCATGACAAAATATCAAAAGTTATATTTTATAATTTAAAATATTTTTTCTAACCCTTAAATCATTTTTATATGATTTATAAAACATTAATTCTATTTTTCCATAATTCATTTAATATATTTATTAAATAAACTAATTATCATTAATATTAATTATTTAATAAAATTCATCACAAAATATTAAAAGTCACTAAAAATAACTTAGAATATTTTATTATACCATAATATTATTTTTCATGATTTTTCATGTATTAAAATCATTTTAAATCATTTATTTAATATTATAGTTAAATAAATTAAATACCATTTATATTCCAAAAATATTAAATATTTATGAAATATACTCTAAATAATAAAAAACTATTTTTCAGACATTAAAATAATTTTTCAGAATTTATTATGTATTTTTAATAATTAAAAATAATTTTTTTCTATTTATTTAATTAAAATAATCAATTTCTAAATAAACTGTTGCTAAAGGGGCCTATAGCGACAGACCCGTCGCTATAGGTGTTCTTGGCCTATTCTTGAGCCTGCCCAGAAACGCATGTCAGTAGACAAGGTAGGTGGTTTGACCAAATTTATAACCGTGTTCGTGTTGCTTCTAGGTTGATACTTTGTATTAAGATTGTTGTATATGTGTAGAACTTCAACTAGAATCAAGTTTTATGGAAATCATACATCACAACAGAAAGATATCGGCCTCTAAAAATCTTGTCAGGCCTGTTCTTCATTTTCTGGGTTACCCAAAAATGAAGAACAACTAAGGTACCTATTTTGTCACTTTAAATCATAACCTCCTGGACTTGGTTTGTGTAATCTAGTGGTCCAATAGTGTAGAACACATGACAGGGTATAACGACATAACATCAGATCATCTTAACAACAACAGATCTAAGATATCAAGGTCGGTCAAACTAGGGGTCAGGAAACGGTCTTTGAAGATTCTAGGTTACCCAGAATCTCCTTCCGGCCAGTTAGTCAACGTGGGTTTGACCACGATTATCTTTGATCATGTTATGGATCTGGTTGTTCTAAGGGCTGAGATGTGTAGTACTGTTGTCTGACTACAAGATATATGCACAAACATGGCTATTAACCTTAACAGTTGCCAGATCAAAGGCTGGAAAGAAGTTGTCAGAGCTACCTGGGGATTTCTGGGCTGCCCATAAGGCAGTTTCCGTGAACGGTCAACCCACTTTGACAGATCATAACTTGGGTTCTAGGCACGATCAGACCATGTTTCAAGTTGCAGAATAAAGACCACATAACATACTACAAGTCTATAACATAAAACACACATAACACTTTATACACACAGATCTATAAGCCCTGACATATGTCTGTCAGGCCATCATTTTTAACATTTCCAGATTTTTGAAATCTTTAGATTCGAGCATCTAGATGTTATGGATCCAAGATCCAACAACCCAAATCTCTAAAAGGCACCTTCTAACACATATTTAACCAATCATTAACATAAAATCACAAGATTTACAAAAATTAGGGTTTATACCACTTTGAAGCTTGATCTTGATTTCTGATCTTTGAGTTCTGATCTTGAAAGACTTAGAGATGATCATGACTTAACTTCTCTCTCTCTCTCTCTCTCTCTCTCTCTCTCTCTCTCTCTCTCTAGATTTCAAAATTGAAGAGAGAGAATGGTCTTGGCAATAATGAAAAATAAAGTAAGTATTTTCTTACTTTAAATCTCTTATAATTAGATCCATTGAATCTAGTTTCTAGGTGGCATTGTATTGGCTGAGATTGCTAAGATTTTAGACATATGGGCTAATTCTTAGGCTTGATGACTCACAAGATTTGCCATATCTTTTGCTTAGGTTTTAAGAAAAGGGCATTTTAGTCTTTTTCCTTTTTATTTAATGGCATACTAGTAATTTGTCAAAACCCTTAGGGTTTAGGATTAGGGTTTAGGGTTTGAACTCTTAGGGTTTAGGGTTTGGAACCTTAACTTTGCAATTTAATTTCTAAGATTTCCAAATTAGGTTTTCCAAAAATAGAAAAATAATATTTCTAAATTATAATTAAGATTCTATAATTATATTAAAATTTCCTAATCATAATTCAAACTTGCTAATTAGGATGAATAATTCCTAATTAAAATTACTAATTTAGCAATTAGGATCAAAATCACGGATTAGGGTTTACAACCCAAAAATTAGGGTTTATAATATAAAACTAATTTTCTAATTTAGAAATTAGATTTTCGTAATTAGATTAGGGTTTTCTAATTACTTAACTTGAAAATTAGGATTAATATTTCCTAATTATCATTACAAGTATTAAATTAACACTTAGGTTTTTCCCGAATTATAAATTAGGATTTCAAATCCAGAAATTAGGGTTTTCAAAATGTGAAATTAGGGTTTGCTAATTAATTAAGCTTTGCCCAAATAAATCTTATAATTATTTACACTTACGCCATTAAGTTCCCAATTTAGGGTTTCATATACCGAATTAGGGTTTCGGATTCCCGAAACAGAAATTAGGGTTTCTAGAACCGATTTTTAGGTTTTCTTGTAATTCGATAAGGTTTCTTAATCGAACGTTGACGTTCTTAAAATATACTTAGGGTTTGTCACGAATATCGTTTATCTGGTCAACCCTTGACCCCCCGCATTCTGAATACATAAATGACCATATACACAGAACATAAATACGTATACACTTAATCCTTAATAATTAACCTAAATCCATCACAGAATTTTGAAATTCTCAAAATTCCATCTTAAAAATATCAAACGCATACACTAATTTTATGTCTAGGTTCTAATTTTGAATCTTAAATAAATTAATAAAAATTTTAAAAATATTCAAAATTCTCGGGTTGTCACAGATGTCACCGGTATTTGGATCTCCAGTAGGATGGGCAGCATCATGAGTTTTGTTGGTCGTATCCAACTGCAGTTTAGGTATTGTAATGACTTGGGTTCCCCTTGTGTGGAGGATTCAGCATGTACGGGTATTTTTGAACCACGGAGTAGACTGGTGTAGTTCTTTGAGTAGAACATCTAAATATGTAATTTGTTTGCTTAATTCGTCGAATTCTTTGTGAGAAACTGGATTAAGGTCAGTCTGGTCAGATGACGACATGATTGACTGTAGGCCTGTATCCTTTTTGGATTTTGACCGGGTAGTAGGTCTGATTGGTTCCCTGCGAAAGACTTGTATAGTTTAGTCTTTAGGGAATGTAAATTAACAAGCTATGTGATGCGTCCATTTTAGGAATTTTATCTTGCAAAATGGATGTCAGTTGTTTGGTAATACAAGATAACATGTTATGTATGTGTACACATTTCTTCATATTTCTCATTACATGAAGATATATATGGAATGTAATTACAAGTAATTGTGTTTACAAGGAATTGAAATAAGAGAGCATGAAGAGACTTTCCTCCGTTTTGGGTTTATCAGAGGCTGACCTATCTTAGGTTACTCTCGCAGCGTTTTGGCATGAAGGTTCCAAAATCATCGCAATTTACTCAACGGGAAGTTAATCCGATCTTTCAACTAGAGCGAATTTGGGTGGTGCCTTTCCTGAGCCTCGGGGAATTAGTCTTCCCACGAGTCCAGTAATCAAACACTGACGGGATAGCCTCCTGGTGGAGGAACCACACAACATACATTCACATACATCGCGTCTCACCGTATAGAAATGATGACATGTGCGAAGCACTAATATCACAAGCAGATATGGTGCGAAACACTAAGTGCAATAAGTAAATGCATTCATACACATCCATCATAAATGTAAATGCAACATCCACACACAAGCAGATAATAGTTTTGAAAAGATTGTAATAGCGGCTTAAGTCCTCTTACTGGTGTCCCCAGCAGAGTCGCCACCTGTCGACGTCGGGATTTTTAGATGTCCCTTTCCGTTACTTGTTCTTTGGTGTTCTCATTTTAGGTGAGATTTGTTTGAAAAAACAAGTGAAAAAGGTCCGACATGTATAATGTCAACGATGGACTGTTAAGAGTCGCCAGTTGGTTTTTTAAATAGTTGTACCAACACAACCGAGAAAAGGTTTGCACATTGACCCAGTGATGTGACACTGCTAAACGGGTTGGTGAAACCGAGATTCATTAGGGTCCGGGGACTTGGTTATGCGGAGGGAAGGTGTTAGGCACCCCCCGACATCCATGTTACCACGGTGACCGCCTCTTTTCAAGAAAGTATTATCTGAATGTGTGTGTATGGGTCAATGTGCTATTATTTGCAAGTAGTGTGAGGCCTCGTTTGTACCTATATACACAGGGTTTGAATTTATGTATAAAATCTATTTTTAGCAAGATATAGCAATGATGTTTTATAAAAAAGGGTTTTCAAACCCTGATACTCAATACTAATTGAGACCTTTTACACTTCCATTTTATTAAGTGTTCGGCTGGATTGATTTATTTTTACAAATGCGAGGCATCCGTACGAAAATAATATACAAAATAATGCCGACTTCCTCGTGGGTATGGAAACCATCTGAGAAAATTCAGACACTACAGAATAATTTACAAGCTGCTTACAGTTGAAAATGTCCATCACGGGAACCGAATCTAGATCCAATAGGCTGAATCTGTGATCACATGAATCCTAGGCGCACATAATACCGCAATTTGTATGAAAGCAGTAAACAAGTATATATATAAAAGCTGTAAATATATATATACAGACATGATCACCAACCACGAAGCACCTCCATAGGGGATCAGAAATGTAAATAAAGTTGTAAAAGCTATCAACCATCACGGAGGAAACTCCAGGTGGGATAAAATGTAAATAAAGTTGTAAAGCTATCAACCACCATGGAGGAAACTCCAGGCGGGACAAAATATAAATAAAGTTGTACAAAACAATCAACTGTCACGAAGTGAACTCCAAGCAGGACAAAACATAAAAAAAGCTGTAAAAGCAATCAACCACCATGAAGTAAACTCTAGATGGGACGAATATATATATATATATATATATATATATATATATATATATATATAGCGATATAAACGCACCGGATGTAAAATTCAAGCTCATCGAACAAAAAGTTCACAATATATATATATATATATATATATATATATATATATATATATATATATAGCTTAGTAAACACACCGATGTAAAATCCGGGCTCATCGAGCGTAGTTCGACAATAGTTCATATATATATATATATATATATATATATATATATATATATATATATATATATATATATTAAAGCAATAAACGCTCTGCATCAAGTTCAGGCTCATCGAACAAAGCTCGACACACAGTTCATATATATAAATATATATATATATATATAGAGTCCTGTTCCAATCCAGACGGCCAGATTTTAGTCCCGTCCGGACTTTTTTTTTTGGCTTTTTTTTTAAAACAACTAAAAATAAATAATTAATATTTTATGGAATTAAATTTTCTTCATAATACATTGTTTTGGGCGTGATTTGGGTACGTATAACAAAACATGTATGTATAGTCTGTGCAGACTGTACCACCATTTTTTGTTATAGGTATTCAAATCACCCCCAAAATATTGTATTATGGAAAAATTTCAGTTCCATAAAATATTAAATATTTTTTTTTAGTTATTTTTTTAAAAAAAAACAAAAAAATATATATTTGGGATTCGTTTTTGATCAAGTCCGGGAGTCCGGACCTGATCCGTTGTGTTTGTATGTATATATATATATATATATATATATATATATATATTAATAAACGCTCCGGCATCAAGTCTAGGCTCAATCGAGGCATAACTCGATAATGTTAGTCGATATATATATAAATATATATATATATATAAATATATATATATATATATATGTATATATATAAACTGAAATAAAACCACATACCGAAGTCCGGGCAAACACACGCAACACGACTCTCAATGTGAAGAAGGGTGTGTGCAAAGATGAAGAGAAAGACTTTAAAGTGTGTGAGAAGGCTTACAGTGGGCTGCCAAAGAAGACTTCTATATCTTTAAAGTCGGTAAACACTGGCTTTTGTAAGTACAAAAGTAGCTATATATGAGCTCACATGTGTTTAAAATGGGAAAGCACTCAGTATATTGCAAGTACGGAGCAAATTTGATAGGGCTTCTTCGCTCTTTCTTCCTCTCAAAATGGCCACCCCAAGCCCTCTATTTATAGAGGAGGATCTGTGGTCGAGCCAAGAGCATGCATTGTAGAGGCTACCCGGGTTGCCCAGTGTTTTATGGTGTCCGTCGTCTCGCAATGACGTCTTGGCGTAGAGGCACTGCAGTGTCTGCTCGAACTTTCAAAATTGCAATCCGGGCATCCGAGTGAGGTATATAGGACCTATTTTGGACCGTCGTTGTCGAGAGTTATACAATGGCCTGGGATTAGAGTTTGTACGAAGTCATTGAAGATGGGACAATGCCCTCTCGGTATTCAAGCTTCAAATTCTATCCGTTACCCCGCACAATAGTCACTCGGGATTGGTTCTAATTAATTCTTGTGGGACATCGTTGTGTAGAGATGTGTATGAAATGTTGAGATGAGATGACATGGCATTGCGTTTGGCGAGATGATGATGTTTCCCTTCACAAGTGTTATCGCCGATTTGGGCTGATAAAGTAGACGTTGCTCAGGGCTTCGCTGAGATTGGATTGGTGCAATTGTTGAAGGTCCTTAGTGTCATCTCTGAGGTGTGCATGTCCTCCCGGTGTTATCTTCGGGTTGGTACTGGGTATCTCGTTATGAGTGCCGAGATTGAAGCTGGTTGTATTTGAAACAAGCATTTTCGGGGTTATCGCCGAAACTGCATTCCTTGGAGTGATCACCAAGGTTGGTAGCTATTCCCATGATTGGGACTGAGACTGGATACCTCGGGGTTATCTCTGAGATTAATCGATCTTCTCCGGTGTGTGTTCCGATATTGGATCTGCATGCCTTGGGGTTATATCCGAGGTTGGAATTGTTACTCCCGGAGTGTGTTCCGGGGTTGATCTTGAACTTCCTGTAGTATCCGGAATAGATATGAACTGTCTTCCAGGGTTCCCTCTTAAAAGACGAATCTGTCCCCCTGCAATGTTAGTGACAGGTGTACAGAAAATTTCGAATGTCTACAGTCATGAGTATGTTATCTTGGGTTGAACATGCATGTAAATGACCCTAACATATGGATTTATGTTGTTTTGGTTATATTAAATCATGTTACCATGGTCTAGTATGTGTATTCAAAGAAAACTTAAAGATTTGGAAACTAAATTTGGTAAACATCGTGTAATGTATATTCTGATCCTATGTAGAAACATATCAAGCTCTTTTATGCCTTAGCATTTGACTAATATGTTGGTTTATATTGTTAGGCGTAACATAGACTATTCAAGCATGATTTAAAATGAGTTTTCAAGTAGAGGACTATACTAGCTATGTGTAAATGAACCAAATACTTTCAATCACGCTTATGTGGTCTAGTTATGTAGATGTGAAAGCATGATGTATAGTAAGTAAAGTAGTTTTTCATGTTTGATTGGTTAACATGAGATTTTCAAAAGGAAACCTTGCGAATTGGGAAACTAGTTTGGTTGATGACAACCTTACATGTATTCTGAGTTTTTTGATTATAACATTTAGATATGGATATGCATGTAGACATGATTGACATGCATGCTAGCTAGTCGTATGCATTATAAACTAGTTGACAATGGTTTAGAAGAAGTCTAAATGAAGTAGAACTATATAACTTGAAATACATGACAAAGATAATGTGAGCATGTTTAGTTGAGACTTATTGATCTCGTTGTATGTGTATAATAACTAAACATGAAAGACTTTGTTAAATTAACACGTTAATCCTTGATTTAGTGGAATTGATAGCGAACCATGTTATAGACAAGACATATGATCGAACCTAATTATATACATCATAACAAGTATGTTCTGCAAGTATCATCATTTACGTATGTGGGTGTGCAAGTTTGGCCTTGTTTCTGTTTCTCAGCTTCGATTTGAACTAGGAGCAGCGCGGCCGCGCCACTCCCTAGTTCAAATCAAGCGCGGTCGCACCACCCTGCAGTGCAGTCTACTTATTCTGTTTGTGATCTAAGGGTTGATGTATGTTTGTATTGTTATCTTAAGCAGTAATACATGTCCATTTCAGTATTCAAAGTGTCAATGAGCATGCTAATGATAGAATCATATGTTGGATAAGTGTTTATAAACTTTCAAATATAAGACAAAGGATGATTACAAATTATGTTCATAGTGTCTTAGAAAATGATTTTGTGTTACGTGTATGTAAGGTACGTAATGACGTACGTATGGGATTATACGACTAAGTTAGACTCTTATGTATGTGTTTAAAATAACATATCATGAGTATTAAATTTATATAACTAATGAATATCCTATACGCGTTCTGACACCCCCAAATCTCGGTACTCCATTACCTCAAGATTTGGTGTTAACGTAATCAAAACATACATATATAACTACCCAATCATAATAAATTGAATAATAAAAACCTGCCCATACAAGATTACTTAAATAAAACATTATCTCCCAGGTTCTCTAACCTTTAATACAATCATTCAAGTACGGAAATAAAATTATTACATCACATCATTATTAAAAGTCTATCATCATTACGATAAAACAAAATTACAAGTCTTCATTACTTGTACATTTTTTCCTTTCCTTTACTAGTAGTAGGTTTATCTACCTTCTCATTCATAGCTGCAATAAATGTATAAATATGCAAGAGTGAGCAAACAAAGCTCACTTGAGATAAGAATAAATATATTTACAACATTTGCCAAATAATAGGCTCAATAGAACTGAATAATATGTTCTATTAACATTTCAATACTTGCCAATTCATAGGCTCAATATAACTGAATAATATGTTCTATTAACATTTCAATACTTGCCAATTCAATAGCTCAATAGAACTGAATGATATGTTTTATTAACATTCTTAAATATATTACTGAGGGTCAAATGACCATGAACCATGTCCACAGTTATAAGTAATCTTTCAACTTTAACTATAACAGTCATATGACTATAAGGACTCCACGTACTTAAGGAGATCAATCCTTCGTACAATGTATTGTGCACAACCATTTCAACGCGAAGCGTAAACCCCTAAACATAGGGTTGTTCATCTCAGTATTTAGAGTACATGTCCGCACAAAAGAAAGTTTGGTTGGGATAAGCTTTCAAGGGTAATTTGAAGTTTAACGATCATCAAGTAGGGAACTAGTTGAATCAACAATGCTTGATAACACAATAGTTGTTTAATAACAACATAACTTAGACACAATAACCTTCATACATCAAGGTATTTTACAAAAATATAACATTCATAAAACTAGCATGCTAAGACCACAAACCAACTGCATAGAAAAGCGTGCAAGCACTAGTTTTATACTAAAAAAAATTCTGGAATTTCCAAAATTCTGCAAATTTTTATTACCAACATGCATGCTTACTATTTTCATAACTTGCTCAATTTAACTCCCTTTCCTATGAAATTTGGATAGGTTGTACCTCATGTTACATACTATTTTATATAATTATTACATACGTTAATCGAGTTATATACACCATGATCCCGAGGCTCCGAAAAACCCCAAAAATCACAGATTACTAGTTAAACCCAATTTGACAAAAATCTGGGATTTTGCTTCTAGCATGCAATTAAATTATTCCTAATGTTCAGATCATCTACTCTCACATGTTTTCACATTTGACAACATCAAACTTCAACAAACTTCCACCTTTTTGATTAATTTATCACCTTAGAGACATTTTATCAAAGGTAGAGCATGCATTGCTTAATTCTTTGATTTTCAATGAATTTGATGCATGATTAACCCATATCTTTTGTTGTTAATGATCTATAATCATCAAACATCAGTAACATGGCAACACAAAGCCACAACAAATCATTTACCAATTTTATATGCATTTTCTTCTCATTTTTGTTATAAAAATAAAATGGGTTCATGAATTACCTTTTGATGAATTTCTTCTTAGTTTAATATGATGCTCCTTCTCCTTGCTTGTCAAATCCTCAGTAATCCTCCAAAATTAGTTCTAACTCTCTTAGGCTTTCAATTTCTCTCCATGTTTACTCACTTAGTGAAATTTTCTTAAAAGAAAAGTGTGTTTGTATATATGTATAGCTTTGTTAGAGTCTTTTGATTCCTATAACCCCCAACTCTAATGATTAGTTACTCATAATACTTAATACTACAACAATATAGTTAATTAATAGGATGAATGTGGGAGTTAGAGAAAATGAATGTGGGAGTTAGAAAAATAAAAAGAATTTTAATTTTTAAGGAATAAAATAAATTACTTCCACCTTAGCTATTATGTAATATACGTATACTCCCTCGTTTATCCCAATTTAATAGTCTCATGGGTCCATCAGTTCAGCTGATTTCTATTATAAAAAAAAATACATATATTATTTTAATCAATTAATCAATTAATAAGCTATTTGACTATTTTACCCTTTGGAACCAAACTCTGCTAACCATATATCGATTCCTACTAAAGTCAACGTTCCGGACGTCATGGGACTATCCGTTTAGTCAAATTCATCTCTGAAATTCGTAGTTGACTTTTTCCTCGAAAAAGTCAACAGGTTAACTTGGACCAAAAAGTCAACTATGACACTTTTTCGTGATTCCAGTCTATCTTGACTAATTTCGATGTTCCGGACTCGAATACACAGTTCGCATCTCTAAATTCTGCTCCTAACTCCAGCTCATGATTTAATACCATCCCACGTAATAAAATAGAATAATTCCCTACTTAATTTTATTTAAATAGTTAAATAAAACTAAACCAACCATTTAAATACATCTCATCACATATCTTGAAATAACACATATATGTACCACACACATACATCTAATAAATGAAATCACCTAAAAGTTTCATATAAATTCGTTTATTAACAATTCTTAAATTACATAAAAAAATATTAAAAAATAAAATAAAAATAAAACTTGGATATTACATTCACCTCCTTAAAAGGATTCCTTCCCTAATCATTACACATCAACCAAAAAGATTAGGATAATTTTTATCATTTTCTCCTCGAGTTCCCACGTAGCATCATCTACGTTGTGGTTCCTCCACAATACCTTAATGTAAGGTATTATCTTATTTCTTAACACTTGTTCTTTTCTATCGATTATCTGCAATGGGACCTCTTCGTAGGTTAAGTCCTTTTCAAACTGAATAGGTTCATACTCTATGACATGCTTGTAATCCTGCTTATAGGGTCGTAGGACATAAACATGGAACACGTTGTGTATATGTTCTAACTCCGGAGGTAAGGCTATTTCATAAGCTACCTCACCCACTCGCCTCAACACTTCGAAGGGTCCTATGAATCTGGGACTAAGTTTTCCCTTCTTCCCAAATCTCATTTTCCCTTTCCAAGGTGACACTTTCAAAAACACATTAGTGCCGACGTCGAAATCTCGTTGTTGCCGATGTTGATCTGCATATTTCTTCTGTCGATCCTGAGCCGTCACGAGCCTCGCTCATATTATTTGATCACATCTGCAGTTTGTTGCACCAATTCTGGCCCTAGCAATTGTCGTTCTCCCACTTCATCCCAGCACAATGGTGTTCTGCATTTCCTTCCATATAAAGCTTCATAAGGTGGCATACAGATGCTCGCATGATAACTGTTATTATACGCAAATTCTACCAACGGTAGGTGATCATCCCAGCTCCCTTTGAAATCAATAATGCATGCTCTCAGCATGTCCTCTAACGTTTGAATAGTTCACTCGCTCTGCCCATCTGTTTAAGGATGATACGCCGTGCTCAACCTCAGTTGCGTTCCCATGCGTTCTTGAAAACTTCTCCAGAAATTTGATGTGAACCGCGGATCACGATCTAACACAATTGATACAGGTACCCCGTGCCTGGAAACAATCTCTTTGATGTAAAGCTTTACCAACTAATCCAAGGTATATATGATCTTGATTGACAAGAAATGTGCTGACTTGGTCAATCGATCAACGATCACCCAAACTGCATCGTAACCCTTCTGCGTAGTTGGAAGTCCTACCACGAAGTCCATCGTGATATGCTCCCACTTCCATTCTAGAATTTCTAAAGGTTGAAGTAGCCCGCTCGGTTTCTGATGTTCCGCCTTAACTCGCTGGCATGTTAAACACTTGCTGACGCACTCTGCGACTTCTCTTTTCATATTGGGCCACCAATAATGTTGGCAGAGATCCTGATACATCTTTGTGCTTCCCGGGTGAATTGAGTAACTTGAGCTATGAGCTTCCTGCAAGATTTCTTCCTTTAATTCAGACACCGCTGGCACCCAAATTCTCTTCTCAAATCTTAATAGTCCATCACCCCCATACTAAATTTAAGCTCTTCTCCATCTGAAATTCTTGTCCTCACCTTCTCATATTCCTCATCACTGCCTTGTACTTCCTTGATTTTGTCCAATAGAGTTGGATGAGCCTCCATTGCGAACAATTTCCCCTCTGGCTCTCTAAGACTTTTTATCTCGAGTTCCAATCTAGCCACCTCCTTAATTAACTCCTCTTGAGCTGTTAGCATTGCCAACCTACCACTGCCTTTTCTGCTTAGCGCATCTACTACCACGTTCGCTCTCCCCGGATGATACAAGATGTCGCAATGTAATCCTTTATAAGTTTCAACCATCTTCTTTGTCTCATATTCAACTCCTTCTGCGTGAAAATATACTTCAGACTTTTATGGTCCGTGTATATTTCACACCTTACACGATATAAATAGTGCCTCCACATCTTTAAGGCAAATACTAATGCCGCCAATTCCAGATCATGGGTAGGATATCCCTTCTCGTAATCCTTCAGTTGACGCGATGCATGCGCAATAACTTTACCATGTTGCATAAGCACACAACCAAGTCCTTTGTGTGACGCATCACTGAAAATCACGAAGTCACCTGTATCGTCAGGTAAAGACAACATTGGTGCTTCACTCAGTCTTTTTTTGAGTTCCTTAAAACTCTCTTCACATTTCTCCGTCCAGACAAATTTTACCGACTTCTTCGTTATATTCGTCAACGTTCCCGCTATCTTTGAAAAATCTTGGACAAACCGTCTGTAATAGCCTGTTAGTCCTAAGAAACTTCTTACTTCAGTCGGTGACTTTGGTTGTTCCCAATTCTGAACCGCTTCCACCTTTGATGGATCCACAAAAATTTTGTCCTTGTCGATCACGTGACCCAGAAATTGAACTTTCTCCAACCAGAATTCACACTTCGAGAATTTTGCGTATAACTTATCCTTCCTCAATACCTCCAACACTAACCTTAAATGTTCAGCATGATCTTCCTAAGTCTTAGAATAGATCAAGATATCATCTATGAGCACAACTACGAATTTATCTAAGTATTGCTTGAATACCTGATTCATCATGTCCATAAATGTTGCTGGCACATTTGTTAACCCGAACGACATCACCAGGAACTCGTATTGACCTTAACGCGTCATGAACGCTGTCTTAGGTACATCCTCCTTCATTACATTTAACTGGTGATATCCCGTCCTCAAGTCAATCTTGGAAAAATATTTCGTTCCCTTTAGTTGATCGAACAGATCATCTATCCTAGGTAACGGATACTTGTTCTTAATCGTCACCTTGTTCAACTCTTGATAGTCGATACATAGTCTCATTGATCCATCCTTCTTTTTCACAAATAAAACTGGTGCTCAATAACTCTTGCAACTGTACCATCAGCTCCTTCATTTCTGCCGGTGCCATTCTGTAAGGGGCTTTCGAAATCGGTGTCGTCCCCGGTACTAAATCTATAACAAATTTGACCTCCCGATCCGGCGGAAGTCCTGGCAATTCCTCCGGAAATACATCCAAAAATTCGTTCACTACTGGTATCTGTCCCATCTCTATCCCCGTCACAGACGTGTCGACGATATGGGCCAAATATCCTACATATCCCTTTCTTAGTAACTTCCTTGCTTGCATCATCGTCAGACAACTTGAGTGTCTCGGCGACCTACTTCCATAGAATGCTACCTTAGACTAATCTAGAGTCCTAAAGTTTATTCACTTCTTTTGGCAATCTATCATCGCTCCATGGTTAAATAACCAATCCATTCCTAGAATTACATCAAATTCTCCTAATTGAATTGGAATTAAATCCACGGGTAACTTATATCCCCTGATGTTTATAACACAATTTCTATAGACATGGCTAACGGGATTCATTTCCTTATTAGCAACTTCTATGTTCATAGGATATTTTAATTTTTCCTGGGGTAAATTTAATCGTTGGGATAATTCATGTGATACGAAGGAACAAGTAGCACCCGAATCAAATAATATGTAAGCAGATATATCATTGATCGAAATGATACCTGAAACCACGTCCCTGGATGCGACCGCATCCTGAACCGTCATGTTGAAAGTCCTTGCTGTTGGTCTATTCTGAGTTGGTGGTCCATTAATCGTGAGATTCCCACCGCTTGGTCCCCTTCTTCCATTTCCTCCTGCTGTGTTCTTCTTTGGGCAATTCCTTGCCTGATGATCCAATGCTCCACAGTTGAAGCATCCATTTCTCTTTGGTGCAGAGCAATTGGGAGAGATGTGCCCCTCCTACCCGCAGTTGAAACAAACATTCTATCCTTTTAGACATGTCCCTGAGTGATTCCTCCCACACTCCTTGCATGCCTCTGTTCTCTTCTTTGTTTCCCCTGGATTTCCCCAGAGTTTCTCGATTTGAAATTGTTGCTGCTACTGTTGTTCTTGTTCCACTTCCTCTTGTTTGCACCACTGCTGCTACTACCTTCCCCGCGATTCCCTCCTTCATTCTTCTTCTTTTTTATTCCTTATTAAATTTCATCAGGGCCTCACTTCCGCCCACAGCGATTATAGCTTTCTCCAGGAGAGTTGCGAAGCTTTTCGTCAGTAACACTGAGAGTCTGCTATATAGCCATGGTTTGAGGCCCTGCTCAAACTTCCTCGTTTTTCTCTCCTCAGTGTTGACCTGGTGATGCGCAAACCTCGCCAGCTCGTTGAATTTTGTGGCATATTAAGGTACCGTCATGTGTTCTTGCTTCAACTCCAGGAATCGCATCTCCATGCGACTCTACATACTAACCGGAAAATAGTTATCGAAAAAGATTTTCTTAAACCCTTCCCAAGGTATCACGCCTTCTCCAGCCCTAGTCTGGTTTGCCTCCCACCAGAAGTTAGCTTCACCATTCAGCATGTAAGTGGCGAAGATTGTTTTCTGATCATCACCTACTCGGGCGATAGCGAACGCCTTTTCGATTTCCTTGACCCATATTTGAGCTTCGATGGGTTCAGTGGTTCCTTTGAACTCAGGGGGTCCCACGCTCTTGAAGTCCTTGAAGTGTGCCACCTGAGCCACTGGAGGGTTATTGGCCTTCGGGGTTTGATTCTGAAGTGCCCCCACTAACATGTCGACAAACTGCTACATAGGATTCGGTGGATCCCCAGCATTACCGCCTGACCCCTCGGGTGTTTGACGACGTCTTCCTCTAGCTATCTATTTGTTTAAAATGAACTTAATGTTATTATCTTATCAATTACTCTACATAATATATCATTCATAAGAAGAGACTTAATCATCACATCACATACTTAAATAAAAACATATTTATTTATAAACACAACACCCACGGTATTTCATCGTCTTATAACATTAAGCCATTTACATCACTTTAAACTAACATACTTGGTAAAAACTGAAACCAAGCTTATTATTCAAAGATAAGCGTTCTATACGCCAGTAGTAAAAGTTCATCATAATAAACTAAAAACCCCGCCGAATGGCGTCCTCATGCTCCTCATCCGTTATCTCCAATACCAGCCCTCGGCTTATATCACGTCTAGACTAGTGTTCCTCACTTGGAAAATGATTCACCATATGTTGAAACCTTCAATCTGCTGACTTAAATGAGTACTTCATCTTGTCTATCTTAACCTTCTTATCTCTCACCTCTCCTTCTAACTCGCCAGTTAGCTTCTCAGCCCGAACATGGTATCTCCTCTCTTCTCCCCAGAATGTGATAATAATCTGCTTGTCAGTTTGAAGACTCTGAATCCTCGACTCTAACCCATTAATGATATGCCTCAAGTGGGTCCTAATAGCTTCTTTCTCATCCTCTAGCCTATCCGCCTTCTGGTCTGATGCCCACAACTTATCAGCTAGATCCCCGTTCCTAATTATCAGGTGGTGCACCAATGCCTCAAGCAATGCTGCAGTTTGCTGCTCCCCCTGATACAGCTCCTTCAACCCATGGACCTTGTCGTCCAACTCCGTAATCCTATCCATGAACTCATCCAATAAAGTATCCTCAGGTGCTTCTTTCGACTCCTCTCCTGACTCTTCTCTCCAGGTCTCAGGTCACTCATCGCCTCATTTATAGGCTTAGGTACAAATTGCCACACCAATCGCTCACTCACAACGTGGATATCTCTAACCTCCTCTTCTCCTGACATCCTTCAAACAAGAAAAAAATAACTCGGTTAGTCTTTTAAAATAGTTGTTTTTGTTTTTAGAAAAAAATAGATTCGACACAACCCCTAGAACTCTACATGAGTTCATCTCTTTATTCTCTCCACTAACTTCCCTAAGGTTATAGTCTAAGGTTCCCCACCTAAGGTTTATAACCTATGGCTTTGATACCAACATGTGACGCCCCCAAATCCATGTAACATCGATTACAGGACATGGTGCTCGCGATACAACATACATCGTCATTTATCTAAGTAACTCTAATAATAATAATAATAATAATAATAACTATTACATACTCATTCAAAATAAAGTCCCAAGTCTTTACAACCTTTAATAAACTAAAACTTAAACTTAGCATTTATCGCTACATCACATCATATGTGGATATATAATTATTACATAAATAACTCTCATCATTTCATCTTAGATTTTCCTTTGTCCTTGCCTGAGCCCTCAGCGTTATCATCCTTAACTGAAAGGTTTATGCAAGAATGAGCACAAATTTCCCAGCAAGTATATAAAGTAGTTTGAGAACATACATCAGAAGTAAAAGCATTAGTATGAATATTTCTCAACAGTTGAAATAAATATCAAGAGATAAACTGGAATATCAAGATAAGAGTTCTGGAATTCTCAATAGCATACTAAGGGGTGTTTGATACCCTGAACATTACTTTGTTTCATCAAAAATCATCAGACGGTTTAACAATCAAATAGATTATAAACGGTCTATGCAAGTACTCTAGGTGATCAGTCGATCGTACCCAACATTGTGCACAAGTATAAAGTTTAAACGCATAAGCGTAAATGGGACTATATGTCCGACATCAGTTACCCCGTTAGTCGGGTTGGTCATCTTAGTATTCATGCGGGACCTCACCAAAGCAATTTGGATTGGTAAACATTCAATAGCTTCAAAGGATTTGAATTGTTCAAACAATATACTACGTTTGCATTAATAACATCTAGCTGAAACGAAAGCTAGAAAGCATGCTTGAATATAGTTCATTAAGGGTACACAAACTTTAAAGTATAGCAGTTACAATAGGAACTGAATAATCATCAATAACGTTTCGCATCACAATTGAAGTTATAGAACTTTACAATAGAGGAGCTTGCACGAATGATTACTTAATCATAAGCCCAAACTTACCCTCGCTGCAATCAACTGAATAAGAGTTGAATAAATTTATAATGAAAAATAGGGTAAGAAACTTGCCTTGATTGTTGTTTACCATAATGATTAACGACTTACGACTATCTCGCACTTCACGTGCCTACACAATGTATAATCATGCACATCAACTATTAGCAACGCATAGTAGTTGTAATATAAACTTTACTCTATAATTTTTAGAGTTCACTCTATGATTTTCACTCTACTATCTGCACTCTACGATTTTCAGAGTTCACTCTACGATTTTCACTAACTCTACGAATTTCAGTGTTGACTCTATGATTTTCACTCTACTATCTGCACTCTACGATTTTTCAGAGTTTACTCTACGACTTTCATTGACTCTACGATTTTCATAGTTTCCTCTACGATTTTCACTGACTCTACGATTTTCAGAGTTACTCTACAATTTTCATTGACTCTACGATCTTCAGAGACTACGATTTTCAGAGTTTACTCTAGGATTTTCACTGACTCTACGATTTTCAGAGTTTACTCTACGATTTTCATTGACTCTAAGATTTTCAGAGTTTACTCTACGATTTTCACTGACTCTACGATTTTCAGAGTTAACTCTACAATTTTCATTGACTCTACGATTTTCAGAGTTAACTCTACGATTTTTAGAGTTTACTTTACGATTTTCACCGACTCTACGATTTTATTCCCGCTAATCTAAAGATGATATGACCATGATACTTGGACACAATAACTTTCATACATCAAGGTATTTTACAAAAATATAACATTCATAAAACTAGCATGCTAAGACCACAAACCAACTGCATAAAAAAGCGTGCAAGCACTAGTTTTATACTTAGAAAAAAATTCTGGAATTTCCAAAATTCTGCAGATTTTATTACCAACGTGCAAGCTTATGATTTTCATAACTTTCTCAATTTAACTCCCTTTCCTATGAAATTTGGACAGGTTGTACCTCATGTTACATACTATTTTATAAAATTATTACATACGTTAATCGAGTCATATAAACCATGATCCCGAGGCTCTGAAAAACCCCAAAAATCACAGATTACTAGTTAAACCCAATTTGACAAAAATCTGGGATTTTGCTTCTAACATGCAATTAAATTATTCCTAATGTCCAGATCATCTACTCTCACATGTTTTCACATTTCACAACATCAAACTTCAACAAACTTCCACCTTTTTGATTAATTTAGCACCTTAGAGACATTTTATCAAAGGTAGAGCATGCATTGCTTAATTCTTTGATTTTCAATGCATTTGATGCATGATTAACCCATATCTTTTGTTGTTAATTATCTATAATCATCAAACAACAGTAACATGGCAACACAAAGCCACAACAAATCATTTACCAATTTTATATGCATTTTCTTCTCATTTTTGTTATAAAAATAAAATGGGTTCATGAATTACCTTTTGATGAATTTCTTCTTGGTTTAATATGATGCTCCTTTTCCTTGCTTGTCAAATCCTCAGTAATCCTCAAAAATTAGTTCTAACTCTCTTAGGCTTTCAATTTCTCTCCATGTTTACTCACTTGGTGGAATTTTCTTAAAAGAAAAGTGTGTTTGTATATATGTATAGCTTTGTTAGAGTCTTTTGATTCACATAACTCCCAACTCCCATAACCTCCAACTCTAATGATTAGTTACTCATAATTCTTAATACTACAATAATATAGTTAATTAATAGGAAGAATGTGGGAGTTGGAGAAAATGAATGTGGGAGTTAGAAAAATAAAAAGAATTTTAATTTTTAAGGAATAAAATAAATTACTTCCACCTTAGCTATTATGTAATATACGTATACTCCCTCCCTTGTCCCAAATTAATAGTCTCATGGGTCCATCAGTTCAGTTGATTTCTATTATAAAAAAAACATATATTATTTTAATCAATTAATCAATTAATAATCTATTTGACTATTTTACCCTTCGGAACCAAACGTTGCAAACCATATATCAATTCCTACTAAAGTCGACGTTCCGGACGTCATGGGACTCTCCGTTTAGTCAAATTCATCTCTGAAATTCGTAGTTGACTTTTTCCTCGAAAAAGTCAACAGGTTGATTTGGACCAAAAAGTCAACTGTGACACTTTTTTCGTGATTACAGTCTATCCTGACTAATTTCGACGTTCCAAACTCGAATACACCGTCCGCATCTCTAAATTCTGCTCCTAACTCCAGCTCATGATTTAATACCATCCCACGTAATAAAATAGAATAATTCCCTACTTAATTTTATTTAAATAGTTAAATAAAACTAAACCAACCATTTAAATACATCTCATCACATATCTTGAAATAACACATATATGTACCACACACATACATCTAATAAATGAAATCACCCAAAAGTTTCATATAAATTCGTTTATTAACAATTCTTAAATTACATAAAAAATATTAAAAAATAAAAATAAAAATAAAACTCGGATATTAGGATAACCATGATTTTTAATGTTTCAGGTAAAGAAATGTGATGAAAATTATCTTCGTCCTGGGTGCGAAGGGGAATTTAGAATCACAATTATGATTACGAGTTATTCATATGATTGTGGACAGGAATTGTTGATTGATGTTACATGGATAAAACATTATTGCTGGACTTTTAACATTGAGAAGATAATAGCCATGATGGTCTATTTGACTCTTCTAATGGATTGCCCGTTCCGCTGCAACTATGGTTGAAAAGTTTTATCATCTACCATATATTCTAAATCTCTGATTTATTACTAATGAAGGCTATTGATGATGTAAATTATCTTTAGTCATTATATTCTTTACTCGGCTAGTTGTGCTCAACCTTTTTGCTTCACAATTCCTTTCAGGTAATAAGAGTGTTGACGGGTCGAGCGAGTGGTTTATAGATGTTGAGGTTCTCCCTAAATAGTATGAAAATAATTTTGTTAAGAACTTTAGATAAGTGTGTCGTGTTGTATACGTCATTTGATATTTAATTTTGGTGAACCGAATAGGGTGAGGTGAAACCAACTTTGGAAGGGTGTTTTGCCACTATCATACAAGATGTCTAATGACATACAACCTCGTGTTATCATAAGATAGGGTTTGCACATCCACTTGCTTAGTATATCTAAGAGCACTACCGATATGATCTTGGAGTTTATTTAAAATATAATTTTCACTCGTAGACAACGGAGATAATTATATGTCAATAGAAGACTCACCATTGGAAAGAAGATGATAGTACTCTTCTTATTTCTCTTTGGGGACTTATGGGTCAACCAAGGATAATTCTGTGGGCATATGATATCTATCATAACCTAGACGCATGGCCTCCAATATACGAAGGTTTCCTTGAGTATTTTCTTAAGATTTTAATTTCTAAAACAATTATTGATTGTACCTTCATGTAAGGTACCATTATAAGGTCGTGTGGTCAAGGCACCATGAGAGTTATATATATTTGTATTAAAACTCACAGCTTATCTGTTGTCGTACTCTGCACAATAGTTCAACAGTTGTATAAATGAAGTTTATATTTGATTTTTATAGTGCGGTATCTAGCGACTCAGAATGGGTCGTGTGGACCTATTTTGGGGGCGTCACAAGTTGTATAGAAAAGGATGTGTAGGTTACTTAGCTTACATTGTAGATACTCAAAAAAAGGGAGTAGAAATCAAGGATACATCCGTAGTGAGATATTTTTAAGACATATTTTTGGACGATCTAAATATTTTTTGCCAGACAAAGAAGTCAAATTTATAATAGACTTAACGCCGGGAACGACACCAATTTTGAAAGCTCTATAACATATGACGCTGGTAGAAATGGAAGAATTGATGATACAACTGTAAAAGTTGTTAGATAAGGGTTACATTTGGTTGAGTGTGTCTCCTTGGGGAGCACTAGTGTTGTTTGTTAAAAAGAAGGACAGATCGATGAGGCTTTGTATCGATTATCGAGAATTGAATAGAGTAACGATCAAGAATAGATATCCACTACCAAGGATAGACGACTTTTTTGATCAAGTGAAGGGAGCGAAGTGTTTCTCGAAGATAGATCTACGGATGGGTTATCGCAAGTTGAAAGTACAGGAGGAAGACATACCAAAAACATCGTTTCGAACCCGTTATGGACACTACAAGTTTTTGGTGATGTCATTCGGATTTACTAATGCTCCGGAAACATTCATGGACTTGATGAACCGAGTTTTCAAGCCATACATAGAAAAAGTTATAGTAGTTTTCATCGAAGATATCCTGATCTACTCAAAGACGGAAGAAGAGCACGCCGAACATCTGAAGATGGTTTTGGAGGCGCTAAGGAAGGAGAAGTGTAGACACTCAAAATTTTCTGTACTACTGTCACTAACATTACAGGAGGACAGATTCGTCTTTTAAGAGAGAACCCTGAAAGACAATCCAAATCCATACCGGACACTACCGGAAGTTCAGCATTAACCCCGGATCGCAATCTGGGAGTAATAATTTCAACGTCGGATTTAACCCCGAGACTAGCAGATACAATACCAGAACACACACCGAAGAAGACCGATTAATCTCGGAGATAACCCCGAGGTATCCAGTCTCAGTCCCAACCAATAGCCACAAACCTTGGTGATAACCCCAAGGAATGCAGTTTCGGAGATAACCCCGGAAATGCTTGTTTCAAATGCCATCAGCTTCAATCTCGGCACTCACAACGAGATACATTGTACCAACCCGGGAATAACATCGGGAAGAAAGGCACACCTCAAAGATTACAATGAGGACCTTCAACTAATGCATCAGTCCAATCTTAACGAAGTCTGAGCAAAGTCTACTTATTGGCCAAATCCGGCAGTAACACTGGTGAGGGGCAACATCGCCATCTCATCCAAACACGATGCCACGTCACGAATCTACGCAACAATGTCCCACAAGGATAACCAATCCCGAGTGACTATTGTGCGGGGTAACGGATGAAAGTTGAAGCTTGAAGACCGGAGGGCATCGTCCCATTTTTAAAAGACTTCATACAAACTCTAATCCCATGCCATCGTACAACTCTCGACAACGGCGGTCCAAAATAGGTCCTGAATACCTTAAAACGGATGCCCAGATTGCACTTCTCAAAATCCGAGTGGACATTACAATGCACGAGAGTGCACGATTTCTTGACGACTGACTCGACAAAAAAGCCGGCCGAGGCGACCCGCCTCTAGTACACTGCGGTACATCACACAAATACACCCACATCACCTTTTGCCTATAAATAAAAGGCTTGGGGTGCTGATTTTAAGAGAAAAAAGGGAAAACCTCGCACAATTTGCTCACTACTCGCCATACAAAGGTATTTTCCCACTTTCAAACACCTGTGAGCTCATATATAGCCTCTTTTGTACCCACAAAAGCCCAGTATTTACCCACTCTAAAGATATAGATGCCTTTTTTATCAGTCAGCTGTAAGCCTTCTCACACACTTTAGAGTCTTTCTCTTCATCTTTGCACACAACCTTGTACACGTTGAGAGTCGTGTAGCTCGCTTTTACCCAGACTTCTGTCCGTTGTTTCATTCCAGTCTGTATATATATATATATATATATATATATATTTATATATTGACTAATATTATCGAGTTATGCCTCGATTGAGCCTAAACTTCAGTCTGGAGCGTTTACTGCTTTAATATATATATATTTACTTATATATATATTAACTGTTTGTCGGACTTTGTTCGATGAGCCTAAACTTTGGTCTGGTGCGTTTTTTTGCTTTTATATATATATATATATATATATATATATATATCAACCGTGTGTCGACTTTGTTCGATGAGCCTGAACTTGATGCAGATGCGTTTATTATATATATATATATATATATATATATATATATATATATATATATATATATATATATATATATATATATATATCAACTATGTATCGGACTTTGTTCGATGAGCTGATTTCATGCAGTGCGCTTACTATATATTTATTTATATATACTTATATATATGAATCGTGGTCGAAACTATGTTCGATGAGCCCGATTTTACATCCGAATGCGTTTATTACTTTTATATATATATATATATATATATATATATATATATATATTTATTCCGCCTGAGTTCCCTTCGTGGCGATTGATCGCTTTTACAACTTTCTTTACATTTAATTCTCGCTTGGAGTTTACTACGTGGCGATTGGTCAGATTCTGACTTTATTTATATTCATCCGCCTGAGTTTCCTTCGTGGCGGTTGGCCGTATCTCTGACTTTATTTACATTTCGATCCCCCATGGAGGTGCTTCGTGGTTGGTGATCCCGCCTCATATATATATATATATTTACCACTTTTATATATATACCTTCTTATTGCTTTTATACAAATTGCAATATTCTCATGCTTAGGAATCATGTGATCACAGATTTCATCTCATTGGATCTAGATTCTTTCCTCGTGATGGACATTTTCAAATTATGGCGACTTGTAAATTATTCTGCGATGTCTGAATTTCCTCAGATGGTTTATACCCACGAGGAAGTCGGCATTATTTTTGTATATATAATTTTTCATACGGATACCTCGCATCCGTCAAATAAAATCAATTCAGCCGCTCACTTAATAAAAATGGGAGTGTAAAAGGTCTCAATTCCTATTAAGCATCAGGGTTTGAAAAACCTCTTTTATAAAACATCATTGCCATATCTTGTTAAAAACTGAGTTTTTACATAAATTCAAACCCTGTGTATATAGGTTCGAACGAGGCCTCGCACAACTTTCATATAACACCACATAGACCCACACACACACACACACACACTCAGATAATAGTTTCTTGAAAAGAGGCGGTCACCGTGGTAACACGGATGTCGGGGGTTGCCTAACACCTTCCCCCCGCATAACCATGTCCCCGGACCCTAAATGAATCTAAGTTTCGTCGACCCGTATATCAGTGTCACATCATTGGGTCAATGTGCAAACCTTTTCTCGACTGTATAGGTACAACGATTTTAAGAAACCAACTGGCGACTCTTAACAGTCCCATCGTCGACATTATACATGTCGGACCTTTTTCACTTATTTTTTCAAACAAATCTCACCTAAAATGAGAACACCAAAGAACAAGTAAACGGAAAGGGAGACCCAAAAATCCCAACGTCGACAGGTGGCGACTCTGTTGGGGACTTCAGTAAGAGGACTTAAGCCGCTACTACAATCTTTTCAAAACTAATTATATTCTTGTGTGTGGATGTTGCATTTACATTAGACGAATGTGTACGAATGAATGTCTTGTTTGAGCTTAGTGCTTCGCATCATATCTGCGTGTGATGTTAGTGCTTCGCACTATAAACTGCTTATGATATTAGTGCTTCGCACATGTCATCATTTCATACGGTGAGACATGATGTATGTGAATGTATGTTGTGTGGTCCCTCCACCAGGAGGCTATCCCGTCGGTGTTTAATTACTGGACTTGTGTGAAGACTAATTCTCCGAGGCTCAGGAAAGGCACCACCCAAATTCGCTCCAGTTGAAAGACCGAATTAACTTCCCGTCTAGTAGATTGCGATGATTTGGGAACCTTCATGCCAAAAAGGCGCGAGAGTAACCTAAGATAGGTCAGCCTCTGATAAACACAAAACGAAGGAAAGTCTCTTCATGCTCTCATTTCAATTACTTGTAAACATAATTACTTATAATTTCATTCCATATCTATCTCCATGTAATAAGAAATATGAAGAAATATGTCCACATACATGCTACAAACAGCTGACACTCGTTTTGCAGGATAAAATTCCTAAAATGGACACATCACATAGCATGTCTTTATACATCTTCCCTAAGGACTAAACTATGCCAGTCTTTCGCAGGGAATCAATCGGACCTACTACCCAGTCAAAGTCCAAAAAGGCAATAGGCCTACATCAATCAATCATGTCATCATCCCACCAGATCGAACTTAATCCGCCGAAAGAATTGACGGGTTAAGAAAACAGATTACAGATTTGGCTATTCTATTAAAAGAATTACACCAGTCTACACAGAGTCAGAAAATACCCGTACATACTGAGCCCTCCACATAAGGAGGAATTCCGGTCATTACCATACTAGAGCCACAGTTGGATACGACCAACAAAACGCATGATGCTACCCATTCCACTGGAGATCCAGACAATGGTGACATCAAAAAGAAAGTCCTCCAAATGGAAGAGACCCTTCTCGCTATCAAAGGAATTGGAACACACGGGAGTGTTTCATATGCTGATCTATGTATTTTTCCTGGTGTTCACTATCTAGAAAAATTTAAAACTCCTGACTTTGAAAAATATGACGGGTTAGGGGATCCTTATACACATTTAAAAGTCTCTATTGGAGAATTGGGATCCTATACAGAGGATGAAAAACTCAGAATACAATTGTTCCAAAAGAGTCTAATTGGAGAAGCCCGTTCGTGGTACACAAGATTAGACAACTCCAAAATCCACAGCTGGGAAGAGCTAGCACATGCCTTCCTCACTCAATACAGTTTTCAAACTCAAGTGGCTCCTGATCGGTATCAAATTACCAAGATCAAGAAACAGTCTAACGAGTCTTTCATAGAGTATGCTCAAAGGTGGAGACGCCTGGCTGCCCAAGTTAGTCCTGCCATGTCAGAATCAGAAATGGTCATGACATTCATAGACATACAAGAAGCTCCCTTCTATGAGAGAGTTTTAACAGGCATCGGCAAACCATTTTCTGAAATGGTTAAACATGGAGAGATGGCTGAAATAAGATTGCAGTCAGGAAAGATTCAAGACCTAGCCGCACTCAAAGCTGTTGCTGATCACATCCAATCTGGAAATTATGGGAACAACCCCTGGAGGGTCCATAAAAAGAAAGAGGAAGATGTTTCCCTGATATTACAGGGACAAAAAGGCAATCAAAGTGTGCCCATTCAAAGGAGAAACTACACTCCCTTTCCAAAGATAAATGCAAACCCTCCAAAGACTAAAAAGGTGGAGAAGTCAAACGCCATCGAGTGTTTACACCCTTAGGGGATACCCTCAAGAACATTCTTAATCTTCTGACAACACAGAACAAAATTACGCATCTTCTTCCACTAGCCAGCCTTAATGGACGGGGTTTCAATGCTGTTAGGAAATGTGTTTATCATGCTGGGGCACATGGACAAGATACTCAGGATTGTTGGGCCTTGAAACACAAGATCCAGGATTTAATAGACAACGGGGAGATCGTAGTCACCAAACCCGATTAGCCTCATGTACAAGATAACCCTCTTCCTCAACACAAAGAAGAAGAGGTCAACATGATTAATTTGAGCAGTGGACAAAGCTCCAACTTCAGCTGTGATTCCCCCAGACCATCAAAGACGGTGATGACAGATGGGATTATGCTAAGTTCCAGTTCACAATGGAACGAAAGATGAAAGCACTCTACAAACAAATTGAGCAATTGGCGGAACTGGTGACTTATCAGCGTCAAGTGACTAGGCAATTAATCAGCCAGGAGCATGCCAGTCTGCTACCAATCGTCATGAATATTCCCTCGTCACTTTCAAAAAATTAAATGCTGGAAGACAAAGTGACGAAGAGAGCAAATGCTAAAGCCCGTCGGGATTTCGCCAATAAATGGGAATTCACTTATTTGGGCCAACCCATGGAGGAAATCATTCACATGTTAATCAATGAAGGAAGGATCAGTTCCCTTGTACCTCCAATCAACCCCCGTTCGGGATGGTACAACTATGATGGAGTATGTCAATACCACTCCCAGTCTCGCGATCACAAAGACTGTAAGAATGCACTCCAGCCCTACTAATCGACAAGTGGTGTATCACTTGCTGGCAGATAACGACACTGTGTTACGTGCAAGTGAGAATGCAGGCCCTACTAAGTGGAAAAGTGTGGTAGCAGTTATATCCACTAAAGTTGAAGGGATTAATACCTTTCTCATAACACCGATAATTCAGCTCAAATGAGGAAGCAATCCTTTGAAAGTGGCCGCTCTCGAGCCAATCAACTTGCCATTAGAGCACAATATCCTATTGTTAGCTTGCGCAAGGTTCCGTTGAATTATGGAGAAGGTGAAGGATCCACCTCACATACAACTGCTGCAGTGGCGAAGGAAAATCCACTGTATATCCCCCATCGGGTGATGAACCCCACCACCAAATCAAAGGGGAAAATACCCATGGAGAAGATTGAAAAATTCCTCCCCGCTGTAGGTCATAACGAAGCCTCGGTGGTTTTAAGCTTGAAGGAAGCTCCACCACAAATATCAATTTTGGACTTGGTCCTAACCTCTAAGAATCACCGGAAGGTCTTGTTAAAGGTTTTAGAAGAAGCCTATCTCCCGACATCAGTGGATACGGAAAAGTTTCAACACATGGTTGATCACATTTTCAACAACAATGTGATATCCTTCACTGATGATGACATACCATCCGAAGGAACCGGTCATTGCAAACCGTTGCACATTGCAGTCTTGTCTTCCGGATATATGGTTGTTGGAGTCTTAATAGATGGAGGTTCCTCTCTAAATATCTTCCCATATGCCACCTTGGTGAAGATGAATGTCAATCTCAACCAAATTCGGAGTAGCCATACTATCATCAAAGCTTTTGATGGAGCCCGCCGTAACTCGGTTGGAGTAATTGAGCTGTCAATCGAAATTGGCCGTCATACATTCTGTGTATCCTTCCATGTGCTCAAGATAGATTCGGGATACAACCTGCTCTTGGGACGACCATGGATCCACATGGCAGGGGCAGTCCCCTCCACCCTTCACCAATAATTGAAGTACATTATCAAGAATAGCCTGGTCACGGTCAACGCTGAACCAGAGATTCCTCAGCATGGGGATATACCATTCATCAATGCCAATGCAGACGTAGAACCAGTCAATTTTCATGCTTTGGAAATAAGCAACACCTAGTACCACGCTATTGGAGCACCACTGCCCGAATCCCACATTACTACTGAGGTGATGTCAGCCACTCAAGAAATGATGTCGTTGGGTCATAAGCCAGGACAAGGGTTGGGTAAAGATGGCTAGGGTATCCAGTACCCCATTAAATTAACCAAGCAAGTTGGAACAGCTGGACTAGGCTATTCTACCAGCTCTAGTCACAGGAATCCTCATAAGCATCAATGATTCCTTTAGCTTCAACCATGTATGCGTTAAACCGCCTTCAAACTCCGAGTCCGCGCATAACCTCCAAAGAAAGGTGCCACTAATGTCATGGCCATGTTATTTCCTAAGCCGAAACCGGTGGAGGAAAAGAAAATCGTTATTCCAGATCCCGCAATCGAAGAAGAGGAGCGGAGAATCAAGGAAAACGTTGTCCGAATAATGTCAAGCATGCGCATAATCATCCATGATGAACATACTAATAGATACACCCCAGATGATGATTGCCCTGACGTAATGGCCATCATTCAGGACAAGGAGGATGGTGACAATCCCTCCATCACTGCGGTCCACCCGGACTTTATCCTTACCGATTGGAAAAGCATTCCTTGCTTTGGTCGACAAGGATAAAAGGGCAGAAATTCTTTTCTGCCCTGTAGATACAATAATTGCTTACTTTTCTATATAGTATTAACAGTTTATTTTGCCAGTATATTATAACATTGTGTATGATCAACGCATTTCATATATACTAAGTGAAAGCATATTTTGTTTCAGGACTTTAAATTTATATGTGCCTGTATTTGCGGATACGATGCCTCTCCTACGCAAGGATTGTACTTTTGATGTAGAGATGAATTCAGCCTTGATGGATCTCCAGGATGACATTGAGGTGCCTCCAGAAATTCAAGAATGGGTCAAAGACAAACCCAAACCCAACCTTGATCAAACCACTTCTTTCAATCTCGGAACCTTAGAAAGCCCTAAGGTAATCCAGATTGGTTCAGACCTTACCCCAAAGCAACGGAATGACATGGTTACGCTATTAACCCAATTCCAGGATGTGTTTGCATGGTCTCATGAAGATATGGTGGGTTTATCCACTGACATTGTCCTTCACCACCTTCCCATTAAAGAGGGATTTAAGCCAATCAAGCAAAAGCTCAGGCGATTGAAACCTGAGTGGAGTTTAAAGGTGAAAGAAGAAATTGTGAAACAGTTTCAAGCCGGTATCATCATGGTGTCTACATATCCTGAGTGGATATCCAACATTGTACCTGTGCCTAAACCTGGAGGGAAGGTGCGAGTTTGTGTGGATTACCGGGACTTGAACAAAGCTTGCTTAAAAGATAGCTTTCTCGTGCCATTTATCCACATTCCCATTGACAATACTGCGCAATACGACATGTACTCCTTTGCTGATTGCTTTGCGGGGTACCATCAGATCATGGTTGCCGAGGAAGATCGTTAGAAGACTGCTTTCATCACTCCTTGGGGAACTTTTTGCTATAGACGGTTGTCATTCGGCCTCATCAATGCCGGAGCTACCTATCAACAAGCTATGATGGCTCTTTTCCATGACTTAATACATAAAGAGATTGAGATCTACATGGATGACATCATTGTCAATTCCCGGAAGGAGGATGACCAACTAGACCATCTCAGAAAGTTGTTCAATAGGTTGCGTAAGTACAACTTGAAGTTGAATCCAGCTAAGTGCGCTTTTAGCGTCAAGTCAGGCAAGTTGCTAGGATTTCTAATCAGCCACAAAAGGATTGAGCTGGATCCTACCAAAATCCAAGCCATCACAGAAATTCCCATTTCTCAGGCAGAGAAGGAAATACGGGGATTTTTGGGAAGAATCAACTTCATCAGCAGGTTTATCTCCCAACTCACAACAATCTGTGAGCCAATCTTCAAGTTATTAAGGAAGAACTCCTCCATGAAATGGAATGATGAGTGCCAGAATCCCTTCCTTATAATCAAGAAACAGCTAGTCAAAGCTCATATCTTGGTACCACCCAGGGATGATGTTCCCCTATTCATGTACCTGTCCATAAGTGACAATGCCATGGGTTGTATGCTAGGACTGAAAGATTATAGAGGCAAAGAATGAGATATCTATTACCTCAGCAAAAGGTTCAGCAGCAGTGAACACAAGTACACTCTGATCGAGAAGACGTGTTGTGCTTTAGCATGGGCTTCTATGAGGTTACAGCATTACCTCCATGGTCACACAACCCATCTCATATCCCGCGTGGATCCTCTCAAGTACGTGTTCAACAAACCCATGTTGAATTACCGACTGTCCAGATGGCAGTTGATCCTACAACAATTTGACATTATATATGTGACTCAAAAGTCCATCAAAGGTCAAGGAATCACAGATCAACTGGCACCGCACCTTCAGGGGATTTCAAACCCTTGGAAACATATTTCCCCGATGAAGGAGTAATGACAGTGCAGCAACACCATCAGTACAATACACGCCAATCATGGAAGATGTATTTTGATGGAGTACATTAACATGGAAGGTGCTAGAGTCAAGCAATTCTAGTATCTCGATACGGGAGCAGATCCCGCTCTTGACAAATTACGGTTTGTCGCACCAACAATACGGCCGAGTATGAAGGTCATCTCATGGGGCTAAAACATGCCCGCTCAATGGGCATCAAGCGATTAACTGTCCTTGGAGATTCGAGTCAATTAGACAATCCACCAAGTCTATCAAACCAAGGAACTACATTTGTTTGCCTTACCATCTGGCGGTTTTTGAGATGGCTTTGGAGTTCAAGAAATCTCCTTTCTACACATTCCTCGTAATTGGAATGATTTCATGGATGCATTAGCAACTTTGGCCTCCTTGATTCGCATATCAAACAAGGAACACTTGTCAAATGTCACAATCTCCTCGCACAAAGGCCCCAAATTTTATATGGAATTACATTGAGAAGTATCTGATGAGCTACCTCCCATCCAACCTCCTTGGTATCAAAGATATCAAGGAATATTTGCGAGATGGATCTACACCACGAGGCGAAAGACCCGACCGAAAAAGGCGGATCCATCGACTTGCTATGAAGTTCTACCTGAGTGGAGATGCGCTCTATAAAAGAGATGCAGGACTAGGTCTCCTCAGGTATCTAGACAAAGATCAAGCCCAAAGGCTTATGGATGAAATCCATGGCGGAGTCTGTGGTCCCCACATGAGTGGCCCCCTCCTTGTCAAAAAAGTCCTCAGGACAGGACATTACTGGCTGTCTCTCAAAGCTGATTGCAACAACCACGTTAGAAGATGCTATTAGTGCCAGATTCATGGGAATGCTATACACGCCCCTCCACGGGAACTCCACAATATGAGTTCGCCTTGGCCCTTCTCAATGTGGGGAATTGACGTTATTGGGCCCATTGAGCCTAAAGCCAGTAATGGTCACCGATTTATCATCACCATGATCGACTACTTCACTAAGTGGGTAGAAGCAGCCTCCTTCCCCAGGGTCACTAAAGAAGTCATCATTGATTTCATAAAAAATAATGTCGTTTGTCGATATGGAAAACCAGAGGTGATTGTGTCAGACAATGCCAAAAACCTCAACAACAAAATGATGGAGGAGTTATGCAGTAAATTCCACATCAAACATCTTAACACTGTCATCAATCGTCCGAAGATGAACGGTGCTGTTGAAGCTGCTAACAAAAATATCAAGAAGATTATGCAGAAGATGTCAGCCAACCACAAAGATTGGCTTAACCTGTTGCCTCTTACTCTGTTAGCCTACAGAACCATAATGCGTACTTCAACTGGGGAAACCCCCTACGCTTTAACCTATGGGATGGAAGCAGTGCTCCCCATAGAAGTTGAGATGGAATCTCTCAGTGTTGATCGATGCTCAGCTGGATGAAAACCAATGGGTACAAGACAGGTATCACCAATTGTCTCTGATAGACGAAAGACGAACCGCGGCTATCTTCCATGGTCAGCTATATTAGCAAAGGATCGCCAGATCCTACAACAAAAAAGTCCGGCTACGGCAATTTAAACAACATGGCTTGGTTCTGAAGAAGATTCTTGACAATCAAGATCAGGCCAAAGGAAAATTCGCTCCTAACTGGGAAGGCCCGTTTATTGTCAAAGAAGTATTGACAGGAGGCGCTCTCAATTTATAAGAAATGGACGGCGATGAATTTCCACAACTCATCAACTCAGACACCGTGAAACGGTATTATGTCTGAAGTAACCAAAGAAACACCCCAGTGCATAATCATCAGTCACCAAATATTCCGGTTATTTAACCCTTTACCACCTACAAATTTTCTACACTTTGCCCTCAGGAAACATACTCTTCAAGCCAAAGACTGGCTTTCTCCTTTCTCAGGCTCATACAACTTAGGTCATTCCACCATGGATTGAACCTCTTCGTTCATAGCTTGGCTACCCATACATGGGATCAAACTTCTCACGCCTGCAGCTTATCCTCAACCTAGATTAAACTTTCTCCTCCCCGCAATCGACCGCACATGGGATTACGCTTTTCTTCTGCCGACGAGGGGCGAACTACGTCGACCTGATCTCCTCTTCAATAGGAGTACGTAGGCAACCATGTTATATGGCCCGGTCGCAATAAAATAAAAACAACAAAAACATTTCTACCCTCTTCTCCTTACAAAAACAAAAACAACCAAAAACATTCCTACACCATATACAGCGTTGAACCTCTTACACCAGGTTCGAACTACGTAGACATGATCTCCTCTTCAATAGGAGTACGTAAGAAGCCATTCATGACACGGTCTCACCCCCTACCCAAAACACAAACCATTGTCAATGGGTGTTGGGATTCCCTTTCAATCCATTATATGTCATTCGGCTTCAGACCAAAGGGATGGAATTACCTGAACTCCTCCCAAATAGGAGATTCGACGACCATCTAAGCTGCGGTCATACCTCGAAGAGCAATACTAAACCATAAGAGCTAGAATTAACTAGGCTTATCCTAAATAGAAGTACTGGTGACCATCTGTGGTGCGGTCAATCTCAGAGAGGAAAGCCACACTCCTCTCCACATTTCCATTCAGAAATAAGTCCCAAGACACCAAAGATGGTAGGGATATACATAGATCGATGATCCATTATGAACTATCCAGAGACAGCTCAATGTCCATCCACCAAGGAAGAATTCAGAATTCATCAAGATCACAAGCCCTGAAGCAGCAAGCAAAATATCAAGCAAATAGCAAGGCATATCTAAAAGGGGAAGTGATCCAAAAATATATTTCCCTATCATATATAATGTTGTTTGATATATATACAATGTGAACTGTACATGACAAAATGGCTAAGCTAGTCTGTATAGGTAAATACAAGCTCATCTACGAATCAGGGTACATGTGAGCTAGCAAGACCAACATGGCATCCCTTTCAGATGAAGGAGGTAAAGCTGTAGTCTCCTGGATAAGAATATCCACACGACCCAACAGATCAGAGCCATCCGCATGATGACGACCATATGCTCATTGATATAAGCGCTCATCTCTCGTGATCATACCAAAGGTAAGGGACCTCATTTGTAAGACTTATCTCGTGATGTACCACATCCTCAGGCGGATATAGCACTATCCCGCTCAACTATCATTGCATCTCTGTCTGACCTGGCCTCATCCCGCTCAACAACAGCGGCATCTATACGAGCTAATACCTCGTCTCTCTCTAATAGGGCGAGTCGACATCATAGATCGAATCTGGTCTCTCTCAAAGGTCATTAGATGAAGACTCTGCTCTAAATCTTGTCTTAAAAATCTTCGATCACAAAAAGTATCGGTACTAGGAGAATCTGGAAGAAATGCTGGCAATCCAACAGCGGTATCCTCCTCAATGTAGGTATCAATGTCCTCTATAGGCTCTATATCGTCTAACTCAATCTCCGGTACTGCAAATACTGCTGAAGCCGATAAAACCTCCGTCTCCATCCATGCGGAGTAATCTGCGAAATAACTGGGACGACTGGCAGGAAAAGCAGCTAGCTCACGCTGATCCCAGCAAGCGTATACATGAGATCGGTCCTAGGCTGAGAGGTATCGAGAAGCTGAGCACTGACCTGCCGCCCCCTCGAAAGGATGAAAATCCTGGAACTGGTCAAACTGCGACATCACGGCCAATGGATGATAAGTCGTCATGCCCCTCAAGCCAGCCAAAGGGAGGAAATCCATGCTCAGAGCATGAGTAATGAAGATGTATGGTGAGCAAAGCCCCGATCACAGCAATATGCTAAATGGATCTCGGATATCTGCCAAAAATGTGGACCAGGACTGAGCATCTACACACTCCGATGGCTGAAAGGAATACGACATAGCCACCTCATGGAAGAAACAATACCCGTGCCGTCTAAAGGTACCAACTGGTCGCAAGTGTGACACAAACCACATATACAGCATGACCAAACTCCCAGTAAACACACCTGATGGGTAAGTACGACAGTAGGATGCTAATCGCAAGGTGTCTGCCATGATCATAGGTACAATGGTACGACCCTCCTTGAGAGCTCTCACCGCCATGATAACGCCTATATCTATCTCATCCATATACCACGACATGTACACGTATGACAGTACACATAGTATCAGTACATCAACTCTAGCCAAACGCCAATGATCCTCCGACACAGTGAAATCCCCTAAATGTCGTGAGTAGCTATCCTCTGCACCAAATCTGTCACACAGAAAATGCTAAGATATCACATGGCCAGATGTCAGCTTATCCTGCACCAATCCGGTGAGAGTCATGAATCGTCTACTCATGTCTCCCAAAGCCATGTGTACGCAAGGTCAATCTAGGGGCAGCATCGTCAAACGGGCATACTCCTCCAGAGTAAGAGTCAACTCATTGGTGCCAAAACGGAATACCTGCCTATCAGCTAGCCAATGCTCTAGCATCCCATCTACAAATCTGCGAAAACTCGAAATGCCAAAAGGGTCATGGTATGTTTTAATAACAGATCTCTAAATACCCTATCTGGTGGTGACATGATATCGCATCATCACGAAGAGATACCCAATGCCACCAATCGACGGTGGGGTATGATCTATACTGGCTAACTATCGAAGAAGACATCTCGTGTGGGCCGTGTCATAAGACCATCCAGGGGATAATACCGAGTATCTCTGGACATACATACATATGCATAACATGATACATGCATAATAGATAATGGATGGCAATATGATATAGGGAATGAAAAAACGGTGCATACATTCCTAAATATATCATCATCAAATACATCAGCTCTATACAGCTACAAGTACATGAAAATGGGGCACAAACGCCCTACTACTAACAGAGGCCTATCAAAAGATATAGCGAGAATGGGGAACAGCCACCCAATATCTAACAGAGGCCTATCAAAAGATATAGCGAGAATACACATCAGAAGAAGACAATGGTCTCGATGTCTACATCCTCAATCCTGTCCACCAGATGTAACTCCTCCCGAGTCACCGGATCTCTATCAACAGGGGATGTCGAGCCTATAAAGGGAGGATCTGCTACCAAAAAAACCAAATGGGTCGTCCGAGGGGCCAAAGACTGAGCCGGAAGGAACAAATGTCTCTCCTCACTTTGGATCTCTCCGCCCAAATACCGAATAAATATATGTGCCCGATCCAACCGGCCGGGTCAAGCTATCAATCTGGGTCATATGGGTTTGAGCTCAAACACAAGCTACCCAATCATCATCATCAATGATCCAGAACCATGTCCTCCATAAACCGTGGTGGCACGGATCGGGCCCCCAATAGTCTTGAGGGAGCCACCAAATACCGAATATCTCTTGAGTACATGGACCCTCGGATAAATCAAAACCGTCAACTCCTAACAATGGAATATCAATGGCGGGTGATCGTGATATGCAGCCAATGATGCCTAACAGAGGCAAGATCGGATATCTGAATCTCCCATATGGTGCTCCCCGATATAGCACGCTTCTCCTAAATAGAGCTCCCACCTCCATCGGTGAAAAGAGGAAATCTCCCGTTGAAATCAAATACTCTACTCCAGTAGGGTGTCCATCCTCAAAACCAATGATCAAATGATCCCCTGACTATGGAAGCCATGTGATGGCGTCGATTCGTCAAGAACTCCAACAGTGACATCTGACAAGAATGAGCGAAGCCCTCAGATATAGGGACCTCTGGCAGAATAGAATGGTGCCATCGTCGTCCTCGTGGATAGGTATCAAAGCCTAACACACTTATATAGGATGCAAACATGGGAGCCTCTCATAGGCCCAAAACTGCCAACACAATGGCAAAACATTTGCTATCAATAAATACTCTTAACCTGTGAAGGGAAAAAGACAAGAGAAATGCTCACCAGGAACGAGTAAAATCCTAGCCAAGCCTCGGTCAAACCCTATGAGCGCAGACGCATACCCCGGAGGAAATAGGCAAAGGTGTAAGAGCCCCAGTCATACTCTCCTATACGGTCCACATCGCGTGTGGCGTTGACCAAAGCGAAAGATACTGTGGAAGAGTTATCTGCTATGAAGCAGCCTCGAATGATCATCAGGAACAATCGCTGCAGAATGCGATCCCTGATCCTGACATCATTAGGCAAGGGCTCACTCAATAGCCTGCTCATAACATCTACGCTCAAAGGACCTGAACGGACAGTCCTACCTTTGAGCGCACCCGCCGGAACTCCTAACAAGGACCGGACGGCAGTAGGGGTGATATTCGCCATGCAAGGAAGTGCCTCCCCTCCAAACTCCATACCTGTGATAAATTGCCAATCCATTGGCGTCATCATCACCTCGCAATCCAGCAGGTGGAGTGACTGAGTCTGATGAAACCATCGCTCAGACAATGCCCTTAGATAACCCCGGGGACAACGACGGGGAAGGATGGAGAAAAATGCCCCAAATCCCCACTCATGCACTACTGCTCTATAGTCAGGATGAAGCGCCTGGTACATGGAGTGGATGCTAAACCAGTTCCCTCGAGGCTATGTAAAACCTGGAACCTGCATGAAGCACAGATCAACATCAGAACCCTTTTAATCCTCATCAATAGGAAAGAAGGAAGATAAAGTCTAATGTCATACCTCATTAGCATGCAAGTACATCGATGGGTGTCTACCCAAATCACCTAGCAACTCTGGGTTCACCACCTGGATGCTCGGAAGCTCCCTGCGAGGGATATGTACAGCAGGAGCGGGATTCTCAATATCCACCTCCTCGCCCTCAACGTCCTCGAACCTCTACCGGATGGGATTAATCACGCCTCCACCAACCGACGAGGCCAGTTCGACGTAATCTGGGACGAGGCACTTGAAGCCCTCCGCCATATGCCGTAAGCGGTCCTATAGAACCGCTTCTACCGATCCGGATCCATAATATCTGGAAAATAAGTCTCTAAATCACCTCAGAAAGGGTGTGGTATTTCCTTACCTAGAGCTTTCTAAAATGCATTATATGACTATATGCATGCATGCATTTACTTTAATATATAATAGAGTTAGAATGCATGACTACCCAATGCCTACATTTGGAAAAATTTTGCCATAGTCCCCTTTGAAAATAGGACTATCTACATGCGCACATGCATGTCTAGGTGGCCATTCAGTAGCACACCTACCCCAAAGTCATATACAGAATATATGCATAAAAAATCAAGAACATCATGCATAAGTCCAACCTCAATGCTAGGATTATTTTGCCTTTTTACCTTTTGCTCATTGGACCTCAAATATGACAAAAAATAACAGAAAAAGGTGCCAATTTGACTATCTCAAAAGTTAAATTTTTTCACATCATTATGTTCAGCATGGTTTAATACTAACATTTACTATGTTGAATATTTTTTATCAAGTCATTTGTGCATACATAATCACTACTATGTGTTTAGATGCATTTCGTGCAATATCTCACAATCTAACAGACAAAAACTGGAAAAAATACATGCATATGTTACCAGGATAGTGTATAACACTTGTACGGTGATAGAATTTGCGAGAAGCGTTCTCGAACTCAAAAAACTGAAGTGGTTCATGGTTTTTTCTAGAGAGAAACAAGTTGAAAGTGACTTGTGAAGGCATTCTTTCATTGATTTATCATCCACGCCGTCACAGAGCTCCACTACACCGCAGGCAGAGTGCACCTGTGGCTCCTCTACGTGGGCCCCACCCCTCCGGCTCGATCCAGTTTGAGTTGAAACGGAGTTCTTACGGGCTAGAAAGGTCAAATCGAGAATAAAAATGCCACGCGATTGAGCAAAACAGCATACAATCCTGGTCTTCTCAGATGAGACTTTGAATCTGTACATCACTCATTAGTAGTCGCCTGAACACAAGGAATACTCTGTGGATGACCTCAGTTGTCACAAATTATATACGACAATACCTTATATAGGTCCGATGCCGCCGACTCCAGGTCGTTACCCTACATGGATCCCAGACGGGGGTTACAACGTGAGTCCCCGATCGGGGTTACAACGTGAGTCCCCAACGAGGGTTACAACGTAGATCTCCGGTGGGGGTTACAACACGTTCATCCATTGACAACTCTATCAACGAAGGTCAAGCAGCCTTGACATTATTTCAGCCGATGGCAGGTAAACCCATCGAAGCGTTGAGAACCGCTCTCAGAGAGTTGCGTGACGTATTCATGCATCCCAATGGATCCCGACGGGTTACAACGTGAATCCCCGACGGGGGTTACAACGTATATCTCCGGCGGTAGTAGAAACGCATGTTCAGCAGTTGACACACATATCAACGAAGGTCAAGCAACCTTGACATCATTTCAAATTGATAAGCGTTTAAACTGTCGAGCTATAGAGTCGCTTCGAGGTTCTCATACCCAGCTGCTCATTTTCCCCAGCGGATCCCTGGCGGGGGTCATAATGCAATGCTCCGTTGATCTACACGTCATCGAATGTCAAACAACCTTGACGATCTCCTCATAGAGTTTCAGCCGTTGATTCACACGTCAGCAAAGGCCAAGCAACCTTGACAGTATATCCCACAGGATGTTTCAGCCATTGATTCACACGTCAATGAAGGTCGCATCCTCGACAAAGATTTTTCATGTTGGCGATAAATCCAATGTAATTATGACATATTCTGGAAATACTAACCAGAAGAGGTCAACATTATCCAAGAGGATAGATCATGGAATATGTTATACACATCCTCAAATAGATCAAGCTTTATCCCCACAGATCTCTTACACATAAGAGATACCCCTTCAGTATCAAGTCGTTATCAAGAACATAGGAATTTCGTGATAACTCCAACACCAATATCCTAACAGATTCGGCTTGCACATCAGATCTGGTAAATATTGCCAATCCCCAGTTGAAGCAACAGGGAACCAGCAATCATCCCCAGCATGTTGGGCCACAACCCCATACACATGCATCATACATTTGCATCATGTTACTATCCATAGTACCATGTTTATCTTGTTGCGTTTCAAGTGTCTAGGATTCTTTATCCTACCCATGCATCGCCATGCATGAGTATGATAAAGAGGGGCATCTGTAGACACTCGAAATTTTCTATACTACTGTCACTAACATTACAGGAGGACAGATTTGTCTTTTAAGAAAGAACCTTGAAAGACAATCCAAATCCATACCGGACACTACCGGAAGTTCAGCATTAACCCCGGATCGCAATCTGGGAGTAACGATTTCAACCTCGGATTTAACCCTGAGACCTGCAAATACAATACTGGAACACACACCGAAGAAGACCGATTAATCTCGGAGATAACCCCGAGGTATCCAGTCTCAGTCCCAACTATAGGAATAGCCACCAACCTTGGTGATAACCCCAAAGAATGCAGTTTCGGAGATAACCCCGGAAATGCTTGTTTCAAATGCCATCAGCTTCAATCTCGACACTCACAACGAGATACACTGTACCAACCCGAAAATAACATCGGGAAGACAGGCACACCTCAAAGATGACAATGAGGACCTTCAACAAATGCAAGAAAGTCAATCTCAAAGAAGTCTCGAGCAACGCTCGCTTATCGGCCAATCCGGCGGAATAACGGTGAGGGGAAACATCGCCATCTCGTCCAAACACGATGCCACATCACGTCTCTATGCAATAATGTCCAACAAGGCTAACCAATCCCGAATGACTATTGTGCTTGGTAACAGATAAAAGTAGAAGTTTGAAGACCGGAGGGCATCGTCCCATCTTCAAAGACTTCGTACAAACTCTAATCACATGCCATCGTACAACTCTCGACAACGACGGTCCGAAATAGGTCCTGAATACCTCAAAACAGATGCCCAGATTGCACTTCTCAAAATTCGAGTGGACATTACAGTGCTTGAGTGCACGTACTTTGAGACGACCCGACCCGACAAAGCCTCTGGTACACCTGCGGTTGAGCCGCAGGTACACCTGCGGCACCTTTTGCCTATAAATAAGAGGCTTGGGGTGCTGATTTTTAAGAGAAAAAGACGGGGAAACCCTGCACAATTTGCTCTCACTCTCGCCAGACAAAGGTATTTTCCCACTTTCAAACACCTGTGAGCTCATATATAGCCTCTTTTGTACCCACAAAAGCCCAGTGTTTACCCACTCTAAAGATATAGAAGCCCTTTTTATAAGTCAGCTGTAAGCCTTCTCACACACTTTAGAGTCTTTCTCTTCATCTTTGCACACACCCTTCTACACGTTGAGAGTCGTGTTGCTCGCTTTTGCCCGGACTTCGGTCCGTGGTTTCATTCCAGTCTATATATATATATAATATTTATATATACATTTATATATATTGACTAACATTATCGATTTATGCCACGATTGAGCCTAGACTTTGGTCTGGAGCGTTTATTGCTTTAATATATATATATATATATATATATATATATATATATATATATATATATATATATATATATATATATATATCAACCGTGTGTGTAATTTTGTTCGATGAGCCAAGACTTCGATCCGCACGCTTATTCGCTTATATAAATATATATACTTATATATATCAACTGTGTGTCGAACTTTGTTCGATTGAGCCTGAGACTTGATGCAGTGCATTTACTCGCTTTTATATATATATATATATATATATATATATATATATATATATATATATATATATATATATATATATATATATATATACTATATATATGAACTGTGGTCGAACTATGTTTGATGAGCCTAGATTTTACATCCCAATGCGTTTATTGCTTTTTTTTATATATATATTTATATATTTATTTCATTCCGCCTCGAGTTCCTTCGTGGTAGTTGATCGCTTTTACCTTTTGTTTATATTTCGTCACCGCTGGAGTTTACTTATGGCGATTGACCGCATTTATGCCTTTATTTACATTTTATCCCTTTTGAGTTTCCTTCGTGGCGGTTGACCGTATCTACAGCTTTATTTACATTTCTAATCCCCCGTGGAGGTGCTTCGTGGTTGGTGATCCTGTCTGTATATATATATATATATATATATATATATATATATATATATTTACCGCTTTTATATATATACCTGCTTATTGCTTTTATGCAAATTGTAATATTCTGTGCGCCTAGGAATAATGTGATCACAGATTCATCTCATTGGATCTAGATTCGGTTCCCGTGATGGACATTTTCAGCTGTAAGCAGCTTGTAAATTATTTTGCGATGTCTGAATTTCCTCAGATGGTTTTCATACCCACGAGGAAGTCGACATTATTTTTGTATATATTATTTTTCATTCGGATGCCTCGCATACGTCAAATAAAATCAATTCAGCCGCTCACTTAATAAAAATGGGAGTGTAAAAGGTCTCAATTCCTATTGAGCATCAGGGTTTGAAAAACCTCTTTTATAAAACATCATTGCCATATCTTGCTAAAAATAGAATTTTTACATAAATTTAAACCCTGTGTATATAGGTTCGAACGAGGCCTCGTACAACTTTCATATAACAGCACATTGACCCACACACACACACACACACACACTCAGATAATAGTTTCTTGAAAAGAGGCGGTCACCGTGGTAACACGGCTGTCGGGGGGTTCCTAATACCTTCCCCCAGCAAAACCAAGTCCCCGGACCGTAAATTAATCTCGGTTTCGCTGACCCGTATATCAGTGTCACATCACTGGGTCAATGTGCAAACCTTTTCTCGGTTGTGTTGGTACAACCATTTAAAAAACCAACTGGCGACTCTTAACAGTCCCATCGTCGACATTATACATGTCAGACCTTTTTCACTTGTTTTTTTAAACAAATCTCACCTAAAATGAGAACACCAAAGAACAAGTAAACGGAAAGGGACACCCAAAAATCCCGACGTCGATAAGAAGTTGTTTGCAAAGTTTTCAAAGTGTGAATTTTAGATGGAGAAGGTTCAATTCTTATGACACGTGTAGATAAGGATGGAATTTCAGTAGACCCTACAAAGGTAGAAGTAATGAGTAATTGGGAGCAGCCGAAATCGCCAACAAAGATGAGAAGTTTCTTAGGGTTAGCTGGGTACTATTGAAAATTTATCCAGGATTTTTCTAAGATAGCAACCTCATTGACCAATCTAACGAGGAAAACTATAAAGTTCGTGTGGGCAGACAAATGTGAAGAAAGTTTTCAGAAATTAAAGAAGAGATTGAGTGAGATATCTGTATTATCATTTCCAGATGATATAGGAGGATTCATGGTGTATAGTGATGCGTCGCACAATGGACTTGGCTGTGTGCCAATCTAACATGGCAAGGCCATTGCGTATGCGTCACGATAGTTGAAAGATTACAAAAAATGATACCCTACTCACGACTTGGAGTTAGCGACAATTGTTTTTACGTTAAAGATTTGGAGACATTATTTGTAAGGAGAGAAATGTGAGATATACACGGACCACAAGAGTCTGAAATATATCTTCACGCAGAAGGAGTTGAACATGCGTCAGAGAAGGTGGTTAGAATTAATCAAGGATTATGACTGCGATATTCTTTATCACCCGAGAAAGGCAAACGTAGTAGCTAACGCACTAAGCAAAAAAGGAAGGGATAAGTTGTTAGGTTTGTATTATTCATGAACGCAATCAAATTGCACAAAGTAAGCGGAACAATGGAACAATAGAGTTTTAAAATTTTACAAACCATATACCCGGATCATCCTTTATGCATAATTTTTAATTAAACGAAAATATGAAGAACAAGAATTATACCCTTGAAGATTCGAGCTTCCTCAGGTATAAATTCATCTCCAATCATTTTTGCATTCAACTTGAATCCACCGGGTTTAGTTCCTTCCTTTTGATCAATGTTAGCCACCCAAGTGTTTGGCCTCTAGAGATGATCCACCAAGGAAGAACAAATATTCAAGAAGATGGGTGTTTTGGCTCAAACCATAGTTTTTTTATCTCTGTAGAAAAAGGGGCGTATTCTCCTAATTATTGGAATCATATATATTTTTCTCACATTGGTATCTGATATAAGACTCATCTTATAAATATATCAGTTAACCTATTTTAATATAATTAAAATAGAGTATTATTTAATTAATTAAACTCCTTTAATTAATAAGGCTCCTTAATCTTATTAGGAATAATTAATTAAACTTTTTTAACTAATTTGCCTCCTAATCCTATTAGGAATAATTGAGAGTACTTATGACGAATGATTAGTTTGAGTTGTGATTCTGGGGATAGAATCCTTGTAAGGAGGGAAGATGTAACAATCCCCAATTTTAAATTGTAATTTCAAATATTTATTGAATTATATAAATATTTTAATTGATGTGTTTATATAATTTAATTGATGTATTTATTGTAGAATAAATATTTGTTTAATTTGATTTGCTTTGATTATTTATTTGTTAAATAAATAATTAATGAGTTAAGGAAATTAATTATTATGAGATAATATTCTAATTTAATTTAATAATTAAGTTAGAGAGTTGATAGGGATTAAATGGATTATTATATTATTTTTAATTTAATTTGGTAATAAAAGTGTGACAATAAACTATGCTATAAATGAGTTATTAAAATAAATTAAAGGAGTTTAATTTAGTTTTGCCAAACAAGACTTAAAGACGTTAAGTCTTTATTTTTGAAGTGTTTTACCCAAACATAGCCTTATGACTTTTCAATTGTAATTATAATAAATAAAATATAAATAATATATATATATTAAATTCTGGTAACTGATGATTTAATATTGTCATTAGTAAAACGTTGGTTTTGGGACGTTTGAGTGTGCGTGCGTTAGTTTTGTTTTATTTCACGTAAAAGGGTCGGGTGTTGGCTTAAGAGAAGAGAAGAAAGAATACAGAGAAAAGAAAATAGAGAGAGTTTGCAGAGAGAAGTTGGTGAGAATTTGAGAGAGAATTCTGTGATTCCAAGCAGTTGTCTGTGGTTAGCAAGGATTATACAAGCAATTGAAGGTATATTTTCAAAGCCTTAATATTATATATATAAATATTCTATATTCACGAGTTTTCAATTTCTATGAATTTAATTTTTCTTGAGTGGTTGTTATAAACTGAACTATTGTATTTATATGTATCTGTGATGTTAGAACTAGCATCTAGATAAAATTTAGTGTACCAATTACTTTTTGTACGTGCAAAAATAAGAAAAACTTATTAAAGTGCATGTGTGTATGAATATGGCTCATTGGAGTACAAAATTGATACTTTGGTTTGTAAACTAGTCTGTAAATTCAGTCTTGAATGTATTAATTCAGTAAGTAACGAAGATAACATAGCTTGAATGAGTTAATATGGTGTAAAATGGTGATCACATTGTAAATTTTGTCAAGTATATCAAAAATGGAGTTTTGGTAAAAATATGGAATTTAAAATACTTAATTTGATTGTAGTTGTTGTTAATTGTTCTAAATTAGTATATATATATATATATATATATATATATATATATATATATATATATATGGGTAATGATTATGTGAAATTTATATGAATTAGACGTGTTAAATTGGTTGCTAGAAATTTATATGTAGGCCAAATTGGCTTTGCTGCGTTAAATACTTCGAATCAGGGCGTTAATTAGAATACAAATGTTTAGGCTCATGCCTCACCGCATAGTCATTGCTCCCAGCTTAAAATATGGCGTCGTCAAAGACCGGTTAGCGAGAATGGTAGAAAAATTTGTTTTTATTACACAAAGTCTGTAAGTGTTGATAAGATGCAAAATTATAACTGTTAAAATGTGATTTTGTTAATTGTGGTATTATAGTACTAAGAATGAGAATTTTATTAGCAATTAACGAGTTTTGTTATTTCATTACTAGTGTGACTTAACCATGCGATTAAAAATCAAGCCATATATGAAATAGATACTTAACTTACTCGCAAGGCATGTTTCTTAACTCTAATTTTATATTGTGCAAGTTTTCTTTACCCTATCTAGTTTACAATTGAGCAAGTTTTCAAACATGAACATGTACTTGAGTTTGTTCTATTTACCCTTATATTGAATAGGATTCTATTGTTCAACCTGCTATTGGTTATGTATGTTCGATAATTCAAATTCTATTAATATACCAAAATTCTAGCCTTAGCTTAATATTGTTCAAGCAAGGTATGTTACGTTATTCAATGTTTATGCTTTTAGTTCATTTCTAAAGTATGACCTATGTATACAATGTTGATTCACTTATGACTTATTCCATAGCATATTATTATTACATTTAATTTAACTAATCCTTAGTTGATGTTCGTTAAACTCTAAATTACCTTGAAACTTATCCAAACCAAACTTACTTTGGTTCAGACTTGTATTCTAAATATTTAGATGAACAACCCTATTACAGGGGATAATCTATGCAAAGTGTTTAGATGTTTGTGCACAATACATTGTGCGAAGGGTTGATCCCCCTAAGTACGAGAAGTCTCTACGGTCTTATGACTATTTAGGTTTAAGTTGAAAGAATACTTATAACCTTGGATATAGTTCGTGGTCTTACGACCCTTAGATATATATTTAAAATTTTGTTCCTAATTATCATTAATTGAAAATATTATTCAGTTTTATTGAGACTATTCATTTGGAAGTTGTTATGTTATATTATTCATTATCACTTCAAGTGAGCGTTCGTTTGCTCACTCTTGCTTATAAACATACTACAGCTAAAGTTGAGAAGGTCGCTGAACCTACAACCAATAAAGAGAAAGGAAGGATGAACAAGTATTGAAGACTTGTAAACCTGTTGACTTTTATATTGTCAGACTTTATTTTAAATACCGTGATGTAGTTATTTAATTTTCCGCACTTGATATTTATATTTAAAGGTTAGAAAACCTGTGATATTTTTTTTATTGAACTTATTGATGTAATCCTTTAATGGGAAGGTTTATTGTTAAATTTTATATTTGGGTAGTTAGAAATGAATGTTTTTATTTCAAGTGAACACCAAATCTTATGGGAATGAAGTATCTAGATTTTGGGGTATCACAATACTTATATTAATTAATTCCCAAACTCCTTGAGAATTAAATAATAATAATAATAGTAATAATAATAATAAGACTCATAATATTAATTTATATTTAATATTTCCAAAATATTAAATAATAAATATTAAAACTATTTAATTTATTCTATCACCATAGATTAAATTAAATACACTTAGCTTATTATTATGATTATGCCATTTACTTCTTAAATAAATATTTTTCCTTTTAAAATGCGGTGTGACCCTTTAGGTTCTCCATATTAAACCTAAGTTATGAATAAATTAATTAGAACAATTCTAATCTTATTTAAATAAATAAATTAAACTAATAATTTATTTAAATAAATAATATTTATTCTACAATAGGGATAAGTCTCCCTAGCGATTACCAATTTTTTAGATAATATAGATTTTAACATTAATCATAAAAGAACCTTTGAGTTGATAGTTACCATACAATTCAATCCTTCCACCATACAATGTCCCAATTAAATATAAGACATGGAATTACTGTCAAGTCTTATTTTATTTAATTATATGTACTTCGATTCTTAAATGCACAACTCTAAATAATGCAAATTAGAAACTTCTATCTAATTTCATCTTGCCTTGGATAATGACTACTAGGTTGTCATTTATCGAATCACATAGGAAATTTCTCTTCTTTTACTAGAAGTGATGGATTCTTTATTGATCATACATTATCTTTATGTACAACTTATTATACCCAAACATACCCGTTGATATACCCTAAGGGTCTTAAGGAATAAGTCAAAGTATAATTCATCATACATAAGATTCTATGATGATCTCAAGTCCAAGGATCACTTGTACTTGTGATAACCCGAAATTTTAGAAATGATTAAAATAAGAATTAGTAAATAAAATTCTTATTATAGATTATGTTGGGTTCAAATATGAATGTATATATGTGTTATATAATTTGGAATTTGGGATTATGTGGGAAGAAATTATATATGAGATTTTATAGTTAATTAAACTATTTAAGAAAGAAGAGTTTGAACTTGAAGTTTAATCTCTAAAATTTTTGAAGAATGTAGTAATTTATATTGTAAAGTCAAAAAGGAGTTTGATTTTTGGCTAGTATAATAAGTTAGCATATAAGAAGCATGTTAAAGGATTTGTGACTTAAGTTATGTTTCTGTTGAAGCATAATATGTCTGCGTACAAACTCGAAGTGGCGCGACCGCGCCACTCTTAAGCCTAAGACTAACGCGGGCGCGCCGGTCTGCAGATGGTTCAGGATGAGATTATGTAATCTGAATTTTTAATATTTTTATGTTAATGACTAATAGGTTATCATATGGGTCATATTTGATATTAAGAGTGTCCATAAATGGATTGAGATAACAAATAATGAATTGAATGAGAATTGGTTATGGAAATTATTTAACCCGGAATAAGTAATGGTTAATTAAGATATATTATGTAATATTATAATATAAAGCTAAAGCCTTGTGTGGCAGTGGCGTGATAGTAGATTGAATAAAAGAGTTAATTCACATACATAAGATGGTGAATTAATATATATGTTTTACATAAGAGGATGAAAGGAATATGTTAAATAAAATTTGATATTTTTAAATATATTACATAGTATTGTAATATATAAAATGGTTAATATTTGAAAGATAAGTAACTAATAAAAGAAGAGAACCAATGTATTTATAAATAAATATTGGTTAGAGATTTATGCATTAAGTTAATAACTAAGTTATGATTAACCTAAAATGTGTTGGGATAATTTATGAAAGAAAAGGAATTAAAGAATTATAGTTTTGTACATACTAATTATTCTAAGGAGATAGTTATCTTAAATAATGGTGTTATGAGTATAAAATTCATAAAGCCTAGTATTGTAGTTCTACATATTACAAGTGTATAGTTATTTAAGTAAGCTAAATAATTTAGCATTAAGGTAAAGTGTGTCGCACAAACTTTATTTTAAAGGAATATTAAAATGTGGTAATGAGCTTAATGTAAGTTTGTGGGATATGCCTAGTGTGGCATAATGATGGACTAAGGATTTGTTCAATTACATTAGTGGGGAAATGATGAAGTAATGTGATGGACTAATGATTATTATTATTAATTATTATGTGCAATTACATATTTTGTTAGAGCATACAAGGAAATGCAATAAAATTTGCTTCATGTATAAAAATAAGACGAGATGTTAAGAATAACATAATTTGATGTGAATAGTTATAATATAAGGCTATAAGCTTGAATGGTGTAAATTATTAAGCATGTATAAATGAGACTTGTGTGACAATGATTCATGGTGAATCAATTAAACATGTATTTTGAAAGTATAGAAGAAAGTTAACAAATACTTGATAATAATTATCATTATAATAATTGAGTGTATTTGAGATAATAAATTTTATAAAAATAATGGGTTGAGAGTACCCAATCTGAATTATATTTAGCCCAATTAAAATATTTTTTGGACTAGCTTAATGTACATGGGATATAAGATTATATTAGTGTATATTTAAAATATAAGTATACTTCCTATATGTGGGTAGGTACATATATATGTGTATATATGTGCCTATAACATTATGTATTGTAGTAATGTTAAGTCATTATAATTGATTTAGTAAGCACAAAAGGAATTAACCTTAGTAGAATGAGACCCATTTTATTAATAAATTAGAGGGTAATAGGCCTTGTCCCAAAATTAGTGTCACACTTATTATAACAGCCGTGATAGGCCATTGGCATATGCTACTTCAATTGCTTGAAAATGAAAAAGGCTATAGAGCTTGCAATCATGGTGATGCTGAAGGGAGTGATGGAGGATGAGGGTGTAGGTAACCAACTTTCCATTACCCTTTGGCTTCTCCTTCTCCTTCACCCTGTTAGTTCAAAACATTATGTAAATGTATTGTCTGTGTATTGAAATCTTTATAAATAGAGCCTCCTTCTTCTCCTTCACGTTGGTTGAGTTGTCTGAGTAATTGGCTATGGAAGGTTAGTATAATTGGAGAGAAATTAGAAGTTTGGAGAGCTATAGTTAGCAAAATGGAGCAATTAAGAGGTAATAATTATAACACCCCCAAATCCGGGTTACCTGACCCCGAGTTTGGTGTTCACGATCCACAATATAATAACATCTAACTACTCATTCATATAGAAATAGTAGTACATATCACATTAAAATATGTTGTTAATACATTAGTCCTAGGTCCGATAACCTTAACATTACAGACATACCTTTTGGATATACAAAAAGAGTTTACAATACAACATAATTATAATAATGTTCATTATACTACTCCTGCATTTTGCCTTTGCCTTTGTTCTTCTTCGATCCGCTGGCCTCTTCGTTCCTAGCTGAAATATTTTATTTAGCAAGGGTTAACAACAAATTTGCCCCGCAAGTTAAGACATGCAATAAATGTATACGAATCATTAAGAACAGACTATCTATTTTGATAAGATAATGCCAAAGTTTGGGGAACTTTGAATTAGCTGAACAAAGCTTTAATAACTAACAAGTCTTCTCGCATTCTATGTAACACGATAATCTTATAATGAAAGAGTACAACGCTTTCAAAGTTTCTACGGTTTTCTAATGAATAATCAAGAATCAATTCTACGCAATTTCAAAGTGGAATGTTTTCCAGATTTATGCTGAGTGATCCGTTGAATCTTGAACTTCTCTTATCGGGTATATATCAAAGTTTTACTTTGACATATATGCAGGTGTATTATATAACCATAAAGTTTAAATCATACCCCTTTGCAAGTACTTAGAGCCGGCCAACTCCTTGTACCATATATTATGCATAATACTTAAGTCGCGTGCAATGGTCAAATATACGACTAAAAATGTTCCCTTTATATAAAAGGTTGTTCTTCTCAGTCTCAGAATCAAGATTTGATTTAACAACGAAATTCAATGATTTCAATATCTAATCACTTCTCTTCTCTTCTCTTCTCAAACCTATCAAGTGTTTTTTTTCGATCTAGCCGATACAATTGGCATTAATCAATTAATAATAATTAAATTCTCTTCTCTTTTTTTGTTGAACCTATCAAGTTCTAACAAACGTTCGTCTAGCCAGAATAATTAGCTAAGATATTTCTCAACATAATTCGACAATAAACATGAATTATCTGCACTGTCAATATTAGCTTGTTACGGATATAAATATCCAATAACATTTATTCTACAAATGTGTATTTTCAATATTAGCTTGTTACGGATATAAATATCCAATAACATTTATTCTACAAATGTGTATTTTCTGAATCAGTAATTCAATTTGAATTATTAAACATGCACTAACTGCGAATAATCAATAATAGATTATTGGACGTGGTATAATTAACAATAATTAACCACTATAACAATTGAATGAATATAACTCAAGGTTGAGTTAGGAAACTTGCCTTCTCCGCTGATTACAGCTACACAAAATACTTATCTGCGTTTGAAAGACCTATAATCACAATATCGGTCTCACAATTAGCACAATATTTCATAACACACAACATTGTAATTCATAGTCAATCTGTCTCCTAGACACATTACCACATAGTCACATTAGTTTTTATAACCTATATAAACACTTAACAAGTCTAACTAGTTCGGTCTGGTTGGACTTCGATCTATTCTTAGTGTTCTGGTCACCCTATCCGACAATTAACACAATTATTGTCAATTTAAACTGTGTCTTTAAGCCTCAATATTATATTAGATAAGTCATATATCATTTATAATATATTTCGGAAGCTTTTAATAATATTTAAACAATTATTATAATTTATAATAATTTTTTAAACACTTAAATCATTTTTAAATGATTTAATTATCAACTAATCTAATCATCATTAATACTTAATAATATAAAAATATTAATGTTATACTTGTCAAAATATTAAAGTTATTGTTAATAACTTAAAATATTTTTAAATCATCAATATTCTACTTAAATCATTTTTAAACTATCACCATTAATATTTAAATATTCTTAAAATATTTTAAAACTTATTTCCCATTTTTTAATGATTTTTAAATCAATAAAGTCATTTTTAATTCATTTATTTAATATAATAATTAAATAAATCTAATATCATTAATATTAATTTATTAATGAGAATTCTCCAAAAATATTAAAATTATATTTTATAATTCAAAATATTTTCTAACACTTTATTCTTATTTGAAGTGATTTTTAAATCAATAAAATCATTTTAACTTATTTATTTAATTTAATAATTAAATAAATCTAATATCATTAATAATAAATTATTAATGAAAATTCTCTAAAAATATTAAAAGTTACATTTTATAACTCAAAATATTTTAAACACTTTATTATTATTTAAAATAATTTTTATAATATTAAAATCATTTTTCTCTAATTTATTTAATACACTAATTAAATAAATTAAATATCATTAATATTCAAATAATTATAAATATTAATGAAAAATGTCCCAAATAATTAAAAGTTATTTTTCATAATTTAAAATGATTTTTAAAACCATTTTTGTAATTTTTATAATTTATTTTCTATTTTTAAGTATTTTCCAGAAATAAGGAAAATAAAATTAATAGAAACCGTCGTTGAAGCCTATAGGGACACTTGTCTGTCGTCTTAGGTGTTCTTGATCCTCAAGAACACTGTCAGACAGTTAACAAGCTTGCTCGTTTGACCGCTTGCAATTCTTTGTTTAATTCGCTTCTAGGTAAACTTAAACATCAATCTTGTAGTCATTATACAACACTACAACGAGCAACCAATATCTAGGTCAAACAACAAACACACAAGGAGATCTGGGCGTGCCAATATGCTGTCAGAGCATTCCTGGGTTTTCCAGAAACCTAGGTAGTCGACTAGTCACTTTCATGCCCCATTTAAGCTAGGTTCTAGTCATTATTTATGTGTTATTATGATTCAAATATGAAGTCTGTATGTCATAGAACATTCACAAAGAAACACATCAGTTTAACAACAACAGATCCACAAGATATGACTCACAAACCACATCGGAGGGTCGTTTCATCCGATTTTCTCGAAATTCCGAGCGGCTATCTATCATGGTCAAGTAGGTTACTTTGACCGATCGCTCCATTCGTTCTATTGCTTGTTTAAAGGATCTAAGGACATGAATATAAAGTCCCTTTTACAGGCTACAACATGGTTACCATAACATTATCATATCACATAACAACTGTCAGATCTAGGCTTTAGAAAAACTTGTCAGACGCTGGTTTAGCCTTTCTGGGTTACCCAGATTTGGCCCGGTCAAGCCCGGTCAACGGGTTTTGACCGTTAATAACTAAAAATCTAGACATCAAACGACACTGATTCCACTTGCAGATTAAAGACCACATGACAAGCTACATATAACAACTTTAAAACATCAAAAACCATAAACGAACAAGAATATGTGGCTCCTGACATTAACTTGTCAGATCACAAATTTTGTTGTTGGACTGTTTTGAAAAAACTCGATTTTAAAGCACTTTGATGCTATGGATCCATGATGGATCAACATAGATCAACTAAAAACATCCTTTAACACAAATATAAACACTCAAACAAAAAAAAAATTCTTAACAATAAGGATCAAAAATCAAAATAGGTTTATACCTTCTAGCTTTAAATTCTTGATCTTAGCTCTCCAATCTGATATTGGTGTTTTAGAGATGTGTTTTCTCTCTCTCAAATCTATATATATTGTGATATAATACTCAAATATGATGTTATGAACTGATATGGCTGAGATTTTTTTTATGTCCCAAAGTCAATATAGTTGGTAAACTACTAAAGGTATTGACCATTTTACAAGTTACCAATTAAAGAAAGTGAAAAGGGCATTTTAGTCATTAGCAAAATGATTTTAATGGCATACTAGACAATTGCACAAACCATTAGGGTTTTAACCCTAAGGTTCAAACCCTTGGGTTTTAAAACATTAGCTTTCTAGGATTTTCTAATTAGGGGTTTTAAATTAGAAAATTAAAAGTTTAAAACTAAAATTAGGGTTTCCTAATTAAATTAGGGTTTAGGAATCCCGGGTATGAAATTAGGGTTTTTCGACTTTCGATTAGGGTTTTTAACTGTGTGTTAGGGTTTCTAATCCTGAGATTAGGGTTTCTAATCTCTTATTAGGGTTTATAAATTTTAAACCTTATCCAATCAATCATTAATCAAAATCTCTATACAGTACAAACATGTATTCATCGATACAATTATTTCAATTGCATTTTCTATCGAATCCCTTTCTAGAGATTAGGGTTAGGGTTTCTAAAGCTGTTAAGCACAACTCTACTCTAATTTCTCAGTCAATACACAAATTGACTAATTCTAGAGACTCCTATCACAGATACACATTACAATATTAAATGTCAATGTCATTATTAAATATAAAAAAATCTATTCGTAAAATATGACGCCCCCAAAATTAGGTATACATCACCCATCTTGGGTCGCCACTTACATGGTACATAAATCCAAATACAACTTAATAATACAACTGTCGTGTACAATACGAAAAAACATAAACTGTGAGTTTGAATACAAATATTATCTACTAGAGATTATCCAAACTTAATGGAGTCCTCATTACATTTATTATCACACTATTTCACAGAATAGTGAGGACTACTAATGCTCCATCTAGGACCATCACTCTGTTCCCTGACTCGTTCCAGCTATATTCTCATTTCCTGAAGAGAACAGTGAAAGAAAGGGTGAGCTCAATTAGCCCAGTAAGAAATATTATGACTAAGATAATGTAGAATAAATTATCATTAGCCTTAAACAGTGTTAAACTGATACAATATAACAAACATCAAGTTTAACTGTAGCGGAACAAGCAATCCATTAAAAGAGTCAAGTAGAGAATAAAATCTACTATCTTTTATGATTTAAAAAGGTTTTTCATCACTTTTATCGCTGAGACTCAACTTAATAAATAATTCACATCATCAAATCATCCTTGCACTACAGGCCAAGTATATTATTTAATATCCCGATCACGAATTATCCATGCACTACGGGCCAAAGATAATCGTGTTTTCATTAACGGTCTTGATCATGCCATAAAACAATTCATCTTTGCACCCTTGGCCGAAGAGAATCCATAGCCATAATCATACCAAAAACTGTCCATCAATGCACTACGGCAAGTGAGGATTTTTACCACATCATTCGTTACATTACGGTCATGATTACACCAAATAAACCTTGGTCATAAACATACCAAGTCCATCTATGCACTACAGGCCACAGATGACTTTATCCACATCATTTGTAACATTACAGTCATGATTACACCGAATAATCCCTGGTCATAATCATACCAAGTCCATCTATGCACTACATGCCACAGATGACTTTCAACATAATATAAACATGAGGATGATGACAATGACATAATATTCAATAAAATAAGTTCAAGAATTAATTTATCCAGAAACTAATAACGTCCAAATTGTCAACATGATACTGCTTTGTGGGATAAAATTCAAGAATGCTCAGAAAAATATTTACATGAAAAGACACTGGATGAAAGGCAAATATCAAGGATATTCTACTAATTTCATGGATTATAGAAGTCCAACTTTAACCGACTGAGTATAATAAAGAATGGAATAACAAAAGAAATCACCAGGCATGCGATAGACCACACAGGCAGGTTATTCCAACAGAATAATAAATAACGGAATCGGTCCTAACAGAAAAGCGCATATGAGGATATTCCAACGTAATAATAAAGATGGAACCAGTCCCATGTAGAAACGCATGCATATGATATTCCAACAGAATAATAAAGAGACGGAACCAGTCCCACAGATAATGCACAATCGGGATATTCCAATGTAATAATAAAAAAGCGATGAACTAGGTCCCAAGTAGAGAACGCATGACATGGATATTCCAATGTAATAATAAAGAATGGAATAATAGAAGAATTTCACCAAGTATGCGGTGCTTCGCATAGACAGGTTATTCCAACATAATAACAAAGAATGGAATAACAGAAGTTCTCTTCATGAAGACGAAAGAAAGAAATAATATCCCCTACGAGTACAACAAATAATATTCACTACCTTAGAAAAAACTGGATACTGGAATAGAGAGGTAGCATACTTCTCTTCTTCTTTCTCTCTATAATTTCTCTCTATAATAATGGCTCTAAAGATTTAGTGAATTGGTGAGAAATTAAGGAAGAATGAGCTTCTATTTATAGGAAAATATAGTTTTGCTAATTGCACGTTTTGGAGCTCAAAAAATTACAGTATAATACCTTCCTCTTTTTCTTCACTTTTAATTTAGTCCTGAAAGTATTATCAAACTTACACCAACTCCCCTAATAGTAAATAATGTGAATCAATAGTAAATCATGTGACTCAATAGTTCTAATCATGTGATAAAAATAATTACAGTATAGTACCACCATCTATACCTCCATTTTTAACTTAGTCATGCAAGTATTATCAATCTTGCACCACCACCCCTAATAGTATAAGAATGTGAATCAATAGTACCCCGTGAATAGTAACTCGTGAATAGTAACTCATGAATAGTAACTCATGAATAGTAACTCGTGAATAGTAACTCGTGGATAGTACTCCGACACAAAAAGTGCTCTGAATACCCGAGTGAACAATATAACCTCCAGACATCAATTATCATCGAAATAAATGTCAATTTCCACTAACACTAATAATCTCAATACAATGGAACAATCCATTTCATCTTTAATCAACATAACTTATTCATCATTAATATTATAACTTTGTCGTCTCAATTATTGATTTAATAATAATAAATATTATGCAGATGATACTGTGACAATAATTGAATCAATAATATGAGAGATATGATGCGTTAATTCTTTCGTAGCAATAATTGAGTATAACTGAGTGACTTCTCACGTAAGCATCAATAATCAATACCGTGTGCTACTATGCAACCACGCGTATTACTGTACTTTTAACACTGGGTGTTTCAACAGTTAACGGTAAAACTTCCGTCGTTATTTTTATAAAGTATTTTTGTGGTTTTCTCAATCCGATAATAATTTCGTAGTGGGGTCCACCAATGATTGTACCGTCGTACAGATATTCCTCGACAAAAAGAATATTCCCCGACCAATCGAATATTATATAACAACTTGCATACTTTGCAAAATTTATAAATATTACCCACAACTATAACATTATCTCAAATCCACACCATAATATTTTAAAAAATTATTTCGAGAAAATTAAATATTTATTCATAAAATCTGGGGTCTCACAATCTCCCTTCCTTATGGAATTTCGCCCTCGAAATTTACGCACGTACCTGGTATACCGAACAGGTGAGGATACCTTAACTTCACTTCAAATTTTAACCCTTGAGGTATAACCTTTGAGTGTCGAATATAATCCTTTTTATCCAAGATTTTAACACGCATCTCCTCATACGTTAAATCATCCGCTATCTCGTCCGGTTCTAAATTAATAATGTGGTTCGGGTCTTCCACATATTTACGTAACATCGATACATTAAAAACGGTATGAACACGCGACATACTTGGTGGTAAAACGAGTCTATAGGCCACAGTTCCTACTTCATCGAGGATTTCAAATGGGTCAACTAAATCGAGGGTTGAGATTTACTTTATTCGTCGATTCTTGCTTCTAGAATAACGCCCTCTTGAACTTTTTTCTTCACATTCATCAGCTCCGGGTGTGTAGCTTGAACGGCTTTAACGTTATCGATTAAAGTTGATTCTACTCGTATTTTCATTATCTTCACGTGATAGTCTTTAACTCTATCTTCATCATTTGTAAGTCGTACGAAATGGGTCTTTGTGCTAACAACATCGCACTCGTAAACGCATACGATCTTCTACTCAACGCATCAGCTACCACGTTCGTTTTCCCACGATGGTATTGAATGGTACGATCGTAATCTTCAATAGCTCGAGCCACGTCTTTGGCGCATGTTACATTCGTTTTAAGTAAAGAAATATTTGAGGGTTTTAGAAATGGGTTTTGGTACTGGGGTCAATACAAAATTCGATTTTACGCTCTAGGGTAAGCTAAGAAGTCTTCAAAAATACGTCAGAAATTTATTAACAATAGAAATATCATTCAAAACTGTGACTCTCATCCAAGACTTGGATAGTACGTCACATTGATACCTATCAACTTGACATCATCATTCATAACATCCCCTATGAAAAGTTCGGCTTCGGTGCATTCCACACAAGGAAGTCACCAGCGAAAGGCTCGGGGCTCTTTACTTATGGCTCGATATGACAATGATTGACTTTAGTGGTTTGGTTACTTTGAATTCACATAATAGGTTGATTAGGAGTATGAAAGCTAATAACCTTACGAAAAGCATGATGAGTAGTTAACCAATCGTTTCTGAAAATCGCATCAAAGGCAAGTATTTTTAAAGAGATAAGATTGACAAGTAACGCGAAAGTGTCAAGTTGAATTAAACAAGATTTATAAATAGTGGATGTAACGAAGGTTTCTAATATCGAAGTTTCAACCAATAAGTCAAAGTCTAATTTCTCTGGGGTTAAATTTAAACGTTGAGCGCAAGCAACAGAGATAAAAGAATTGGTAGAACCGGTATCTAATAAGGTATAGACTTCATAAGAATTTATAATTAACTAACCCGTGCTAACTTCGTTCGGGTTACTCGCTTTTTGAGAATCACAAAAAATGCTCTTCCTGAAACCACAGACTTTGTTTTGTCCGTATCCGCCTTTGGTGACACCATCTCCAGCTGGACTTGACTTCACTATATGACAAAATCGAGCTAAATGACCATCTTTTATTGAGATTTCCACTTCTATTATCTAGGCCATGATTATCACCGAAGTGGTTACCATTCTTTGCATGATAATTTCCCCCACGATGGTTATCATTGTTCCGATGGCCATTGCCACTGGTATGATTATTATTGTGTTGTTGGTCGTTACCTTTTGGTTGAGCTAACTCAACGGTCTCATGTGCTTCATTGATTATCTCAACATTTTTGGATGCCATTTTCAAATACTGCCACAAAACAAGGGTTAATTAACATATCACATATTATCCTTATACTATGACCGACCAATTAAATACCAAATAAACATAGGTAGGTCATACTAGCGAAGGAATTTCCCGTCTCTCCCCTCCTAGTTCTATTCTCACATCCTAGCCAGGGATCATATCCCTAAGCTTTGATACCAACTGTGACGCCCCCAAAATTAGGTATACATCACCCATCTTGGGTCGCCACTTACATGGTACATAAATCCAAATACAACTTAATAATACAACTGTCGTGTACAATACGACAAAACATAAATTGTGAGTTTGAATACAAATATTATCTACAAGAGATTATCCAAACTCAATGGAGTCCTCATTATATTTATTATCACATTATTTCACAAAATAGTGAGGACTACTAATGCTCCATCTAGGACCATCACTCTGTTCCCCGACTCATCCCAGCTATATTCTCAATTCCTGAAGAGAACAGTGAAAGAAAGGGTGAGCTCAACTAGCCCAGTAAGAAATATTATGACTAAGATAATGCAGAATAAATTATCATTAGCCTTAAACAGTGTTAAACTGATACAATATAACAAACATCAAGGTTAACTGTAGCGGAACAAGCAATTCATTAAAAGAGTCAAGTAGAGAATAAAATCTACTATCTTTTATGATTTAAAAAGGTTTTTCATCACTTTTATCACTGAGACTCAACTTAATAAATAATCCACATCATCAAATCATCCTTGCACTACAGGCCAAGTATATTATTTAATATCCCGACCACGAATTATCCATGCACTACGGGCCAAAGATAATCGTGTTTTCATCAACGGTCTTGATCATGCCATAAAACAATTCATCTTTCCACCCTTGGCTGAAGAGAATCCATAGCCATAATCATACCAAAAATTGTCCATCAATGCACTACAACAAATGAGGATTTTTACCACATCATTCGTTACATTACGGTCATGATTACACCGAATAATCTCTGGTCATAATCATACCAAGTCCATCTATGCACTACAGGCCACAGATGACTTTATCCACATCATTTGTAACATTACGGTCATGATTACACCGAATAATCCCTGGTCATAATCATACCAAGTCCATCTATGCACTACAGGCCACAGATGACTTTCAACATAATATAAACATAAGGATGATGACAATGATATAATATTCAATAAAATAAGTTCAGGAATTAATCTATCCAGGAACCAATAACGTTCAAATTGTCAACATGATACTGCTTTGTGGGGTAAAATTCAAGAATGCTCAGAAGAATATTTACATGAAAAGACACTGGATGAAGCGCAAATATCAAGGATATTCCACTAATTTCATGGATTATAGAAGTCAAAACTTTAAACCGATTGAGTATAATAAAGAATGGAATAACAAAAGAAATCACCAGGCATGCGATAGACTGCACAGGCAGGTTATTCCAACAGAATAATAAATAACGGAATAAGGTCTGGCGTAAAACGCACAAACAGGATATTCCAACAGAATAATAAAGATGGAACTGTCCCCCAGAGAACGCGCAGAGATGGGATATTCCAAATGTAATAATAAAGACGGAACTGTGTCCGTGAAACGATAGACGTGGATATTCCAACGGAATAATAAAGACGAAAACCAGTCCCACAGAGAACGCATGACATGATATTCCAAATGTAATAATAAAGAATGGAATAATAGAAGAATTTCACCAAGTATGCGGTACTTCACATAGACAGGTTATTCCAACATAATAACAAAGAATGGAATAACAGAAGTTCTCTTCATGAAGACGAAAGAAAGAAATAATATCCCCTACGAGTACAACAAATAATATTCCCTACCTTAGAAAAAACTAGATACTAGAATAGAGAGGTAGCAGACTTCTCTTCTTCTTTCTCTCTATAATTTCTCTCTATAATAATGGCTCTAAAGCTTTAGTGAATTGGTGAGAAATGAAGGAAGAATGAGCTTCTATTTATAGGAAAATATAATTTCGATAATTGCACGTTTTGGGGCTCGAAAAATTACAGTATAATACCTTCTTCTTTTTCTTCACTTTTAATTTAGTCCTGCAAGTATTATCAAACTTGCACCAACTCCCCTAATAGTAAATAATGTGAATCAATAGTAAATCATGTGACTCAATAGTTCTAATCATGTGATAAAAACAATTACAGTATAGTACCTCCATCTATACCTCCATTTATAACTTAGTCATGCAAGTATTATCATTCTTGCACCACTACCCCTAATAGTATAAGAATGTGAATCAATAGTACCCCGTGAATAGTAACTCATGAATAGTAACTCGTGAATAGTAACTTGCGAATAGTACTCTGACACGAAAAGTGTTCCGAATACCCGAGTGAACAATATAACCTCCAGACATCAATTATCATCGAAATAAATGTCAATTTCCACTAACACTAATATTATAACTTTGTCTTTTCAATTATTGATTTAATAATAATAAATATTATGCAGATGATATTGTGACAATAATTGAATCAATAATTTGAGAGATATGATACAGCAATTACTGTAGCAATAATTGAGTATAACTGAGTGACTTCTCACGTAAGCATCAATAATCAATACTGCAGTGTGCTACTATGCAACCACGCCAGATTCAGATTTCTTTAACACCGGTGTTTCAACAGCTTAATGGTAAAACTTCCACCGTTATTTTCATAAAGTATTTTTGTCATTTTCTCAATTCGATAATAATTACATTGTGGGGTCCACCAATGATTGTACCATCGCATTTGGATATTCCCGACAAAAAAGAATATTCCCCGACCAATCGAATATTATATAGCAACTTGCGTACTTTGCAAAATTTATAAATATTACCCACAACTATAACATTATCTCAAATCCACACCATAATATTTTAAAACATTATTTCGAGAAAATTAAATATTTATTCATAAAATCTGGGGTCTCACATAAAATTTTGATTATTCGAAATCTCGGGTTATCACATTCACCCTTCCTTAAAAGGATTCCATCCTCGGAATCACCACTTTCTTATTCTCTACAATCTTTTAAATTTGTATCATCAATTCATTTTATCAACACAATATTAATTTTGTGTCTCATATTCTAAAATGTGACTTGGGTCTATAAAAGAAAATAATTCACAGTAATTATCTAACTTAATATTACTCGTGTAATTTAAGTATTAAGCGAAATCGTTACCTGTCGCCACCTCCTGGACAACCCCTGCATCTTGCGCCGTCATATTAAACGTATGGACCGTTGGTCTTCCTGGTTGTGCAGGTCCTTGAATTTCCAAGGTTCCACTACCAGGTCCCTTGCTGCCACTTTCCTTCTCCACATTCCTCTTTGGAGAGTTCCGAACTATATGATCAGTCGATCCGCACGCAAAGCAACCTTGTATCTTCTTCAGATTGGAACAATTGGATGACATGTGCCCCTCTTGTCCGCAGTTGTAACAAACTCCCTTCTTCTTCAGGCAAACTCCAGCATGGTTCTTCCCACAAGTCAAACATGGCTCCCTCCTTTTCCTATTATCTTCTGTCTTATTACCCGACTGCGTATTCTCGCTCCATTTCCTCTTATTCGGATTACTACCACCACTGCTTCCTCCATCGTTTGTCATATTCTTCTTTTCTTGATGAAATCGAGAAGCAGCTTCGCTCCCTCCTTCAGCAATTAACGCTTTCTCCATCAAAGTCGTGAACGTATTGATCTACAATACCGCTACCTTGTTGAATATCCTTGGCTTTAGTCCATTCTTAAATCTTCTCACTTTTCTCGCCTCTGTGTCCACCTGATGAGATGCAAATCTCGATAATTTGTTGAATTTGGCAGCAAATTCGAAACCGACATATTCTCCTCCTTCAGTTCTAAAAATTTGACTTCCATCCTAGACTGCATACTCGACAAAAAGTAGTTCTCAAAGAACAACTCCTTGAATCTTGTCCAAGTCACCACAGCTGTACCCACTTTCGCTTGGTTAGTCTCCCACCAGTAATTGGCTTCTCCCTTCATCAAGTATGTTACAAAAGCTATCTTTTGCTCTTCCGCTACTCTGGAGATAACGAATGCTTTCTCCATCCCTTTTACCCAAGTCTGGGCTTCAATCGGACCAGTGGTTCCTTTGAATTCTGGCGGTCCTACCGCTTTAAAGTCTTTAAAATTTGCCAATCTATCAGTTGGTTGTTCTCTCGCTCTTCCTCTTCCTACTGGAGCTCTATTCCCCATAGCTTCGACTATCATATTTGCAAAGTTTTGCATTGGGTCAGCTTGACCTCCTTCATTATTCACCGATTGCTCTTCCCTTTGATGTCAATTCTGTCGTCTAGGTGGCATGATCTAATTTAAATAAAAATCTTACATTAATTCTTGTTCTCTACACAAATTCTTAACACAATAAGAATTTAACACATAATTCTCATATATAAACGAATATTTATTCAAATAGTTCATAGCACATTTAGTACCTAACACATATTACTATCCCTTTTTAAATCATATCAGGATTAACAACACAACTTTACACAAAAAGTTGCAATTCTCCATTCACACATAGTTATTACCAGTTCGTCAAACTTACCACACTTATGAGTTCAGGAACTTGCCACAATTATATGAGTGTATGAACTTATCATAGTCAGACCTTTGGCGTCCATTTGATGAGGGGTTCAAAACATTTCATATAATTACGAGTCATTAACTTACCATAAGTATAAATTTTAAGAACACACAAATTAATCTTAATCTTATATTCATATAGAAAATAAAGATTTCATTCATACAAACATATTTATAGTTACATATGTTCACACATCGTTTTCAATATTACAACACTTAATATCATAACCTACTACTAAAAGATACTACTGCATATCTCTAAGTTTTCTACCGCACACTCTCTTCACCAGTCTTCTTCTTGATGGGACACTTGTTGAATTCGTGACCCGTTCTCCCACATGAATAAATATGTCCTTCCTGTTTACAGTTGAAGCACACGTTCTTCCACATCATGCATTCTCCCACGTGAGTCTTCCCATACTTGCTACAGGCTTGCTTCTTCTTTGGGTTTGACTTTTCAGAATTAGGACTGTCATTGTCCCTCTTTCTCTTTTTCTTGCCTTTCTGCTGCTTGATTGTTCCTTCAGACAATCCACAACCTTCAGTCTTCATCCTTTCCACCTGTGCCTTCAACTCGTTCCGTTCTTCAGTCATTTTGCGTAACTCTTGCTCCGTCTTCCATAACTCCTCCAAGAGAAGCACTTTGCTCCGGAGTTCTTGAACTTCTATAGATAGTTGATCTTGTTCTTCAACTTTAGTCTTATTCTTTTTCTCCACCTTAGCTTCTTCGGACTATGCCTCCTCATCACCACTCAGATACATCTCAGGATAATCGACATGATCGCTCCCCAGATTGACTATAGGTCCTTTCGTTCTTAACTTCAATATTATTATTACGCAAGAATGAGCACGATTGCCCACAAGTATAATAATGTAACAACAATATAATAACATGCGAGTGAATCAAAGACTTCTGAAATAAGAAACTTGACTTTTGAATCAAGAATGAATAAAAAGAATCAAAAGAACTTCTGAAGGTCATAAGACCTTGAACTATGTCCTAGGTTGTCAAGGGTTATACTTGAAACCTTTAACAGTCATAAGACTATGGACTCTTCTATTCGTACTTAGGGGGATCAGTCCTTAGTACCATACTGTGCACAATATCTTAACGCTAAAGCATAAGTAATCCCATATATCAGGGTTGTTCATCTCAGTTTGACATTAGAGTCTGCACCAAAGGAAGTTTTGTTTTGGATAAACTTAATAATAGTTTTGAAATTTAGAACGCTCATCAACTATGGACTAGTCGAATCAATAAGGGTTCTCTAGTCTTACAAGGTGCAACAATAATTGATATTCAATTTGAATAGGAGGTATACAATAGAATAAATATTGTATAACATGAATCATGCTTTGAAAAGATTATTAACATTTAATACAACATACTGAACTTGATCAATAAATAACAAGAACTTGCTCGATATAGAATATAAGTCTAGAACTTGCTCAATGTAAAGAGGTAAGGTTTAGAAACTTGCATAACGATAACAAGTAAGGTTAGGAAACTTGCCTCATGCATAGGTTATACGTTAATTATACACGTTCCTCGATTTAATCCTACATACCATTTACATTCACATTACTAGTCAATTATAATATAACTAGCATCACAAGTTCATTCTCTTTTGTCTAAACTCTGATTATGATTATACTAATCAAATCACAACTTGTTTTCAAATAATATTACACTTCACAAATGACAAGCTAACTACGCGTTCAACAGTTTAATTAAACATATAATTACTTTATCGACATGTTAAGAATCTATTTTAACATCACATTATATGTCTAACACATTTTTATGTTCATTAGATTAGGTTACTATTACATTCCCTGAAATAAAACAATTAAAATTCTCATTCTTGGACACACTGCATAGTGGAGCTACGACGCCACCATATAGCCTATCCTTGGTGCAGCGGTGCGGTGGGCCAATGACTTGGTTCATAATGCTGCATGCTTCTTAAATGCGTGGGGTTGGCGCGTATGATGCGACCTACCAGCTTCGATTACTGGTTTCAAAGAACACAAATCATGATCAATTACATCAAATTACATTATTCACACATGAATTTAAGTATACCCAGACACTAGAATTCGTACATGATCATTACCTAACCTTTATAGTGTGATTCTAACAGCTTAAAACATATAATACTTGAATCAAACAATAAAATTTCTCTGTTCTTGGTGTTTTTGAAAATATTGAATATGAAACAGGAAAATTGACATTACGGGTTCGTTATAACACTGAATCTGTCCATTCAAAGTTTATTTCCTTCGTTTTGACATGTGCTAACACAATCTACTGTTAAATTTTAAGTTAAACAACAATTCATGCATTGATCACTAAATTTTTGTTTTTAAAGAGAACTTAAAACTCTTATTAATGGAAAAATCTGATTTTAGCATGTTTAAATGAAATCAATTACTTTAAACACATAAATATATGATATACACATATTATAAACATAAACTAACATATGCATCATATCCTATACTCATCAATTGCAACTTTCTTCAATCACAGAGAACTTAGAGATAGTTTTTCACAAAAGAAAAATAAGAACGTAAATAAGGTTCGATTAGAGAGATTACCTAGGAGTGTAGATTAGTAGGAGATGAAACCCCTTTCAGATACTTCTTCAATCAAAGAATTTCCCTCAAAATTTCTCTGGATTCTCTCTGAGCTCTCAAGTTTTTTTTTGTTT